>JAVSCE010003786.1:0-14903 GCA_032199065.1 Smutsia gigantea
AGAATGGAGGAGGAAGAAAAAGGAGGAGTAAGAAAGAACCTTTAGACTGTGTTTGTAATAGCATATTAAGTGAGTTAAGTTAGACTCTTAGATAGTAAGGAAATTAACCTTGAACCTTTGGTAATCACGAATCTAAAGCCTGCAATGCCAGTAAGTACATACCTATAGATAATAACCCTAAATGTAAATGGTCTGAATGCACCAATGAAAAGACATAGAGTCACTGAATGGATAAAAAAACAAGACTCATCTATATGCTACCTACAAGAGACTCACTTTAAACCCAAAGACATACACAGACTAAAAGTGAAGGGATGTTAAAAGATATTTCATGCAACTAACAGGGAGAAAAAAGCAGGAGTTGCAGTACTTGTATCAGACAAAATACACTACAAAACAAAGAAAATCACAAGAGACAAAGAAGAACATTACATAATGATAAAGGGGTCAATTCAATAAGAAGATATAATCATTATAAATATCTATGCACTCAATAAAGGAGTACCTACATATGTGAAAAAAATACTAACAGAATTACAAGTGCAAATAGAATGTAATGCATTCATTCTAGGAGACTTCAACACTCCACTCAGTCCAAAGGACAGATCAACCAGACAGAAAATAAGTAAGGAGATAGAAGCACTGAACAACACATTAGAACAGATGGACCTAACAGATATGTGGAGAACTCCACACCCTAAAGCAGCAGAATACACATTCTTCTCAAGTGCACATGGAACATTTTCAAGAGTAGATCATATCCTAGGCCACAAAAAGAGCCTTGGTAAATTCAAAAAGATTGAAATTGTACCAACCAGTTTCTCAGATCACAAAGGTATGAAACTAGAAATAAATTACACAAAGAAAACAAAAAAGCCCACAAACATATGGAGGCTTAACAACATGCTCCTAAATACCCAATGGATCAATGACAAAATAAAAAACAGATCAAGAAATATATGCAGACAAATGAAACAATAATTGAACACCGCAAAATCTGTGGGACGCAGCAAAAGCCGTGCTAATAGAGAACTATACTGCAATACAGGTCTACCTCAGGAAAGAAGAACAAACCCATATGAAGATTCTGAACTCACAATGAATGAAACTAGAAAAAGAAGAACAAATGAGGCCCAAAGTCAGTAGAAGGAGGGACATAATAAAGATAAGAGCAGAAATAAATAAAATCAAGAAGAATAAAACAATAGAAAGAATCAATGAAAGCAGGAGCTGGTTCTTTGAGAAAATAAAGAAAAGAGATAAACCCCTAGCCAGACTTATCAAGAAAAAAAGAGGGTCAACACACATAAACAGAATCAAAACTGAGAAAGGAAAGCAAGAAACAGAAAAACTAAACAGACCAATCACCAGCAACGAAACTGAATCGGTAATCAAAAAACTACCCAAGAACAAAACTCCCGGACCAGATGGAGTCACCTCTGAATTCTATCAGACATACAGAGAAGAAATAACACCCATTCTTCTTAAAGTTTTCCAAAAAATAGAAGAGGAGGGAATACTTCCAAACTCATTCTATGAAGCAAGCATCACTCTAATACCAAAACCTGGCAAAGACCTCACCAAAAAAGAAAATTACAGACCAATATCCCTGATGAACGTAGACGCAAAAATACTCAACAAAATATTAGCAAACCGAATTCAAAAATACATCAAGTGGATCATACACCATGATCAAGTGGGATTCATCCCAGGGATGCAAGGATGGTACAACATTCGAAAATCCATCAACATCATCCACCACATCAACAAAAAGAAGAACAAAAACCACATGATCATCTCCAAAGATGCTGAAAAAGCATTTGACAAAATTCAGCATCCATTCCTGATTAAAACTCTCAACAAAATGGGTATAGAGGGCAAGTACCTCAGCATCATAAAGGCCATATATGACAAACCCACAGCTAACATCATACTTAACAGCGAGAAGCTGAAAGCTTTTCATCTAAGATCGGGAACAAGACAGGGATGCCCACTCTCTCCACTGTTATTCAACATGGTACTGGAGGTCCTAGCCACGGCAATCAGACAAAACAAAGACATACAAGGCATCCAGATTGGTAAAGAAGAAGTCAAATTGTCACTATTTGCAGATGACATGATATTGTACATAAAAAACCCTAAAGACTCCACTCCAAAATTACTAGAACTAATATCTGAATTCAGCAAAGTTGCAGGATACAAAATTAACACAGAAATCTGTTGCTTTCCTATACACTAACGATGAACTAACAGAAAGAGAAATCAGAAAAACAATTCCATTCACAATTGTATCAAAAAGAATAAAATACCTAGGAATAAACCTAACGAAGGAAGTGAAAGACCTGTACTCTGAAAACTACAAGACACTCCTAAGAGAAATTAAAGAGGACACTAACAAATGGAAATGCATCCCGTGCTCTTGGCTAGGAAGAATAAATACTGTCAAAATGGCTATACTACCTAAAGCAATCTACAGATTCAACGCAATCCCTATCAAACTACCACCAGCTTTCTTCAATGAACTGGAACAAATAATTCTAAAATTCATATGGAACAACAAAAGACCCCGAATAGCCAAAGCAATCCTGAGAAGGAGGAATAAAACAGGGGGAATTACGCTCCCTGACTTCAAGCTCTACTACAAAGCCACAGTAATCAAGACAATTTGGTATTGGCACAAAAACTGACCCACAGACCAGTGGAACAGAATAGAAAATCCAAACATTAACCCAAACATATACAGTCAATTAATATTTGATAAAGGAGCCTTGGATATACAATGGGGAGATGACAGCCTCTTCAGCAGCTGGTGTTGGAAAAACTGGACAGCTGCATGTAAGAGAATGAAACTGGACTACTGTCTAGCCCCATACTCAAAGGTAAAAACTCAAGGTGGATCAAAGACCTGAATGTAAGTCATGAAACCATAAAACTCTTAGAGAAAAACATAGGCAAAAATCTCTTGGACATAAACATGAGCAACTTCTTCATGAACATATCTCCCAGGGCAAGGGAAACAAAAGCAAAAATGAACAAGTGGGACTATATCAAGCTGAAAAGCTTCTGTACAGCAAAGGACACCATCAATAGAACAAAAAGAGATCCTACACTATGGGAGAATATATTCATAAATGAAGTATCCGATAAAGGGTTCACATCCAAAATATATAGAGAACTCACGCACCTCAAAAACAAAAAGCAAATAATCCAATTAAGAAATGGGCAGAGGACATGAATAGACACTTCTCCAAAGAAGAAATTCAGATGGCCAACAGGCACATGAAAAGATGCTCCACATCGCTAATCATCAGAGAAATGCAGACTAAAACCACAATGAGATATCACCGCACACCAGTGAGGATGGCCAACATCCAATACACAAACAACAACAAATGTTGGCGAGGATGTGGAGAAAGGGGAACCCTCCTACACTGCTGGTGGGAATGCAAATTAGTTCAACCATTGTGGAAAGCAGTATGGAGGTTCCTCAAAAAACTCAAAATAGAAATACCATTTGACCCAGGAATCCCACTCCTAGGAATTTACCCTAAGAATGCAGCAGCCCAGTTTGAAAAAGACAGATGCATCCCTATGTTTATCGCAGCACTATTTACAATAACCAAGAAATGGAAGCAACCTAAGTGTCCATCAGTAGATGAATGGATAAAGAAGATGTGGTACATATACACAATGGAATATTATTCAGCCATAAGAAGAAAATAAATCTTTCCATTTGCAACAACTTGGATGGAGCTAGAGGGTATTATGCTTAGTGAAATAAGCCAAGCAGAAAAAGACAAATATCAAATGATTTTACTCATATGTGGAGTATAAGAACAAAGAAAAAAACTGAAGGAACAAAACAGCAGCAGACTCACAGAACCCAAGAATGGACTAATAGTTACCAAAGGGAAAGGAACTGAGGCGGATGGGTGGGAAGTGAGGGAAAGGGAGAAAAAGGGGCATTATGATTAGCAGACATAATGTTGGTGGGGCACGGGTAGGGCCGTACAACTCAGAGAAGATAAGTAATGATTCTATAGCATCTCACTATGCTGACGGACAGTGACTGTAATGGGGTTGGTGAGGGGGGACCTGATGAAGGGGTAGTTTAATAACCATAATATTGTACATGTAACTGTAGATTAATGATACCAAAATCAATTATATAAAAAAAATGAGAAAGGAAAAATCACTACAGAAACCACAGAAATACAAAGTATTATTAGAGAATAGTATAAAAAACTGTATGCTAACAAATTGGATAACCTAGAAGATATGGACAATTTTCTAGAAAAATACAACCTTCCAAGGCTGACCCAGGAAGAAACGGAAAATCTGAATAGACCAATTACTAGCAACGATATTGAATTGGTAATGAAAAAACTACCTAAGAACAAAACTCCTGGACCAGATGGCTTCACCACTGAATTTCATCAAATATTTAGTAAAGACCTTATATCTGTCCTCATTAAAGTTTTCCAAAAAGTAGAAGAGGAGGGAATACTGCCAAACTCATTCTATGAGGCCAGCATCACCCTAATACCAAAACCAGGCAAAGACACCACAAAAAAAAAACTACAGACTAATATTCCTGATGAGCATAGATGCAAAAATACTCAACAAAATATTAGCAAACTGAATTCAAAAATACATCAAAAGGATCATACACCATGATCAAGTAGGATTTATTCCAGGAATGCAAGGATGGTACAACATTCGAAAATCCATCAACATCATTCACCACATCAACAAAAAGGACAAAAACCACATGATCATCTCCATAGATGCCGAAAAAACATTTGACAAAATTCAACATCCATTCATGATATAAATTCTCAACAAAATGGGTATAGAGGGCATGTTACCACAACATAATAAAGGCCATATACGACAAACCCACAGCCAACATCATACTTAACAGAGAGAAGCTAAAAGCCTTTCCTTTAAGATCGGGAACAAGACAAGGATGCCCACTCTCACCACTTTTACTCAACATAGTTCTGGAGGTCCTAGCCACGGCAATCAGACAACACAAAGAAATAAAAAGCATCCAGATTGGCAAGGAAGAACTCAAACTGTCCCTGTTTGCAGATGACATGATATTACACATAAAAAACCCTAAAGAATCCACTCTAAAACCACTAGATTTAATATCTGA
Organism: Smutsia gigantea; assembly: GCA_032199065.1. Lineage (NCBI taxonomy): Eukaryota > Metazoa > Chordata > Mammalia > Pholidota > Manidae > Smutsia > Smutsia gigantea. The sequence continues at coordinate 5,162 of JAVSCE010003786.1, forward strand.
ATTCAGCAAAGTTGCAGGATACAAAATTAACATGCAGAAATCTGTTGCTTTCCTATACACTAATGATGAACTAGCAGAAAGAGAAATCAGGAAAACAATTTCATTCACAATTGCATCAAAAAGAATAAAATACCTAGGAATAAACCTAATGAAGGAAGTGAAAGACCTATACACTGAAAACTACAAGACACTCATGAGAGTAATTAAAGAAGATACCAATAAATGGAAATACATCCCGTGCTCATGGATAGGAAGAATTAATATTCTCAAAATGGCCATCCTTCCTAAAGCAACCTACAGATTCAATGCAATCCCTATAAAAATACCAACAGCATTCCTCAACGAACTAGAGCAAATAGTTCTAAAATTCATATGGAACCACAAAAGATCCCAAACAGCCAAAGCAATCCTGAGAAGGAAGAATAAAGCAGGCAGGATTACACTCCCTGACTTCAAGCTCTACTACAAAGCCACAGTAATCAAGACAATTTGGTACTGGCACAAGAACAGAACCATATAGGTTATTGGAACAGACTAGAGAGCCCAGGTATAAACCCAAGCATATATGGTCAATTAATACATGATAAAAGAGCCATGGACATACAATGAGGAAATGATAGCCTCTTCAACAACTGGTATCGCCAAACTGGACAGCTACATGCAAGAGAATGAAACTGGATTATTGTCTCACTCCATACACAAAAGTAGACTCAAAATGGATAAAAGACCTGAATGTAAGTCATGAAACCATAAAACTCTTAGCAGAAAACATAGGGAAAAATCTGAATATAAACATGTGCAACTTTTTCCTGAATGCATATCCTCGAGCAAGGGAAACAAAAGGAAAAAGAACACATGGGACTGTATCAAACTAAAAAGCTTCTGTACAGCAAAGGACACCATCAACAGAACAAAAAGGTATCCTACAGTATGGGAGAATATATTTGTAAACAACATATCCAACAAGGGGTTAACATCCAAAATATATAAAGAACTCACACGCCTGAACAACCAAAAAGCAAATAACATGATTAAAAAATGGGTGGAGGATATGAACAAACAATTCTCCAAAGAAGAAATTCAGATGGCCAGGCGGTACATGAAAAGATGTTCCACATCACTAATCATCAGGGAAATGCAAATTAAAACCACAATGATATATCACTTCACACCAGTTAGGATGGCCAACATAGGAAAGACTAAGAACAACAAATACTGGCGAGTATGTGGAGTATGGGGAACCCTCCTACACTGCTGGTGGGAATGTAAGCTAGTTCATCCCTTGTGGAAAGCAATATGGAGGTTCCTCAAAAACTAACAATAGAAATACCATTTGACCTGGGAATTCTACTCCTAGGAATTTACCCAAAGAATACAAGTTCTCAGATTCAAAAAGACATATGCACCCCTATGTTTACTGCAGGACTATTTACAATAGGCAAGATATGGAAATAACCCATGTGTCCATTAGTAGATGAATGGATAAAGAAGATGTGGTATATATACACAATGAAATAGTATTCAGCCATAAGAAAGAAACAAATCCTACCATTTGCAACAACATGGATGGAGCTGGTGGATATTATGCTCAGTGAAATAAGCCAAGCGGAGAAAGACAAGTATCAAATGATTTCCCTCATTTGTGGAGTATAACAACGAAGCAAAACTGAAGGAACAAAACCGCAGCATACTCACGAACTCCAAGAAGTGACTAGCAGTTACCACAGGGGAGGGGTGCGGGAGGGTGGGTGAGGAGGGAGGGAGAAGGGGATTGAGGGGTATTATGTTTAATACACATGGTTTGGAGGGGATCATGGGGGAGACAGTGTAGCACAGAGAAGGCAAATATTGACTCTGTGGCATCTTCCTACACTGATGGACAGTGACTGCAATGGGGTATGGGTGGGGACTTGATAATATGGGTAAATGTAGTAACCACATTATTTTTTCATGTGAAACCTTCATAAGAGTTTATATCAATAATACCTTACTAAAATTTTTAAATAAATAAATAAATAGTGCTGTGATAAACATAGGGGTGCATATGTCTCTTTGATTCTGGGATCTTGCTTTCTTAGGGTAAATTCCTAAGAGTGGAATTACTGGGTTAAATGGTAGTTCTATTTTTAATTTTTTGAGGAATATCCATATTGCTTTCCACAATGGTTAAATTAATTTACATTCCCACCAACAGTGTAGGAGGCTTCCCCATTCTCTGCGTCCTTGCCAGCATTTGTTGTTCCTTGTCTTTGGATGTTGACCATCCTAACTTGTATGAGGTGATATCTCATTGTGGTTTTAATTTGCATTTCTGTGATGATTATCAATGTGGCACATCTTTTCATGTGGCTGTTGGCCATCTGAATTTTTTCTTTGGAGAAGTGTCTGTTCAGATCCTCTGCCCATTTTTTAATTGGGTTATGTGTTTTTTGGGTGTTGAGGCATTAGTTGTTTTTATATTTTGGATGTTAACCCCTTATCGGATAAGTCACTTACAAATATATCCTCCCATACTGTAGGATGCCTTTTTGTTCTACTGATGGTGTCCTCTGCTGTAGAGAAGAGTTAAGTTTGGTGTCGTCCCACTTGCTCATTTTTTATTTTGTTTCCCTGCCCGAGGAGATGCGTCTGGAAAAAATTGCTCATACTTATGTTCAAGAGATTTTTGCCTATGTTTTCTGTAAGGGTTTTATAGTTTCATGACTTACATTCAGGTCTTTGACCATTTTGTGTTTACTTTTGTGTATGGAGTTAGACAATAATCCAGCTTTATTCTCTTACATGTAGCTGTCAGGTTTTCCTAATATGGCTAGTTTTTAGATTAGACAGGCTTGGAATGTTTTCTGCCCATAGCCAAAAACAGAAACTGAAGAAACTTACGATATTTTTGTTACATAACTAAAGAAAACAATGTAGAAAATTAATTTGTTTTCAAATAATGTAAGGAAATCTAATGGGATATTGACAGTCCTTTTTCATTTTTGTATCCTGAGTATTTCACATATTCTCATGGATCCCAGACATTAAGTAAAAAAATATTTTTTGTTGTACTTTAGAAAAAATAACAAAAGGAAAAAAATATTGGTTCTGAATAGACAGTTTTAGGGGACATCTTGTGAAAGATTAGATAACAGCCCAAGATAGAAAGCATTTAACCCAATTAAAAAATGGGCAAAGGACATTTGCGTCAATTAAAACAAAAAAGGGGGAAATGTGGGATTCACTTATAATTTAAGTATAAAAATCATATGAATAATCATAGTTGACTTGATTGATTATAGTAACTGAATTAGTTTCTCTGATATGACTGCCTTTGCATTGTTCACCTTGGGAGAACTTGTTCACTATGTTCCTTGCATGGTTCACCTTGTGGGAGCTTGTTCACTGTATTGGAACTTGTTCGTTGCATGGGGAGCAATAATGTCTTGTGTATTGAAAAGTTGTTAAGAGAAAAAACCTCAAAAGTTCACATCGCAAGAAAAAATAATTTGTAACTATGTATGTTGAAGGATGTTAACTAAACTTACTATGATAATCATTTCACAATAAAAAAAATGGGCAAAGGACATGAATAGACATTTTTCTGAAGAAGACATATAGATAGACAACAGACACATGAAAAGATGCTCCACATCTCTACTCATTAGGGAAATATATTAACCACAATGAGTACATATTAACTCACAAATACACATCAATCAGAATAGCTACTATCCAAAAGACAAGAAATAGCAAGGGTTGGCAAGGAATTCTGTAAATTGGCCTAGTCACTGTGGAAAACAATACGGAGGTTCCTCAATAGATGAATGCATAAAGAAGATGTGGTACATATACATGTTGGAATATTATTCAGCCATTAAAAAGAATGAAATCTTGCCATTTGTGACCATGTGGATGGACCTAGAAGTTATCATGCTAAGCAAAAGAAGTCAGATAAAGAAAGACAAATACCATATGGTTTCACTTATATGTGGAATCTAAAAAAACAAAACAGACCCATAAATGTGGACAACAGACTTGGTTACCACGGGGGCGAGGGGAATGGCTAAAATAGGTGGAGGGGAAAGACACAAACTTCAAATTATAAAATAAATTAATCTTAGAAACTGAAGTACAACACAGAGAGTATAACCAATAATAATACTTGATACTGAAACAGGGTAACTACACTTAACTGTGGCAAGCATTTAGTAATGTAGTAATTACTGAGTCACTATGTTGTACATATGAAACCAATATAATATTGTATATCAACTATACTCCAATAAAAAAAAAGAAAAGGGGGCATTCAGGTGCTTCCTGTTAAAATTCACATACTGAAATCCTCCACAGAATTACACTGCAGACATAAGAAGGAAATGGACAATTGAAAGACAATTCCCCCCACCACTCTGAAGATGATTAATGTGGTAAGAAACTCCCTGACATTCTTTGGCATAGCTAGTCTATACTTAGTAAGGTCAGGCTTCTTTCAGTACCAGACTATCTCTGCAGGACCACAAGTCATTGTTCTGGGGCTTCAAAATGACTCTACATTTTCTGATTGGGGCTTAGGGAAACAGTCTCTGGCAGTGATTTAAACTGGTACCTAAACCAATTATCAAATGAATGAGCCTTGTGCCTCCCTTTCTTCTGTGGTTTTGATTGGAAAGGATCTCTCCAGGGGAGAGGAGGGGAGGAGGAGGTTATGAGCTAGGTGCTGATAGAGTGGGGTGGGAGGAGAGGCCAGCAATGTGTACTGGCTGCATCTGCAAGGGAGGGGGATGAATCAACAACAGTGCTCTCACACACTGACTGCTAACTACACTGTCAGCAGGTAGGCGTGGCTCCAAACACTCTACATACAGGAACAGCCTTCACAACAACCTTAAGAAGTAGCACTATTATTACTATCCCCATTTTACAGATTACAAAAGTAAGGCTCAGACAGAAGGCACTTGACTAAAATCACACTGCTAGTAAGGAAAAAAGCTGGGATTTGAACCCAGGCAGTGTGGCTCCATAGAAGAATAAGCTGCAGGGTGGTGAAGGCAGAAGATACAGAATCTATACACCAGCACTGTCCAGCACAATTTTCTGGGATTATGGAAACATTCAATATCTCTGCTATCCAATACACGAGCTACTAGCCACATGTGAAATTGGCTAGTAAGACTAAGCAACCAGTGTTTTAACTTGATTTACTTTTAATTAATTTAAATTAAAATGTAAATAGTCACGTGTGGCTAGTGACTCCTGTATTGGACAGCACAAGTCTTGACCTACCGAAAGCAGCCATGCTGATGACCAACTCCGGGACCGTGTACGACAAGAAGTGATATATCCCTGATACCTACCGTCTCAGGAGCCAGTGAACCATCACTCTCTTCAGACGGCTTCTTGAGCCATCTCCAATGGTTATGGGTTATACTCTGCACAAAGGCATCCAGTAAAGGCTGAAAGCTAGCCCAAGCACCATCTGAGCCAGCTTTGGCAAGTAGCTGCATCAGCCCAGCGGAAGAGGAATACTTCAACCCAGAGGAAAAAGAAAGTTTTTTCAAATTGGTTGGTCCAGTTTTTTGTAATATATTCACCCAGAGGGGGCACTGGTTTTGCAGTTTGCACTAAGACTTACTTTGTGCTAGTATAGGCCCCACTGCACTTCTTTATCTTACAAGAACTCCAAGGACTAGGCCACCATCTACCTCCAGCACCACCCCGATTCCTGTATCTGGGTTACTTTCTTGCACAACCTGCCATGGAATGACATGCAGTTTTAAGACTTCTTCCTTTCCTTTCCCTGTCCCTTCTATAGACACAGACCCTTTAAAGGTTTTCCCTGTGATTTTACCAATAACGACTCCAGGTAAAGCAAAAGAAGTTAATATCGCAATAAGTACAGAGATGCTACTAATTTATGACATCTTAAAAGCCTATATTAAGAGCTCTCTTCAGACTTCCCTGCAACATCATCAGAGCCAGGCTACTTCTTTTAAGGCTTAGTTCTCTGGCCCCTCCATTAACAATTCTTTGGGGAGTCAGATCTACTCAATCCTTCTCTCTTTTATTCCTGAACTATAATATAATGGTCCTGAGTGGCTTATTCCTCCTAAGTCCCCACCCCATCCCGAATGTTCTCTAGCTTTGGATATTACCGCACATTCGAAACCTATTTATGGCCCACCTACTATGTGTCAAGCACCGGGGAAAACAAGACGCAACCCCTGTTCTCAAGGGAGATCGCAGCCTGGGAGGGCTACCACTAAGTAAACAGGAAATGACAACACGATGTGCTGAGTATTATGACATGACAAAGTGCAAGGTACCAAGGCACACATCTAGACTTGAGAGGTCAAGGAAGACTTTCTGGAAAGGAAGTGATGTCTGAGCCAAGATACGGACAAACAAGAGGCATCCAGGTGAAAGGGCAAGGCCTGGGAAGCGAGCAAATGCAGAAGGGTTCCACTAATCTGTTTGAGTGTTTGAAGAGTCTGTTTGAGGAACTGAAAGAAGTTCAAGAGGTGGGAGAGCACATGGAGGGAGCTGAGGCTGAGGCTAAAGAGACTGACAGGAGCCAGATCATAAACAGCTTTGTCATGCTGAGGAGTTTGGACTTTATCCCAATGCCACCAGGGAGCCACTGAAGGGTTTTAAGAAGAAACAAGTACAAGCGGGCAAGTGAAAGTACAAAAACCTCAAATGGGAATTATTTATATCAGGAAAAAACCCCTCCAGACTGAATGAACCACACAGTCTCAGTGTCATCTGGTTCCACCCACAAGGCTCTCAACTTTGCCAGGAGTACCCTGTAGAACAGAGGAGCAGAGTGCATGCAAACCCTTAAGCATATTTGGAGGTTTTTGTTCAAAAATTCATACGATTTTCACATTCTATTCCATGATATAGCCATGAGCGTTTTGATATACCAAAAATACTTTTTGTCAAGTCATCAGGCAAACAAGAACATTCCAGGAGGAAAGGCCATGTTTACCCTATAGCTTCAGAAATCCTGGAGATAGCCCTCCACACCACATTCTCTCAGACAGTTTGAATGAATGATAGAAACGGGGACAAGACTATGTGGAGAGCAGACCGCCAGTGCTAGCTCTCTTGCTTCTCCACCTAGTATCACACTGATTAAACAGCCCCCACTCCCCAGGTCTCTTCCCTAGACGCCAGCCTCATAGAACCCCACCCCATCTTTGTAGTCTACCCCCTCATCAAAGCCTCACAGCCTTGCCCTGCCACCACCCCATGCTCCATCCCAGCTTCTCCCAAGTGTTTGTCTGTATTCTCTGCAAGCCTGTATCATACACTCTTACTTTTATACAGGTAACTGTGTTAGGCACTGCCATCCCCCCTACATTTCAAGCTTTTAGAGCAGAGACATGTTTCTTATCTCTGCTGCCCATTCAGTGCTTCACTCACAATGTGTGCCAAATTGTCCCAGATAAAATTTTACTGAATTGGATGGATTCACCTGGTCTTCTCTTCCTAGTTCTGTTGCTAAATATTCTAGATTCCAAAGGAAAGGAAATGATAAAAGATTAATTTATAAATTTAACAAATTCTATAGGTAGATGTAGTCACAAATATCATATGTAAGTTATTTTGTGGGGAGCTAATCTATTTTTTCACTCTGGGCATGACATAATTTTCCTGTTTATAGGTAGACACAAATCACTCACACATTGCTGGCTGGAGTGTAAAATGGAACAGTCAGCACTCTAGAAAATAGTTTGGCAGATTTTTATAAAACTAAAATGCAATGACCATATGATCTAACGACTGCACTATTGAGCATTTTATTCAAGAGAAATGAAAAGTTATATTCACATAAAAACCAGAACCTGATATTTATAACAGCAGTATTCACAACTGCAAAAAAAAACTGGAAACAGCCGCGATATTCTTCAATGAATAAATGGTTAAACAAAACTGGTCCATCCATACCATGGAATATGACTCAGTAATAAAAAGTGATGAACTATTGATGAACACAACTTTAATGGATCTCAAGGTGCAAAGTTAAAAAAAATGTCAGCCTCAAAAGGTTATATGCTGTATGATTCCAGTCCGTTAACGTTCTTGAAATGAAAAATTACAGAGATAGAGAACAAATTAGTGGCTGCCAGAGATTAGAGACCTGGGAGAGAGGAGCACAGGGGGAAGAGGTACAGTAGGGAGGTGGGCAGGTCTATAAAAGGGCAACCCAAGGGATCTTTGCGGTGATGGAAATACTATCTACACGTGATAAAACCGCAGAGAATGACACAACACACACACGAGCCCATGTAACACTGGTGAAATTTGAATAAGGTCAGTGGATTGCACCACTGCCTCTTTTCTGGTTTTGATATTGCACTCTAGTTATACAGGATGTTACCACTGGGAGAAACTGGGTGAAGGGTACATAGGGTCTCCCTGTACATTCTGGCAACATCCTGTAGATCTATCTATAATTATTTTTTTAAAAAGGAGACACCAAAAGCAGATGCATCTTCCACTGAAGCAAACTGCCCATCTCCTTGGGCTTGTAGAAAAGAATACACTGTTCGTTTTTTGTTTTAACTAGGTTAGAGCCAAAGGCTCCCAACACAATCATAATCACTCCCTCTGTGGTAAGTCTCCCGCACACACTCACCAATAGTAGAGAATGTAGTTAGTGTCAGGACTTGTTTTCCTTCCAGGAAGCCAAGTACAATTCATGAACTTCAGGTAGTGCCAAATGCATTGCAGCTCAGTCACGGCGGACTCAGGATCACCTAGAATATTCAGCCAAGAACTTAGGACCCATTTTTTCTTGTGATGCAAACTAGCCTATCACTCTGGGCCCCGGGGGGATGCTGGGAGTGTTTCATGCTGCTTTCCCAGAAAGCTAATCCCTAATCTCTCACACCATTTTATCCAGAAGGCACCCGGGATGTAGAAAACACCAATCTAATTTGTTCACAACTCTCCTTAGCACCTTCTGATATTAAGAAATCATCTTTACTTCACTGACCCTAACTCTTGTATCCCTAACTAGAGAGAGCATCTGAAGGTCAAATAATATTACAATCATAGGAAACAACTATGGAATTCCTAAATGAATGTGAAAATAAAACAACATCTATATAGACCTGTCTTTAAAAAAAAACAAGTTTATAAATAATTTATCTTCCTGTCTTTTGACCAGTACTGACAAATATTGTTTTAAAAATGAAAATTTTTTCCTGAAGCAATTTGGGGAAAGGTAAGCATAATATAACTCTTAGTAGCTGCTTACTGTGTTATGACTTTAGGAGCCCTAAAATCTTTATGACCTAAAATCTCTACCTTTATAAGATCTTTTGAGTTAAGGTATCATGTCTCACAATTAAATGCCTCTGTTTAAAATGCAAACTTACTATCCCTCAGGATCCTTAAAGGGGTGCTGTACTGAGCCATCACCAACCATTTTACTGTCATAATACAATTTAGATTTTTTCAGATTATTTATTAAACTCCTAAAGAAATGAGAATAGAGCAGGTAAATTGTTTTAAACCATGCTCCCAGCCTCCTAGCTGTACTGAATTTTATAATTTTACGAGTATTATTTCATATACTTTAAATTTTAAACTGAAGTAATTCATAAACAATATTATATTGGTTTCAGATGTACAACATATCAATTCCACTATTATATGCATTACAAAATGCTCACCACACTAAGTACAGTTACCTTCTGCCACCATACTTCATATACTTTCAATCAGAGCAAGGCAGGTAAAGAATGGTCTG
>JAVSCE010003787.1:0-69655 GCA_032199065.1 Smutsia gigantea
CCGTTTCTGAAATATTTTCTTCCTAATATTAGTTTAAGCAAATTTCCTTGCAGTGCTGTTTCATGGTTGTTGTTTTTTCCCCTTCCATGTGCTGCTTTTTTCCACTAAGCTGCTAAATCTTTTGCAGAGGAATTAAATGTAATGTTTCTAGAAACACGAATAGCTTATGCCCTTTTCTGTGTCCTACTTCAGAAATATTGCAGCTGCAATGGTATTACGCGCCCTGTTTCTTCCTGTTTCTCCCTGCAGGGAAGTTCCTGCTTTAAGGTAGACCCAAGCTCTTTTACTCCTGGGATTTTCCTCTTCTAAATGATGTGAATGCTTCAGTCACATTTTTAAAGCACTTGTTTCTTTGTCAATTTATTTCACATTAGTTGACCGTGCAGCTTCTAGGAATAATGGAGACTAGGCAAGAGTATAAAGGAATACCTACAAATCAGTCTTCCTTATTAGAAAAACAACCCAAAGCTAGGAACTGTATGAATACAGTCCCAGTGCTGTGATCTTTAGAGATGATGCACAGTGTGTTACCTAAGTATGAGATACGAGGAACATCTCTATGGGCCATAAAATGTCAAAAATGCAGCAAAAATCAAAACAAAGCCCCTAGTACATTTTTCATGGTGCTTTGATTGTAGGACTACATTGCTGCCAGAGGAAGTCTTATCTCACTTGCGTTTGGGGCAGAGAATGAGAGCACTTTGCCACTGAGGGTTACCTTGTTTAGCTCCCTCTCTCCAAAGCAGGGATTTTTTTCTGTGATTACTTTCTTCATGTGGTATTTACTTCCACGCTCCTTTCCCATCCACTTATCATTTTATTTGTTTTCAATTTAAATATCACACTATTTATGAAATGGCCATAGCTTTTGAAGTTCATTTTACATCAATTGAACTTTTGAGAAGAAAATAATTTTCTAAAAAGCAATCAAATTAGATTCCATTCAAATAATAAAAGGGAAACTTGATTTATTCAACTTTGACATCCAATTTGAATCTTTTGTGCTTGCTGTCCTGAAAACTGCTACCCCATGTTAAACTTGAATAGAAGAGAACAAAACAGAGATAGTAGAATATTACTTCATTTTTACCAGCTTTAAATTAATTTCAGATTGCACAGAACCACATCTTCATTATTAAAACGAGAAATTCAATATGTACTCCAAAGTGTTCTACTCTTCTAACGCCTTTAATAATGTTAAGATTTTGAATCAGAACAAGGGAGCTAGTATTTTGTTATGGTATAAATGTTTTTCTTTCTAATAAACTAACAAAGTTAAATATTCTTTTTTTCTCACATTTATGATTTTCTTAGGCCAACTGAAACAGAATTCACATGAGTAATTTATATTACTGACTACCTGCCTTAAAACATTCCTTAAAACATTCATGGAAGAAAAATAAAGTTTTAAGATAAAAAGAAATAAGACTGCTTTGAAAGGACTATATATCATTAACAATTTTTGTAGTTTATATTTTCCTAAATAAGCTAGTTTTGAAACATATAAATACATTAAGTTGGAACTGAATCTTACTTATGCTAGCTCTGGTAATGATTCATGGTTAGCACTGGTGCAGGATGGTAATTTAAAAACCTCAAAAATTTTTACTGTTATTTGTACACATCTGTGTCAACTGTACAAATGATAAAATAATAATCAAAGGACTGATGGCTTAATGTAATAGCTGTTGTGCTCTAAATGTCTTTTATGCTTTGACATTAAATGTCTCTCTTGTCTTGCTATCTACTTTTCAAAAACCTACTACCCATTCCTGATACTATTTAACAGGAGTTATTAGTCCTTTGACAGCACTGCATGCTATTGACAGTATCTTTTAATTTGCTTAATTTCCTGACATTTTCTATGTTAATTTTTTACTTTGGGATTTTTAAATGCCAGATTTGCGCTTAAAATAGAAAAAGCCCTCCACTAATAAGATTTAGTCATATTACCTAAGTACTACAGATGTCCCAGATGTAATAGGGAGAGATAAAGAAGGGATCACAGATAATAAATTTGCCCTGCTTTCTCCACAAAGTTATTAGAGCAAGCTCTAAGTCTCAGCTTTTATTGATAAATATAAATATGGGTTATGTAAGGAAAGCCTACACCTATTTATAATAGCATTCAAATCTGGTTTTTGTAATTGCTATAGGCCAAACCACTCCATAAACAGTCCCATGGCAATTTGAAAATAGGTATTTGTTGCATAATCTGTTTTTATTGCATACACATTTTATTTTATGATTTTTGTAATTAAAGTGATAAAACGAAATAATATTTCCTGGCTAACTAGCAGGTAAACATCTTTACACAATACAAATATATTTTATCTTGTGAAACAACTGATGGTCATTCAAAAGTAAGGTTGTTGGGGAGGGGTGGGAGGAGGTAGTATTTTCACTTGGTTACCAGCCTTTTAACGAAACAATTCCTATTATAATCCTAGAGAATTTCATCTGATTAAATCCCCACTCAAATGACAAGCAAGGAGAGCTGCAGTCAGAGGAACAAAGGATGGGGTGGACCACTATCTGAATGAGTCCCCGCATGGTGCTCTTTAGAAGGACCCATTATGCCATGGGTTAGCACCTTTCACCATTGCTGTGAAAATACTTGGCATTGAATGATGCTGTATGTGTTACATTCTACTTACTAAAATTGCTTATGCAATTTCAATTGGCTATGGTATTTACCAGGTTCTGTCCTCAGCGTTATGTAACATGGTTAAATGTACAAAGCAGCTGCTTTTTTTTTTCCAGTGGATCAAATGGTTGTTATGTATTGTACAAATATCAGTCCAAGTTTCTTGAGTGCTGTGGCATCTAGATGAAGGGTAGTAAATAAACATTAGGCTTAAAAAAAAAACTTTTATACTATCCTTCATAATCTGCATTGCCCAGAAATAAGTAGTGGCTATAGGATCCTTTTACTTCAATAAAACTTAGATATATATATCCAGAGATGAACACATATAAGTCTGTAGTTTAATGTTAATGGAAGTTGCACAAGGGTATCAAGAGGTAGAAGTCTTCAAAGATATTATAAAATCCAGTTATATAGCTCAGTTTTTAAAATGAACATTTGCATGTACCATTTATTAGCATATATACAGTTTTTAACTTATAACACCCTTGAAAATACGACTTTAGAATTCTATGCTTGGTTAGTTTCTTTTCAAGTATGTGGAGTAGGGGAGGATGGATTTTAATTATAAAATTCTCTTTGAAAATCAGACTTTGTAAAATGAGCTATATTATGCATATGTATATATATGTACTCCTTGGTGTCTGGTAAGAACTAGGTGCCATTTAACACTTTTTCCACTCTCTCCTTGAGCTGTTTTGTATGTGAGACTTTCTTGTTCTGCAGCCCCACCTCCTCACAACTTCTGTCCTGATCCCTTCAACTGCATTGTCTCTTTTCTTCTCTCTCCATCTGGGAGCTCTTATGTCCCACAGTTTACTGAAGAGCTATAATTACAGCCTGTATCTTTTATTAACATATCTCCATGCTATGCTTTTCTGGGGTAGTACAGAATATTAATGCGATTAAGCAGCATTCATTAAGCTGTATGGGCCATTTTGAGTGACAGCCTTAAGTCACAGGATAAACTTCCTACACAATGATCTACCTTTGTTTTGAAGGAAGAAAGGAAAATTTGAAGTAAAAAAAAAAGAAGTGAAAACCTCTCAGAAAATCTACCATTGTTAATCCACCCAACTCCCCCCAAAATGAGGATGTTTTGACATTGAGACTTGGGGAATCCTCATACTGATAGCACATTTTCCATACTTTAATAAGTTAATTCATGAATTAATCACAAATGAGGATACTTAGCTTATTTCCTACAGTGACTCTGAAGATAAAATGAGATGGTAGATGCAAAAAATTTTTGAAATTTTAAAACTTTGTATTTAAAACTTGAACAAAGTTTTTACATTACACGTTTCATTATTATCATTACTATATTAAATTAATGCCTTTTACTTTAGCAGCTTGCCATTACTTCTAGGAAAATCCAAAATTTTTATAGTACCTGAAAAGACTTTGTGTTCCAGCTTATACCTACCTCACCTGCCACTTCTTGAGTAACTCAAAGCTATGAGGAAATGTGGTGTTCATCTACAAAATTTGTATTATATTAAAAAGAGAAATATTGTTCTGCATGAAGAGATCTTCCAGTATTCATCTAAGAAACTGGGGCTTTTTTGTTAAAATTTGAGTGGTAATTTGATGGTTAAGAAGATGTGATACCAGATAAGTTTATTATGATTGACCAAACTGTCATTATTATGAAAATAAGTAAAATGCTATTGGTTTCATTTATATCTATAAATGATTAAGATAATGAACAATTAACATGTAAGCCAGAATTTATGAGGTATTTAATAGCAGTAAATATAGTATATTGAACCTCCAGTTGTATTACCTATCACTCTCAATATAGAATAAGTCTGATATTTTCTAAATGAAACAGAACAAATCATGAAGTATCCTGTTTCCCCATACCTCAAGTTCTAAATGATTATATAATGAAAACTAATGCTTCTACTATTACACATTCACAAAGCAATGGAAATATTGCCCATACCCTGGCCTTCATCATTCAACCTTAGACTTATTTTGTGTGTGTGGCTATATCTCTAATATTGGAAATGTTTTATTTTCCTGGCTAAGCTATTCTAATGTCATAAAATTTTTGAAAGAAAAATTATTTGGGGTCAAGGACATGCAACTCCTGGAGTTAAAATGTCATTTTTTTTCCTGTTTTTCCATCTAGAAAAATATTTTAAATATATAGCACCAGTATTGTGCTGTGATAAATCAAAGAATCAAACATTTTAGTTATAAGTGGACTGCAAAAGTAGTATCTCTTTCTTAAAAAGAAACCAATATAGTCAAATATGCAACTAAGACAAGCAACTTATTCATACTTATAGTTGTATCTCCATAAAGATTTTTGTGTTGTTAGTCTTTTTTAAATGTCCATTACTGGAGACAAATGTATATTTAAGTCTCATGATCAGATGGGCTACAGTCACCATAGCTCTATCAGAAGCAATAACAATATTAATATTTTAACTTTCACTTGCTTTCATGAGACCTATGAACAGAAGCTATCAGTGTCTAGGGGTTGTCTTCACATGACAAATTCAGCATGCTGTAAAAAATGATACTAGGATTTCCTGCTGAGGTCATCAGAATTTGGCTGTCCTGAGAAATGACTGTGGATGGATTATTCTCAAATGCTAGAGTTTCTTGTTCTCTTATTACATTTGATTTTGATGGTAAAGAATATGACTGTGAAAAGGAACTATGCCACCTGAAGAAGGACATCATTTATAGAATTACAAAGTGGTCAGTACCCCCCTTGCTAATATTTCAGTCATCTGACTAAAATGATATGGTTTACTTCCATTTTCTTAAAGATAGAACACAGAACACAGCGATAATGGACTTCTGAAATATTCTGAGTCACCCATATGAAAAGTGATGGCTAAAATTGTTTTGGTCTCTGGCACATAGTATGTCCTCAATAAAGATTTGTTGAATGAGTGAATAAATTATTGAATTAAATATGTGCTCTATTTTAATTTACTATTACAGTTCCCTTTTGCCTTTCCTCTTTCCTTCACCAAGTAATTTCAAATACAGTCATATATTTTTTCTCTATTAAAATATTTTACATTATAAAAGACAATGTATGAGCTTTATAGAAAATTTAGAAATATGTAACATATAAAGACAACAATATCTCCAGTCTTAATATCCAGAAGCAACCACCATTAACATTTTGATTTATTTCCTTCTAGCTTATATTTTTATGCACATTTTCTATTATTCATATTACAGTTTATACACAGTTGTTTCCTACTTTTTCATTTAACTTTTTAAGCATTTTCATACATTAATGAACTCTGTAATTCACTTTTTTAATGGTTCCATATTATCATAGAATATGGATATATGATGTCACTCCATCAACCCTTAAATTAGACATTCAATTTGTTTCTTTTCTTTTTATCTACTATAAATAATGTTGTAGCAAGCATTTTTCTACATATAGTGCATATACTTAAAAGTCAGCCTAATTCCATTCTAGAAAGGATTCAGAAAGTAAATGTAGGGAATGACATCGGCAAGATGGTGGAATAGAAGGTGCCTTGCTTGTATTTCTCTTTAACAACAATAATGTGCAGCCATCCACAGACAAAAGTACTTTTGTGGGAGCTTTGGGATCCAGGCAGGAGACTGTGAAACCCCAGTCAAGTCCAAGACCATGGAAAGCTGTTTTGAGAAGGTAGGCTTGCATCTAAGTGGATGACTCACTGACTGTGGTCCCAGCTACATATTTAAAAATAGCTCTGTGCCCCAGAGGACTCAGCTACAGCCCTGTATGGCCTGGGTCCTGCTGCCAGCACTATATGACAAGGGACCTGGGGGAATCACACCCACCCATACTTCAGATAATTGGCAAGAGCTTAGTCTCAGCTGTGAACCCTGAAGTGGACCATTACTGGCTTCAGTCCCTGGAGGTAAGGCTGCCAAATTTGGTCCACCTGTAGATAGTGAAATGACCGTATAACTGGACTCCAGCCCATCCTCGCTGCAGTTTGTGAGCAGTCCTGCCAGTCCAGAAACACAGTAAGAGACACTCCTATTTGCACCTCTGGAAATGCTGAATTTTCCCTGTACCTAGCTCCAGGACCTCCCAGCTAAGATCAATTAGCAGTCCAGCCTATCCTGGGACCTGGGAGGAGATGTGTTTATCCCTGCCTCCAGAGCTAAATCTGAAGATTTCAGTCTTGGAAGTGGACACTGAAGCAGCCTTGGTACTCAATTCTAGCCCCTCCTAGCCACAGTCCAGGGAAAGTCCTGCCTGCCCAGGGATCCACCTAGTGATCTAGCAGGAGCCTTCCCAGAGACCTGATGGGAGCCAAATCCATCCACACACCCAGTAACAGACTTGCTGTCTGAGAACCTGACTATGGACCTGGAAACACACCCTTGTCCCAACACCACCATACTGAACAAGGTCCTAGAGCCCATCCTATCCACCCAGGAATGAGATAGGATCCACACCCACCATGACACTAGTAACAAACCCACTAACTGCAGACCCTGCAACAGCCTTATGGGCCAGCTCCAACACAGCATGACTGCAATTCCAGAGATAGTCCCATCAGCCTGGGGAACTGATAGGAAGGGGTAGTTACCTGCTGAAACCAGTCTGTAAAGACTAGAAGAGGTGTTTGCCCCTTCAAATACACAGACACTAATACAAGACTACATGGATCATGAAGAAGCAGGCAAATATGACACCAACAAAGGAAACTAATTAAAGCTTCAGTAACTGACCTCAAAGAAATGGTGATCTATGAATTGTCTGATAAAGAATTCAAAATAATCTTCCTAAATAAACTAGTGAAATGCAAGAGAACACAGATAAACAAAACAGTAAGACAATGCACAAATAAAATTTCTTCTAATAAAGAAATAGAAAACATAAAAAAGAACCAAACAGAAATCCTGCAACTGAAGAATACAATGACAGAACTGAAAAATTCAATACAGAGTGTCAACATCGAACTTGATCATGCAGAAGAAAGAATCAGCAAACTTAAAGACAGATCATTTGAAATTAGCCAGAGAAACAAAGAGAAGAAAGAATGAAAAAAACCTGAAGGTAGCTTACATGAATTATGGGACCCAATCAAGTGAACAAACAACATGGGAATCCCAGAACAAAGAGAGAAAGAGGCAGAGAGCTTATTTAAAGAAATAATAGCTGAAAATTCCCAAATCTTAGGAGAGATGTGGACATCCAGGTACATGAAACTCAAAGAGTACCAAACAGGATCAACCCAAAGATTGCCCTGAGACACACTATAATTAAAATGTTAAAATTCAAACACAGAATTTTGAAAGCAGAAAGAGAATAAATCATTGCATACAAAGGAACCCCCGTAAAGCTATCAGATTTCTCAGAAATTTTGCAGAGTAGGAGGGAGTGGGATGAAACATTCAAAGTGCTAAAAGAAAAAAAACACTGCCAACAAAGAAAATTGTACTTGGCAAAATCATCCTTCAGAAATGGAGAGGTAAAGACATTTCCAAAAAACAAAAGCTCACAGAGTTCATCACCACTAGACCTGCCTAATAAGAAATTGTAAAGGGTGTTATTCAAGTTGAAATAAGAGGATACAAGGTCACATTGGAAAACATAGAAAACTACAAAACTTATTGGTAAAAATAAAATATAGTCAAATTCAGAATACTGTAATACTGTAATGGTGGTGCATAAATTACTTTTATCTCTAGAATAAAAGTTAAAAGACAATAGTATTACAATAACTATAGTTATAATAATTTGTTAATGGATGCATAATATAAAAGATGTAAAGTGTGATATCAATAGCATAAAGTGTGGGAGGAGTTGAAGTAAAAGTGTAGAGTGTTTATAGTAATTGAAGGTAAGTTGTTATCAGTTAAAATAGACTGTTAGTTCTCTAAGATGTTTTGTGTAAGCCTCATGGTTATCACAAAGAAATAACCTATATAGATACATAAAAGATAAAGATAAAGGAATTGAAGCA
The DNA here is from genome assembly GCA_032199065.1 of Smutsia gigantea. Classification (NCBI taxonomy): domain Eukaryota; kingdom Metazoa; phylum Chordata; class Mammalia; order Pholidota; family Manidae; genus Smutsia; species Smutsia gigantea. The sequence goes on from JAVSCE010003787.1 coordinate 8,602, forward strand.
TACCATTATATAAAATAAATCACAAAGGAAGACAGCAAATAGGAAGAAAGGAACTAAAAGACAGTCAGAAAAAATTTAACAAAATAGCAAGTCTTTGCCTATCAATAATTAAACAGAAATGAATTAAATTCTCCGACTAAAAGACACAGTGTGGCTGAATGGATTAAAAAAAACCCAACAGTATTCTGCCTATGAAAGACTCACTTTAGCTTTAAGTTAGACACACATAGGCTGAAAGTGAAGGGATGGAAAATATATTCCATATAAATGGTAATCAAAAGAAAGCAGGAGTGACTATACTTATAACAGATAAAATAGACTTTCAGTAAAAATCAGTTACAAGAGAAAAAGAAGATCACTATACAGTGATAAATGGGTCAGTTTATCAAGAGGATATAATCATTATAAATATATATGCACCCAACATTGGAGCACCTAAATATTTAAAGCAAATATTAACAAAATTGTAAGAATAAACAGCAATGCAAGATTAGTAGGGGACTTTAATATCCCACTTTCAACATTGGATAGATCATCCAGATAGAAAATCAATAAAGAAATAGTGGACTTGAACAACACAACAGACTGAATGGAGGGCATTATGCTAAATAAAATTAGTCAGAGAAAGACAAATACTGTATGACCTCACTTATATGTGGAATATAAAGAAGCTGAACTCATAGAAACAAAGAGTAGTTTGGTGGTTTCCAAGGCCAGGGGTTGGGTGGGGAGTGAGGGGTGTTGGTCAAAGAGTATAAACTTCTAGTTAGAAGGTGAATAATTTCTGGGGATCTAATGTACAGCATGGTGACTGGTTAGCAATACTGTATTGTATAATTGAAAGTTGCTAAATGTTCTCATCAAAAAAAAGTAGCTATGCAAGGTGATGGATCATTTTATAATATGTACATATATCAAATTATCATGTTGTACACCTCAAACTTACATCATTTTATAGGTCAGATATATGTTTTTCACATTCTTTAAACAAATATTTTCAATATTTATTATAGCCAGACCCTAAGGACACAAAGGTAGACTTTCCCCCAGAGTTATTTACTATCTAGAGTGGAAAAGAGACACACACAAAATTAACTGTTAGGTTGAGCCATATGGAATTGTCAATTTTTGATCTACAAAAACATTCATTTCATATGCTTCTGCCTTGTATAATACAATATAATAAAGTTTAATATTGGAGCAAGGACCTGGTGGCATGGGGACACAGATGTACAAGCAATTCAGTCCTGAAGAGAGATATGCAGGTTGTTGCTGCTTATTCAACAAGCATGAATTTAAGCAGGGTCCTGTCTTGTCTACATAGGTGTGTGATGAAAAGATGCACAGACTAGCTCAGACTCATGCATCCAATTTATGGTATTCAGTAGCATTGCAGTACAGTAACACCTCACTTCTCTGAAATTCAGCAGTGCCAGCAAGTGTGCCTACTTGGAAATGCCATTTATCTCTTCCAAATATGACCATAAAGCTGGAAGTAAGCAAAAACAAAAATATCTCTGAATAGGCAAAATAAATGTGATCAAATCCCTAAACAACAGCACATGGACATTCATCTGAAGAGAGCATTTCTAGTCCCTTAGTCAAATCTATTTACTCTTCTATTAGACACAGCGCTATCAAATTTGGTTTTCTGGGCTTTTTTTCCATCATCTCCCCCTCCCGAGCAAACTGGAAGCAGCATAGTAGTTAATATTGGAAGGGGGACAGATGATAAAAGCCACTGGCAGCAATGAGAAGGGACAGTGCTGACTCCACTGGGGGAGGTGAACTAATTATCAAGGCAGGTAACATCTTACAAAGCAAAAGCACAGTATAAAAAATGGGTTATAACTTATCCCAGTGAAGTAAAATATATGTATATACTTGCTAAAAAATCAGAATGAAATCATCAAAATATTGTCAGTTTTTGTGGCTGTATCACAGTATTATGGGTGATTTTTACTTTTTTTCCTACTTTCCATAATATTCTTCTGTGACCATGTGCTGATTATATTATTGGAATAAATAAAATAATTTAAACATACATTTTTAAGTGAAAAGGAACTTTAAATACAGAGTAGTTCTATTTTATTTAAAGAAAAAACAGATACACCTCAAGTATGGCCTTAGGACCTTGTTTGATTTATAGCTCAGCACAGTATTTGATGTTCCTGATAATTTTATGAATCAGCAAAGATGTATTTTCAATAGATTCTCTTTATGAAGACAGCAAAGTATATAATACATCTTCAAAGCACTTCTATACAAAATAGATGAGATTTTTTTTTTAAGTGCTATTTAAAATTTATATACACTCAGCTATCCAGATCAACGCATTCTCAGGTTTCTGGATAGCTGAGATTTCATTTTAGGTTCTTCTATTTTAAAATGAAATTGCTCTACAACTGTTTGTCCTATTAAATTATGCAATATTGTTATATCTAAGCTTCCTCTCCTAAGTGTCCATAGCTATTTATTGAGGCATTCTTCTCGGATGACCATGGAAACAAATGTTTAAGTGATTGTCTTTATTCTTTTATAAATGGCCCATATATCTTCTTGCCTCAAATGTGAGTTTTTTATTTGTTGGTATTGCCTTTGTTAGTTGACCCTGGCTTTTTCAGACTTCCACAAAGGAAGAGAAGAAATATTTACATACTCGTCTTACAGTTGAAAAACAGTTCCTACTCACCCCTCTCCTCTTAAATATAAAAATCAAACACAAACAACAAAACAAAATGAATACTAAAAACAAATTCATTGCACTTATGGAGAAATCTCAAATGTTATATTCATCTTTTTTGTCTGAAGTATGCTTGTAGCATTAGTTGAGTCTTCCCTGCTTAGCAATCTTCTCACTTGCTGGTCACTGAATCCCATGCCCTGGTAATTGTTCCAGATTTGCTCTACTCTCCCCAGTCCCTCAAACCAAGAGTCACTCTTATCAGTCTCAGTAAAGAACCTTATCTTCCAGGGTCCCTCCGTTTCCCTCAATACCCCTTCTTGAGGCCCACATTGTGCCCCTCATCTTACTCTTACCTCTTTCAGAATCATGCTTCTTGAGTTTACCCTCTGCTTCTTTTCTTTGTAACATCTTGCCTTACATTGATTTCTTTTTTCTACAGAAATGCTCAGGTCCACCTTGTACTTTAAAAGCAAGACTCACCTATAAATAAACCAAACAAATAAACAAAAAAAATCTCCAGGCTACTATCCTATGTCTAGCTGGGGAGAAACAGCATAGCCACACAAAAGAAAAGATACATGTATATTGATATGTATGGACAGTATATGAATTTACATGCACTGGTACCCATTGATGAACTTTATGGCTGTTGGTAACCTGTCTCTCCTAATTGGGTGGTTTAGTGTAATTGTTTCATCTAATATGGGGCCTCGATGGTCAATCAGTCCTTTTTTCTCCCTTAATCTTTATTTTGAAATTTTCCAATATCTACAAAATAGAATAATATAATTCATTCAGCTTTAACAATGATCAATTGCTGGTCAATCTTGTTTTATCTATACTCCCACCATTGGGTATTTTCAAGGAAGTCCTAGACATTACATTTTTAATCTGTAAGTATTTCTATTCATATCCACAAAATATAAGGATTATTTCTAGTATAACCAAATAATAGTATCATAACTTATTTAAAAAATAGTTCCTTAATAATAGGTAATCACTGTTCACATTTCTTTGACTGTCTACTCCTTTTTTCCCTCCCAGTTTGAATCAGAAAGTAAATAAGATATATTTATTATTATTAATTATTATTATTATTATTATTATTATTATTATTATTATTATTACCAAGTCTCTACTATGAGATCCCTCTTGGATTAGTTATCAACTGCTACATAACAAATAACCCTCAAAACTTAGTGTCTTAATATTACAAATATTTATTATTTTAAAGTTTCTGTGTGTCATGAATTTGGGAGCCACTTAGCTGACTGATTGTGTCCTGATGCTGGCCAGGGCTGCAGTTATCTGTGGGCGTGGCCAGGGCTGGAGAATCTGCTTACAAGCACAACTTCCTCACTATGTGGACCTCTCTGCAGGGCTTTTTGAGTCTCTTCACAATATGGCTGCTGCTTCCCAAAGAGTGAGTGATCCAAGAGAGACAGCAAAGAGGAAGCCATTAAACTTTCTGTGTCCTCACCTTAGAAACTATATGACAACACTTCTGTCATATTCTACTGGTCACATAGACCAACTCAGAAACAAATTGGGGGGAACTATCCCAAGGAGTGGATACCAAGAGATAATCATCTAGCTGCTATACCTCTCCATCTCTCTTTTTGTTTTTTAATTATAGTTTTCTATTGTGTTTGAAGCAACCAGGTCATTTGTCGGACAGAGTTTGTGTTTTGATTATTGTATCCCAGTGGTGTCATTTGCATATATCTTTGCCTATCCTCCTCACCCCGTATATTTCCTATAAACTTATATAAAGAAACTACATCAGTTTCAGGTTCCATATTTTTAGCAAGACATCCTTATAGCCTTATAGTTGTTGGTGTGTCATTTTATAATGGAACACATTATGGCTGGTTGACTCCTTATTAGCAGCTATTGATGATCATTGCCTAGATCCATTAATTCAAAAGGGTAATATTCTACCATTCTCTCTCTTTTTTATTTCCCATTCAATAGTTTGGAATGCTTCTATAAAGAGAAATGTCCCCTCATCGGCTATTTAGTTCCATTGAGGTATGTTGGGTATAGAGAAGGCAGCATAAATGCTTGATTCTTTCCCTTTATCTACCAGTTATTAAAATGTTAGCTCCCTAGCATCCCCCAAAGACAACAGGTGAGGTCTAGGAACCACCATGGATATGCTGAAGCAGAATCTCCAGGGACAAGCCCAAAGCATGGGGATTTTGAAAAAACTACCTAATGATTCTGATTTGCTCTTCTATTAACTTCTACTGGTCTCTACTCCTGGAGACTGATTTATTAGGTTTGATATGGGGCCCAGGATTCTGGTTTTGTTTTTGTTTTAATCTCCAGATAATTCTTTTGAGTTGACAAGTTTAGGGAACACGGCACTAGACTGTACCTTTTCATACTTACTGTAGCTATATGCATCTATAATTTTCTCCCATGGCATGGGAGGATCTCAAATTTGCCCTCCTATGACAAACTATTACATTGAGAGTCTGCCTAGTACACACTCTGGAGTTAGACGGCTTAGGTCCAAAATCTTGGTTCTGCCACTTACTAACTAGCTTTGTGACCTTGGAGAATTTAATTACCTCTCTATCTCAGTTTTCTCATACAAATTTGGAAATTATAGTAGGATTCAGTTCATGGTTGTTTGGGGGACTAAATGAGTCAACACTGGTAAAGTCCTTACAACAATGCTCTGTAAGGGATTCTTAAACACATAATAATGCTTATCTCCCTCTAGGAGAATTATCCTTGAATATTTTCCTGATTAAAAACTAGGCTTGGTTATTATTATTACTAGTATTACTATTATTATATTGTCACTCTTGAATGCTACACATGTGCCAGGAATGGTGGATTACATATACTCTCTAATTCCCTTAATCCTCGTATCAGTCCTACAGATTAGCAATACTACTCTCATTTTACATATATGGAAACTGAGTCTCCAGGAAATTCAATAAGTCGCCCAACATAATAGAGCTAAAAGTGATGGTATAGATATAACATATGTTAAAGAGGCAGTGAGATGATTAAGAGTACAGAATATGGGGCTAGGCTGTCCAGGTTCAAATCCTGGTTCTACTACTTCCTCGTTGGGTATCCTGGGCAAGTGCCTTAACCTCTCTGTATTTCAGTTTCCTTATCTGTAAAATGAGCATAACAGTAATACCTACCTCATAGGTTATTATGAATATTAAATGAATTAATATTTACAGTGTGCCTAAAATGATGCCTCATACCTAATTGGCACTTTGCATGTACTAGCTAGTTGTTACTGCTATTATTTTCAATTATTTTTATTAGTTTGGGTTTAAAGGAGAGGCAGCAGTTAGGAGGGAGAGATTGAAGGTGCTAATGAGAAAGGGAATAAAACATAGGAGTGTTAACCTTCATGAGGGGAGAAAAAGGAGAGCTGTTTCTACCACAAAGAGACAGGATAGAAGATAATTGACGTCTAGGCAAAGACAGATGACGGAACTCTTGGGAAACAGACTCATTCTTGCAACAAGGTAGAAAGCAAGATCCTTCAGGAATGAGAAACGAAGGTGGAATTGGAAACCTGTGGAGGTGAGGGGAGTTTGGGCACACTTAGAGAATAAGCCAGGGTGCACACAGCAGACACAGCCAAGCTGAGTTTTGTCAGTACCCGATTATAGCTCGACTCTTTGAGGCTAAGAGTATTAAGGTCTGGGGGAGGGGGAATCTCAGGTCATTGGAAGGGTAGCTCAGCACCCTAGTGAGGCCAGTGAATTGAGGCCTGGTTAAGTGGGATGCTTATGATGGTAAGTAGAAGGGAAGGAGCATTGAACAGGCCATCAGGAGACTTGGGCTCATTTTCCAATCTGTTATTACCTAGCTTTCCTGACCCTCATATAGGTCACTTGACCTTTGGATCTCAGTTAATCCCTTTGTTTTATGAGAGAGCTACATCAGTTGATCTCTAATATCCATAACTCCAGAATTTACGGTCCTAAAGGGCTGATTCGAGAATCTAGCTGCAGAAGAAAGGAGTCAATTGAAATGCAAAAGTGGGAAAGTGATGGGAAGGCTCAGGGAGTTGGGGATGCAGGATTCAATAAAAGTGAAGGTAAAATGGGGGAACTCATGCTAGTCAGGCTCAGTCTCAATCTTTTCTGTGTTTAAAATTTGTTTCTGTTTTCAAAAAACGTTTTTAAGACTAATCTGTCATTTTTCTGTAGCAAATATTGTGGATTTAATAGGCTATATTTGACACACATGAAAGTAAATGTTATCTGAGTTTACATATCTGAAATGTTCATTAGCACATCAAACATCAAGAGCTTCCTTATAGGGAATTGGTTTTCTGCTCCTAAGCCAAAGATAACAAAAGAGTATTTTATGCTTTCCTGTGCCCATAGTAACATTACACTCTGCAGTAGCTAACTAGGTTGCTGGAATACGCTGTTAGAGGACTGGTTAATCCATAATTCAGCAGGTTCTTGGCTTCCTAGTTGCCTTATTGACAAGCCTGAAGAAAGTGGATGGAACTAATTAGCACTCAGGATTATAAAATAGGAAGAATTAAATAAAGCACTCAATATTAAACTCAGACCCCTATGAAGATATTCCCTTTAGTTATGGGGATTTTGAAATGATGGACAGGCTAAACCAAAACTCATAATCCTATTACAGTCTCCTGCACCTACCTTAATAAGCTTCAAGAGCCGTTTCCTTGGAGTCCGGGATATTGCCGTCTTCCTCTAGGCTTTTTCGTATATAGCTTATAAATTCTTTACTGTTGCCACTAAATACTTTGTTATTTAAAATAGCATAAAAGAGAGTATATAAGCATATATACATACTGATGCATTTTGACTGTAATAATACCATTGGCCTGTAGGGAACTTCAAATTATTAATAATTTCAGAGGAAAGCTTTTTAAGAAAAAAGCTCCAGAGTTAGCTATAATGAGGCATTTGAAAAGGAGGTAGGGGTATGTTTGTAAGTGCGTAATGAAAATATTGAACCCTTTGGGATGTTATGAACCATGGTGTGCTAATAAATGATCTTTCCCTTCCAGTGTTCTAGCAGACATTTTTGTACCCCTGATGTACCCTTGCAAAATGCCTGTAGCTCACATTTCCTTTTAAATATTTCCATTTCCTGACATTTGCTACTGGGGGTGGGGGTGCAACAGGGTGAATCTGATGGAGAAAGGAGGGCAGTATGAGAAGCAAAGTTGGTGGCTTAGAATAATGATCCCATTTTCAGCTGTGCTGTGTGGTTCATATGAATTAATTAACCCCTTACAAGCATTTGTCTGACAATCCTAATTCTCATTCAGTTCAATGAGTTTTATAATTATCATTTAACTAAATAGCACTAAAAACTGTTTATATCCTGACATTAAGGAAGCTTTGTAGAATTCTCTTCCTATAAATCATCTGAAGTTATTTACAATTTGCAGCAGTCTTGTTTTTCTTCTGGTTTGTGCTCAGGTTGCTATTTTGCTGTTTTAAAAAATATTTTCAGGGTGCTAATTATAGATCATGCTCCAGAATTTGGTTAGCCTTCTAAGAGTAAAAGACCTCAGTAAAGAACATTTCCATATTTTAATTGGAGGAATGTAGGCTTAAACTATTATCTATCATGTTAAACAAAATGAATCCAATGATGCTAAATGGATATAGAGTGATTAATTACTTATTCTTAAAACCTGCGCCATTTAGTTCCTAGTGATAAGATGGTGATAAAGCACTTTTAGCCAGAAAGAGAGAAATGAGCGTACTGTGTTGACCATGCTGGAAAACAGTGTGAGAACCCTAGAAAAAATGTTTGAGATGGGAAGCATATGGGCCATCCCCGACTGCCTATGCCCTGTATATGTAATTGATCACTTTTAATTTTCAAATTAAAAGTTAAGGTAGTATTAGTAAGTGTTTTACTTAGTTACATCTCTTTTGATTGGATTGAACAAAAAGCTATCTGAGCTTTGTTTTCTGAAGAAATACCAAGAGGCTCAAGGGAATTCAGAACAGGAAATACCATGCACCTACACTTAGGTCCCTAGAAATGGGATCTTTGTTGTACATTGAAGGCAGCACTGGGGTCCTCATCATGGGCCTTTTTGGAAGGGAACTTTGCCTGTTATTTGGTTCCCTTCCAATATCTTCTTCTTTTTTTTTTTTGCACCAGAGCCTAGGATGTCTGCCCTTTAGGTCAGGTTCCTACACAGGTTCAATCAGCTGTTACTCTTTGTGTTATGTGATGACTAATTTATTTCTTACAGCACCCTACAGGATAGGTAAGTACTATTATTAAACCCCTTTTCATAGATGGGGGAACTGAGGCAAGGAGAGGTCAAGTAATATTTCCAAGGTCATATGGCTCCAGGGTCTATGCTCTGAACCAGTATACTCTACTGATAGGTTCTACGTGCTGATTTAGGAGATCTAGTTTCTAGTCCTTGACCTGCCACTATGTGAATGACTTGGAGAGAATCACTTAATCTCCATATTGGCCGTTCATGGAATTAAATTTAAAATTTTAATTAAAATTTTTTCAAAGTAATAAAAACTTGTTTTTACTTAAAATTATTTTTCTAAATTTTTCATTCAAAAGCTAATGGAGAGGTGAATAGAAGCCCAATAATACATTGTCTTCAAGATTGCTTGGTAACAAGGAATAGAAATGTACTCAAGCTGGCTTGAGCAAACAGGGATTTTATTCAAGGATATGATAAGTGACCTTTTGGATATCCAAGGACCATTGAGAGCCTTGGATTAGAACCAAAACTCAACAGGTAGAAATGTTAAGTTGCTTTCTCTATCTTTCCGTGGCCTCACTCATCTCTGCCTCCTCTTGTTCTCCATCGGTTTTCTTTGCTCAAACATGACTGCCACAGCTGTGACACAGCATGACCCTCACGTCAAGTGCCAATCTTTATGTGACATTGGTCTCTTTGTGAGAGAATCTAACTGGCCTAGGCTAGCCTATGGATTTGTCCCCCCTGGGTCAAGTATCCAACCTGTTTCCAATTAACCGGGGCATGGATAAGATTACATAGTGCACAGGATTGTTGCCTGTTCCAGGGACTGTATGGAAGAGCAGATTCTCCGAGAAAGAACAGGCAGATGAACTGATGTGTGGTATACTCATAATCCTAGTAAACTCTAACACTGTTTTTAAACATACTGTGTATTTCTCAATAGATCATCATTTTGGCTACATAGATAACATTTTAGCATTTAATAAGCACTTTATGGGTACTGGGCACTTTCCTAGAGGGTGTTAGGTGCTGGGCCTCATTTTGTTATCTGTAAAATGAGTGATCCTGTCCAGCTTTACAATTCTGACACATACCCACACACTTACTCATCTATTTATATTTTAATGAATATATTGCTTTTATTACCAAACCAACAAGAATTTATTTATCCCAATAAATGTTCTTCAAAATGCCATGACTTAAACTAAAGAAGAAATTCAGTGTCATTTCTTTATAGTTGCACCTAATTTTTAACCAGACGTATTACCCAGCTTATTTATTCTGTTTAGCTCTGAAATACTTGTGTGCTTTCCAAAACTCAAATCTGCTATAAAGATCTGCTATAAAAGATCAAAGATTTGCTGTCATTGAAACTATTCAAAAGAATGTGAGGCTGACTCTAAATATATCCCAAAGAGGCACTTCACAAATGTTTCACACAATGATAGGACCATTGCATGATTCTGTAATTCCCAAAGCAACTCCCTTGATGAGGATAGATCTCATTTACCAGCACATGTTGGTTATTTAAAAGTCATTTACATTACCTACAGAATCAAGATTGTAAGGAAGTATATGAAATACACATGCCCACTTCAATATATAGTTAGCTAGTTATGAGAGGTAAAAAAATTAATTTGATTGTGGACTCTTTCCTGAAGTGTTAAACAGAAAAAGAATTCTATCATCTCACACTTCAACTACTCTGACCAATGATCAGGATACTTTTCATATGCCTGGAGAGAAAAAATACAAATCGAACTGCTTTGGGGTAGTTGAAGTTCAACAAAACAAATCTGTTGGTACCTGCCTGGTTTCATGTTGGTGTTAGACACTGTCTAACTGTGATACCTGTATAGCTTGAATGTGTGTGTGGGTATGTTTGTGGGTATTTCTGTTGACAAATCCAAAATTGTTGGGTTAAATATGCTTTCTTGAAGAAGTGACTTGAGAAGTGTTGTATATATATTTTTCTCTTTTTCTGTGGATTAAAATATCTTCATTTCTTTTCTTTTTTTAAATTAGTCTGTCTAGATTAGTCATTTTCATTTCTAAGAGGAATGGAAGACAATTTTAAAGCTAAAATTAGAATTCTATCTAAGCAGTATAATCTCATGAAACACCCTTTGTCTAACACTTAGAGAAATAAATGTTTTACTTAATTTAAAAATAACTGATATGAAAAGTCCATCATAAGAGTGGTTTCAGAAGTTTGAAATGTTAATCACAGCTTCCATACCTCAAGTATGGACTCCCATGATCCTCATTTTATTCTAAGGTAAATTACTTGTTATTTCTAGAAAACTTTTAAGAGTTAGACTAACTCCTTGTTGTTACATACAGATTTGAAACCAAAGCACTATCTTCATCCTTTCTAATAGACTAGTATACTGGTTTCCATACTTTTCCTGTGGCATTATACTTTATGAAATAGGATATACAGTGTAGAAGAATTTTTCTAAATGTGACCCAGGGACTCCCTTTGTACAGGACATATTTTTTGTGTGAATCACAGTCCTGACTCATTCCTCTCCTGGCCTTATGTCCTGTCTTCCCTGTTATACATTCATAATCTGGCTCTAATTGCTAAGGAAGAAACAGAAAAATAAAATAAGATAAATGGTAGATTTTTTTTAAACTTTAAAGCAACTTAAAAATATATTTCACAGTCTATAAGCAGATAATTTGCATATATACTTGTGTCCATCTGGTGTTTTCATATACCATTATTTACCTCTTTTAAAAATCCTCACAGAGACCATATTTTTTCTATGGGGATACACAATTAGATACTCAGTCTAAACCTGGAGCCATGTGATTTGAGCTGATTTGCAGAGGGACTATAAAAGCTGAAAAATCAGTTTGACAATATTCTTGATGGGATTGGCCTTCAGTAAATGTTTGCAGTGGTATTTGGAGGCCATGCCACTTTAGTCAGATCACTGGGGCTTAGGAAATGATGCCTGCAGTAAAACTCGAGTTCACTGCTTATCAGGGAATGTGTGAAGGCTCCCAGGCTGAAGGTTCATTAGGTCAGTCTTTAAGAGCTGTCAATCAGAGCAAGCTGGCAGGGGAATACTTTAAAAAAAAATAGATAGAAGCAAAGTTTTCCCACTTAGTGTTTTTCCACATTCTATCCGTAGTGCCATCACATTGTCCACCCCAGGGAGTAGAATACTAGGCCATTATAATGTTCTGAATGTCAGCCTCTGGCCACTGTCACTTATGAGCATGGCTGCTGCTGTTCGCTTCGTAATCATCATCCTCCCCTAGGGTGGACAGGAAAGAATGGTTCTCAAAGTGCACCAGACTATAAGGAGACACAGGGACTTGTGTTGTATTCATTAGCCCCAGTACTTACTTACCACAGTGATGGAAACATGGAAGGTGCTCAGATCTTTGTTGATCTTAACTCAACACCAGGAACAAAAACCACTGTGCAAATCTAGCATCTTTATGGCCTTTACCACCCCATCCCTCTTGGTCGAATAAAAGTTGGCAAAATTATTTCTTGTATTTCTTCCATAATGTCAAGTATGTATTGTTTTACGTTTAGCAACCCTGTGTTATATAAGTTTGATTTTGGTATATCTATCGGTTGAGCATGAATGGACTACTTCAAAGGACTTTTTAAAAACTGATTATTACTTGTAAAGAAACCAAGATTTGAATATTCAGTTCATTAGGTTTTGTGTGCACATTTCATTTGACACTAACACATTAGTTGCTATTTATTAACGATTTAGATGATTGTGTTCCCGAGAGTATGTCCATGTGACAAATCACTAGATCAAAACAAAGGTAATCCACACCTTTCGTAATTCAAACAGACTGACAGATGGCACAGTTGGCCTCAGCAAATATTCAAGAAAGCTCAGTAGGATTACTAAAATAAACAGTTCAACTGACAGAACAACAAGTTGGTGATAGCATGCAGCCTCTAATTGCTAGCATCATCAATATAATGTGAATATATAAAAGGTAAATTACATAGTTTTTGTTTAATCAGCACAAAATTAAGCTAGTTTTATGAATCTGTGTTCATTTTTAATATTTAAAAGTAATTCTTCATGTAACAATACCCTTCTCAGAATGGAGATTTAGAAAATCTATTCCATTAAACATAAGTTGATTTTATTTCCAGGTGGCATCCATTAGGACAAACATCATGAAAAGGCCACTGACCAAAATGGTGATTCCCTGGCTGACACCTGGAAGAAAAACAAACTTATGTTTAATGGAGTAGACTGTCTAAATCCCTGTTGTGAGAAGAGTGCACACTCATGAATATGTAGTCTGTGCTGAATTCAATAGATTCTAATAGTGAAGGACATCCGTATCATAAAAACTAGCATCTATTCATGAACTTATTACTTTCCAAAGAAGGAAGCACAAATGCAGCCTGGGGTAGAATGCTGGCAATAACCAGTTCATCCCTTTATTGTTTGACATTCGGCACCACCTGCATGTAACCACTGGAATAAAATTGTGATTTGTGTATAATCTATAGTCTGATTTTTATCCTGAGCCAATATTATAAATGTACTATTCATGATTCTGTCTTATTCAGTGTTCTGGGTGCAGTATGATACCTATGTATTTATTTGCACATTTCAGAGAATCTTTCTGCTTATTTCTTCTTCCCTGCAATGGTAAATCTTCCTTGTGCAACCAGGGCTAGCCCAAGATCAGCTACATAAAAATGGACCAAGTGCTGTTTAAAACAAGACTGGGTGACTGTACAGCATGGCTTCTTAAGATAATAAAGTGGCAAAAGTTGCCAGTTGCAACAAGATGTTCATTTCACCCAGTCCCCTTTTTCTTCTGCCTACGCACTGCACTATGTGCCATATGCCATCTCACTGCATCTTCACAGTATTACTAAGCATTAGCTTTTATTCTCCCAAGTTTACAAGAGAAAGAATAGAGCACTAGAGGAGTTAAGTAGCTTGGCCAAGGTCACAGCTAGTGAGCAGTTGAATCAAAATCTGAGCACCAGTTTGTCTAATTCCAGACCACACACTCTGCTATTTCCTTGCAATGTTGCCTTTCTCTTGGGGGCTCATGCAAAAGATTTATGAGATCGCTCCGATTTTCTTTGCTCATAGTCCTAGGAACATTTGTAGCTGAATTTCTAGTTCATGCCTCAAATAAGACTAGTAACACCACTGCATTTGTAAAGAATGAGTGATTAATTTGTGGAAATAATCATTAGAATACTTTTAAGAGTTTTCAAATCATAGAGCTGAAAATTCATGGTGTGCTCTAGGCATTATTGATCCTGAGCCATCTCGTGCAGGTAGATATAAATCCTTTTCTTAAAGATCTCTAGTGAAAAACACTCCAGGATTTTCCATGGTGATTTCCCTCACTACTGAAAAAGCTTACAGACAGGTATATGTATGTTGTTGGGGCCAATGACATAATGACCAGTTCCAGTAAATCAAGCTAATGAAATAATAATTCTTTTAATAATTATTTTCTCCAGAGGGTCCCTGGAAATTACTTATAGGAAGTTTATGTGATCTTGCCATTTCTCTAAGGAAAGGTAGTTAAGTTTGAACGTTTAAATGTTCAGACCTTGATGAGTCACAAAGAGATTTTTATTTTGCAGTCAGAGTCCCTTTATGGTTTCAATCACAGATTTCTACTTTAAATGTGAATGGATGTAATGATAACTATCACAATTTAAAAAATTATCACAGTTGTTTACAGATAGCTTTACCCTTGAGTTGAAGCACCGTATCCCATATCCTATCTTGTAACTGTTTGTTTATTTGTCCTTTTAACAAGAGTGTGAGCAATTGGAGGGCAGGAACTGTGGCTTACTCATCACAGTATCTCTAGTATTTAGCATAATGCTCGACACAGACATGATCAGTAATTATCTATTGAATGAATTAATTTCTCCAATTGGTACTGCTTAGACAGGCCTTTCTCTTACTTTCCCACAAATGCATCCTGCTCATTCATAGTTATCCTGATTCACGTTATTTCTTTCACCTGGAGTTATCTTCCCTCCTCTTCTCCACCTATATAAATTCAGCTAGTTCTTCCTGGTACATTAGTCATTACCTAAGTCCTGTTCTGGGTATCCTACTTATTACAAAGTCACGACTCCTACACCCACACTCTTTTAGCCCCTTATTATATTATTTGCAAATCTTTTAATATTTTTGTCCTTGTTTCTCCAACCATTATGAAAAGTAGCCATGTTTCACACTATTTTTTTCTCTCCTCATAATAATTTAAATATAGACTAGATCAGGAGCTGACACACTGGCCTACAGACCTAATCTGACCTAAAATATAAAATGGATTTTTACATTTTTTAGTTGTTGAAAACAATCACAAGAAGAGTATTTTCTGATATGAAAATTATATGAAATTCAACTTTCCGTAAATAAATTCTTCTGGAACATAGCCATGCTCATTCACTTACATATTATCTAGGGCTGCTTTGGGACTGTAACAGCAGAGTTGATCAGATGTGAGAGAGACCCTGTGGCTTACAAAGCCTAAAATACTTACTACCTGGCCCTTTACAGAGAAAGTTTGCCAATGGCAGGAAAAGACTGTCAATGAGTACTTACTGGTTAAATAATTCAGTAACTTATAACTCCTCCATTATGAGACAAGATACTCTAAAAGGACAGGAAATTATCTTACCTTAAAAAAAAAGAGAGAGAGAGAGAAAGAATAATAAAAGCAGTCCTTGGAGCACAGATCATTCTTATCTTTCGGCTGATGACTACAAAACTGTTCCCTTTCTCCATCTCTTGTGATCTGACGACGGCCCTTAACATGTGCCGCACCTCTTCCTGCGGAGATTCTTAAGACCAAGGTTGATGATCATCGTTCTTGGGGGGGACTAGATAACCTCTAGTAATGTGCAGGGCAATGATGCCTGCAATCTCGTCTACATGTTAACCTTGTTTATTTGGAATGAGAAATATGATGTGTGAAAATGAGGTCTCCTCATCCCCCTGAACTCCCTGATTCTCCTTTGCTGGAACCCTTCCCCCTCAACTTTTTTTGGGGGGGTATTGTTAATGTAGAATTACATGAGCAACATTATGCTTACTAAACTCCCCCTATTATCAAGTCCCCACCACATACCCTATTACGGTCACTGTCCATCACCGTAGTAAGATGCTGTAGAATCACTATTGTCTTCTCTGTGTTATACTGACTTCCCCGTATCCCCCCACACCCCACTACATTATGTGTGCTGATTGTAATACCCCTTTTTCCCCTTATCCCTTCCTTCCCACCCATCTTCCCCAGTCCCTTTCCCATTGGTAACTGTTAGTCCATTCTTGGGTTCTGTGAGTCTGCTGCTGTCTTGTTCCTTCAGTTTTTTCTTTGTTCTTATACTCCACAGATGAGTGAAATCATCTGATACTTGTCTTTCTTTGTGCTTGGCTTATTTCACTGAGCATAATACCCTCTAGCTCCATCCATGTTGTTGCAAATGGTAGGATTTGTTTTCTTCTTATGGCTGAATAATATTCCATTGTGTATATGTACCACCTCTTCTTTATCCATTCATCTACTGATGGACACTTAGGTTGCTTCCATTTCTTGGCTATTGTAAATAGTGCTGCGATAAACGTAGGGGTACATATGTCTTTTTCAAATTCGGCTGCTTCATTCTTAGGGTAAGTTCCTAGGAGTGAAATTCCTGGGTGAAATGGTATTTCTATTTTTAGGTTTTTGAGGAACCTCCATACTGCTTTCCACAATGGTTGACCTAATTTACATTCCCACCAGCAGTGTAGGAGGGTTCCCCTTTCTCCACATACTCGCCAACATTTGTTGTTGTTTGTCTTTTGGATGTTGGCCATCCTCACTGGTGTGAGGTGATATCTCATTGTGGTTTTAATCTGCATTTCTCTGATGATTAGCGATGTGGAGCATCTTTTCATGTGCCTGTTGGCCATCTGAATTTCTTTTTTGGAGAAGTATCTGTTCAGCTCCTCTGCCTATTTACTAATTGGCTTATTTGCTTTTTGTGTTGAGGTGCGTCAGCTCTTTATATAATTGGGATGTCAACCCCTTATCGGATATGTAATTTATGAATATATTCTACCATGCTGTAGGATGTCTTTTTGTTCTACTGATGGTGTCCTTTGCTGTACAGAGCTTTTTAGTTTGATATAGTCCCACTTGTTGATTTTTGCTTTTGTTTCCCTTGCCCGGGGAGATATGTTCATGAAGAAGTTGCTCATGTTTATGTCCCAGAGATTTTTGCCTATGTTTTTTTCTAAGAGTTTTATGGTTTCATGACTTACATTCAGGTCTTTGAACCACTTTGAGTTTACTTTTGTGTATGGGGTTAGACAATAATCCAGTTTCATTCTCTTACATGTAGCTGTCCAGTTTTGCCAACACCAGCTCTTGAAGAGGCTGTCATTTCCCCATTGTATATCCATGGCTCCTTTATCGTATATTAATTGACCATATATGCTTGGGTTTATATCTGGGCTCTCTAGTCTGTTCCATTGGTCTATGGATCTCTTCTTGTGCCAGAACCAAATTGTCTTGATTACTGTGGCTTTGTAGTAGAGCTTAAAGTCAGGGAGTGTAATACCCCCTGCTTTATTCTTCCTTCTCAGGATTGCTTTGGCTATTCAGGGTCTTTTGTGGTTCCATATGAATTTTAGAACTATTTGCTCTAGTTCATTGAAGAATGCTGTTGGTATTTTGATAGGGATTGCATTGAATGTGTAGATTGCTTTAGGCAGGATGGCCATTTTGACAATATTAATTCTTCCTATCCATGAGCACGGGATGTGTTTCCATTTATTGGTATCTTTAATTTCTCTCATGAGTGTCTTGCAGTTTTCAGAGTATAGATCTTTCACTTCTTTGGTTAGGTTTATTCCTAGACATTGTATTCTTTTTGATGCAATTGTGAATGGAATTGTTTTCCTGATTTCTCTTTCTGCTAGTTCATCATTAGTGTATAGGAATGCAACAGATTTCTGTGTATTAATTTTCTATCCTGCAACTTTACTGAATTCAGATATTAGTTCTAGTAGTTTTGGAGTGGATTCTTTAGGGTTTTTTATGTACAATATCATGTCATTTGCAAACAGGGACAGTTTGACTTCTTCCTTACCAATCTGGATGCCTTTTATTTTTTATGTTGTCTGATTGCCGTGGCTAGGACCTCTAGAACTATGTTGAATAAAAGTGAGGAGAATGGGCATCCTTGTCTTGTTCCCGATTTTAAAGGAAAAGCTTTCAGCTTCTCGCTGTTACGTATAATGTTGGCTGTGGGTTTATCATATATGGCCTTTATTATGTTGAGGTTCTTGCCCTTTATACCCATTTTGTTGAGAGTTTTTATCATGAATGGATGTTGAATTTCTTCAAATGCTTTTTCAGCATCTATGGAGATGATCATGTGGTTTTTGTCCTTCTTTTTGTTGATGTGGTGGATGATGTTGACGGATTTTGAAATGTTGTACCATTCTTGCATCTCTGGAATGACTCCCACTTGATCATGATGGATGATCTTTTTGATGTATTTTTTAATTCGGTTTCCTAATATTTTGTTGAGTATTTTTGCATATTTACAGGGATATTGGTCTGTAATTTTCTTTTTTTGTGGGGTCTTTGCCTGATTTTGGTATTAGAGTGATAGTGTTCTCACAGAATGAGTTTGGGAGTATTCTCTCCTCTACTTTTTGGAAAACTTTAAGGAGGGTGGGTATTTTGTCTTCACTAAATTTTGATAAAATTCAGCAGTGAAACCACCTGGTCCACGCGTTTTGTTCTTAGGTAGTTTTTTGATTACCAATTCAGTTTTTTTGCTGGTAATTGGTCTATTCATATTTTCTGTTTCTTCCTGGGTCAGCCTTTGAAGGTTGTATTTTTCTAGAAAGTTGTTCATTTCTTCTAGGTTATCCAGTTTGTTAGCATATAATTTTTCATAGTATTCTGTAATAATTATTTGTATTTCTCTGGTGTCCATAGCGATTTTTCCTTTCTCATTTATGAGTCTGTTTATTTGTGTAGACTCTCTTTTTTTCTTGATAAGTCTGGCTAGGGGTTATCTATTTTGTTTATTTTCCCGAAGAACCAGCTCCTCCTTTCACAGATTCTTTCTATTGTTTTATTCTTCTCAATTTTATTTATTTATGCTTTAATCTTTATTATGTCCCTCTTTGTACTGACTTTGGGCCTCATTTGTTCTTGCTTTTCTAGTTTCATTAATTGTGAGTTTAGACTGTTCATTTCAGCTTGTTCTTCTTTCCTTGAGGTAGGTTCTGAATTGCAATATATTGCCCTCTTAGCACGGCCTTTGCTGTGTCCCACAGATTTTGTGGTGTTGAATTATTGTTGTCTTTTGTCTCCATATATTGCTTGATCTCTGTTTTTATTTTGTCATTGATCCATTGATTATTCAGGAGCATGTTGTTAAGACTCCATGTGTTTGTGGGCTTTTTCATTTTCTTTGAGTAATTTATTTCTAGTTTCATACCTTTGTGATCGGAGAAGCTGGTTGGTACAATTTCAATCCATTTGAATTAACTGAGCTTCTTTTTTTGGCCTAGTATAGGATCTGTTCTTGAAAATGTTCCATGTGTACTTGAGAAGAATGTGTATCCTGCTGCTTTTTGATGGAGTGTTCTGTAGATGTCCATTAGGTCCATCTGCACTAATATGTTGTTCAGTGCCTCTGTCTCTTTACGTATTTTCTGTCTGGTTGATCTGTCCTTTGGAGAGAGTGGTGTGTTGAAGTCTCCCAAAATGAATGCATTGCATTCTGTTTCCCCCTTTAATTCTGTTAGTATTTGTTTCCCATATGTAGGAGCTTCTGTGTTGGGTGCATAGATATTTATAATGGTTGTATCTTCTTGTTGGATTGACCCTTTCATCATTATGTAATGTCCTTCTTTGTCTCTTGTGACTTTCTTTGTTTTGAATTCTGTTTGTTTGATACAGTACTGTAACTCCTGCTTTTTTCTCCCTATTAGTTGCATGAAATATCTTTTTCCATCTCTTCACTTTTAGTCTGTGTATGTGTTTGTGTTTGAAGTGAGTCTCTTGTAGACAGCATATAGATGGGTCTTGTTTTTTTATCCATTCAGTGACTCTACATCTTTTGATTGGTGCATTCATACCATTTACATTAGGGTGATTATCGATAGGTATGTACTTATTGGCATTGCAGGCTTTAGATTCATGGTTACCAAAGGTTCAAGGGTATTTCTCTTACTATCTAACAGTCTAATTTAACTCACTTTGTATGCTATTACAAACACAACCTAAAGGTTCTTTTTTTTTTCCTCCTTTTTCTTCCTCCTCCATTCTTTGTATGTTATGAATCATGTTTTGTAATCTTTGTCTAGCCCTTGGGTGACATCTATTTAGCTTTAGGAATACTTCCATCTATAGGAGTCCGTCCAAAATGCCCTGTAGAGGTGGTTTGTGGGAGGTAAGTTCTCTCAGCTTCTCCTTATCTGAAACTTGTTTAATCCCTCCTTCAAATTTAAATGATAACATTGCTGGGTAGAGTATTCTTGGTTCACGGCTCTTCTGCTTTATTGCGTTAAATATATCATGCCACTCCCTTCTGGCCTATAAGGTTTCTGTTGAGATATCTGATCATAGCCTGATGGGTTTTCCTTTGTGTGTGATCTTTTTTCTCTCTGTAGCTGCTTTTAAAAGTCTGTCTTTATCCTTGATCTTTGCCATTTGAATTGATGCTGTCTTCCTTGGGTCCCTTGTGTTGGGGGATCTGTGTGTCTCCATGGCTTGAGAGACTATCCCCTTCCCCAGATTGGGGATGTTTTCAGCAATTACATCCTCAATGACACTTTCTATCCCTTTTTGTCTCTCTTTTTCTTCTGATACCCCTATTATGCGAATATTGTTCCATTTGGATTGGTCACACAGTTCTCTCAATATTCTTTCATTCTTAGATATTCTTTTTCTCTCTGTGCCTCAGCTTCTTTGTATTTTTCTTCTCTAATTTCTATTCCATTTACCATCTCTTCTACTACATCTAATCTGCTTTTAAATCCCTTCGTTGTATATTTCATTTCAGATATGGAATTTCTTAATGATTGAATCTCCGTCTTA
This sequence comes from Smutsia gigantea, assembly GCA_032199065.1. Classification (NCBI taxonomy): domain Eukaryota; kingdom Metazoa; phylum Chordata; class Mammalia; order Pholidota; family Manidae; genus Smutsia; species Smutsia gigantea. The sequence continues at coordinate 29,607 of JAVSCE010003787.1, forward strand.
AATTCATTCCTGAGTTCTTGAATATTTTTCTGTACCTCCATAAGCATGTTTATGATTTTTATTTTGAACTCTCTTTCAGGAAGATTGGTGCGTTCAGTTTCATTTGGCCCTTTTTCTTTGGTTTGTGTGATTTTGTTCTGAACCATGTTCTTTTGATTTTCATATTTCTGTGTGGTGCCCTCTAGTGCCCAGAAGCTCCAGTCTCTGGAGCTGCTCAGCCCCTAGAGTGAGGTTTGGGGTTGTGGGGGAGCAAAGCTGGGGCCTGGGGCGGGGGGGGGAAAGAGCTGGTTCCTGAGTCCCACCTGCTGTGCCTGTCTCCCGTGTGAGAGCCAGTGGCCCGAGCACACAGGTGTAAGCCTCTGTGCTCTGCTTCTCTAGCTGTTGTAGGCCGGGCCTCCCTATGACTGGCCTGACGCCAGTGCAGTGACTGCCGGTTTGCAAGCAGGTGTCTGCAGGCCAGTAGGAAGGCTTCACAGGCTATATGTCCCAGTGGGGGGCCTCAGAGATGAGTAGGTAGCCATGGGGATGGAGCACCTGAAGCTCCTCAAAGTTCACAACCTGCTGGGCAGAGCGTGCCCAGACAACCTTTTCCCCCATCCCTTCTCCCACACAGCAAGCTCCGTGCAAACCCCACCCCTTTAGCAGCCCTCTCACTGCTAGGAAGCCTCTCAGACCACCTGCCTTTCCTTAGTCCCAGAGCTGCTGGGTGTGGGTCCCGTCCTCCACAAATGGCTGGAGTCTGTTTCTCAAGCACTCTGCCTGTCCCAGCTCCCCATCCTCCAGAGCACCACACAGTGTAGATTTCTGCTAGCAATCGGGACCTCCAGGGCTGGGTGTTCAATATTCCCAGGCTTCCACCCCCACCCGCTCCGTTTCTCTTCCTCCTGCCGGTGAGCTGGTGTGGGCGAAGGGCTCAGGTCCCACCGGATCAAGGCTTTCATACATTACCCTGTTTCATGAGGTCTGCTCTGTTCGTGAGGTCTGTATGCAGTCTGGTTCAGCCCTCTTTCCTGTTGCTATTTTAGGGTTAGTTGTATTAACTATATTTTCTCACTATCTGTGATTTTGGGAAGAATTCTCTGTATCACCTCTCATGCTGCCATCTTGAATCCTTCCCTTACCCCTCCACTTGTGGGTTCATCTAGTTCTTTTAATTAAATATGAGATAATTAAAGTGCACAGAGTTTAAACCCAGCAGGTTTGATTTAGTAATAAACATCTGTGGTTTGTCAGCTTTTCAAGACATAATCCTGGCGTCAACCTTATCTGACATGTAGTCAGCCTAGCGGGTCCAAGGATGAAAACCAAAGCACCTCATCTTCACAGGCACGACTTGCTATTTATCTTCTGAGGTATAATTTACAATTGCCCTGTAGATAATAAGGAGGGTTAAATAAGTAGAAACGGCCCCCTTTGGCTTCGGCACAATTAACTCATTTAGTATGCTGTTGTCAGTGACTAGGCCTACAACGTGCATAGAGATATTTCAAATGGGGAGGGGGACGTCTCCCAAACATATCTTATTTGATCAATGTAAATTACTCCTTTGCTTACTGAATATGTAAAGTATGTAAATTTAGTCCTGCTGTCAAAAGGTAGCTCTGTGCCATTAGTTTCTGCAGCAGACAAGACCTACTGCATCCTGTACTGCATTTTCAGAGAGGTGATGCTAATGACAGCTTGAGCAATTCCCTTAATGAGCCAGAAAGGTAGGCTTTTTTATTCCAGTTTGGCTACTTAGAGTCATCTGAAATAGAGATTATCTGTAGATATTACAGAGCGGAAAAAAAGGGCGTGGGTTATCTTATTAATGTGTTTCTCCAAGCATGTTAAGAATGAACTATCAATCAGTTATTTGCCAAGAAAAATGGCTTGTTGTCAATGCTATATAGGGGATATGCCATCTTGAACTGCAAGTCTTAGATTCTGTCACACTAGCTAAGTAAATACAGTTGTGAAGCTTCATCTCTTGGTCATTTCGGGACAGGTTGTAGGGCTTCCCAAACTGATTGCAAAATATATAATGTTACAAACCTAAAGTGAACAATGTGACCCATTTTTAAAAAAATAAAGCACGGTACGTGAGTCATCAGGGAGACATTAGAAATCCACCTTCATGTGCCATATTGCCTGTGAAATTCAGCTCAATTGCAGTTTTACTTTGTGTTGTTAGAACCCAACACATTAACATGAGTACTTAAGACAAAGTTCCTGTCATTGCAGTCTTTCATTCTAAGAGAAATGTCCTTATTTTCTCATTAATTTCAGTATGTTTAAAGATAAGTCATATCAAATTAACATAGGGAGTTGAGAAAGTCATGATCAAATTTTGTTGTAAGTTATGAAATATATACCTGTAATTTGCTATGTGTTTTGATTTGGTTATAAAATGTAACTGTACTTTTTACTTGGAGTCAAGAGGAGTAGTGGTTTAACTTACTAGTAATATAAAAGGATGTTTACACTTAAGCCCATCCACTTAGCCAAGGATTTGCATAAACTGGCAAAGTTCAGTTTGGTCTCATGATAGAGGTAAAATAAAAAAGGTATAAACACTCTAAGGTAAAGTTACTTTCTGTCATCATTGTGTATAGTCCATCTTGCATTTTGCCTAATCTTAATTAAATTATATATCTACTGGGTCTGAGGACTGAAATTCTGAAATTCACCAAATATTTAAGAGCTTTAAAAGTGCTTTTGTACATAACATGTACTCTGAGATACCACTTCAAAAAAACTTGGGCTATAGAATTAGTTTTATTTTTTTCAATTGAATGAGTAGTACTCTTTCAAAAACATACACTTTTTTCAAATTAAATCATCCATTGTATTAGAAAGAAAAGGTTATGAAGGGAATCATCTCTATAGTTTTCAGACAGTAAATCAAATAATTACTAAATTGAAGTACGTTTTGACTTCAACTGTCATGTGAAATTATGTTTCTCTATAAATGTCATATTGAAATCTCACATTGATTTCTGTGTGTGTGTTTGACCCCTGAAGTAAAGTGTGGGAACTATTATAGAATTTAAATTTAATGCCTAGGTAATGGGTACTCTTCCAATTACAGATCATGAAGTTTCCAGTGAAAAAACACTAAAGTGCCTCATCTCAGCTACATCATAAGTGACAAAAACTCAGCTCTTTAGGCATAACTCAGTGATTTGTGGAAAAGTGACTCTTCTAGTTAGTTACTCTTTTGTGGAGCTTTCCAAACTTAACTTGCATTGTAACTTTCTTATAAGGAAAAACATTTCATGAAAATTCATTTTTTTGGTATTGTCACACTTGTGTGACCATCCCCAAAGAAGTGTGACATGCATACACTTAGAACACTCAATCTGTAATGCTTATTGCTAGTAAAGCCAAAAATTCTATTCCACAGTTATACACTCATAGAGATGGTAATTATAATGCATTGCCTGTCAAATTTTATTCTTTTTTCAAAATCCCAAAGAAAACGTGACATTCTCCGATGTCTTTGAATCTCTGGTTATGTAAGTTTGTTTATGTTAATCTATAACACATTACTTGGTTTCTCTGCAGCCCTATTTTCAAGCTGCTGATGCTAAAATTTGTGTTAATTCACATCTAGGCATATAGGTGTACTTGAAATCACCTAATTTGAAATTGCAGTTCTTAGAGTTAGCTCTAAGAAATGTAATTATTTAAAGGATATTTCGAATGTAATATGGAGTGAATTAGTAGAAACATAGTCAATTTTTCAATGTATCCCCAAATAGTAGGCTTGGAAAGTGGTGCTTTTCTACTTCAATTTTGAATCTTATACATTTTATGGGCAAGAAGCAAGCTTATCTTTTTATTAGGCAACTCAGATTAAATGCTAGTTCCATTAGGTCAGAAACTAGGCTCATTTGATGATGATTTAATGCTGGTTTTAAAATAACAAGATAAACAAATTATTGTTTCCTTCCTGTAATTTCCCCTTTTTTTTTTCTTCTTCAATTTTTTTCTTGTTTTGTTAAGTCTTCAGTTAGGTCATGATGGAATGTCATGGGACTTCATTGTTCTTTAACTCCATGATCAGGTTGTTATTAATTGCATCCCTGATAATCATTTTTAAAACATCAAACTTTTTTCTGTAAAATGAGAAAGGAGAGCTTACACAGTGACCTGCAAGATGTTCCGATTGGTTGTATTTGAACTAGGCAAAGCACCCTTTTCTTTTCCTTCAAAATCAGTAATACTGCTTATTTCCTTTTGGAAACAGAAAAGAATGAACCATGTATCACAGTTCTCTTGTCCGTAGCAAATCTATCATTCCTCAGTCCTTCCTCCTGGCCTCCACCCTTCTTTGGGGCTCCTTTTCCCTGGTTAGCTTGTGGTCATCAGCGATTTGACACAGGCAGAGCAGCACAGCTATGAGAACATGTCTCACCTTTCTATTTGGAAAGGTGTTGCTTCCCCAGACAACTGAAACTTGAGTTAAACTCATGCCCCAGGAAAAGGAAGGTCAGGGAGACATTGTACTGTCTTGGAAGCTTCAGGAATCAGGACAAAGAAGAGGAGGAAGAGCCTTGGCATCTACTACAGAATTGCACCTGACTAAACTTTGATCTAATCTCTCTATGGCACATCATCAACATTCAGTGTATACCTCATACATGAAAGCAAAATACTAGCCATTGCAGGGTTTCTTTAAAATTGTGCCCTTCATTTGTTTCCTTTGCATGTTCTATTTCCCCAATTAACTTTGTGAGCCCTGGGCAAGTTAGTTAACCTCTCTGGGCCTCAAAGGCCTCATCTATAAAATGAGTGGTTTAGAATAGATGATCTTTATGATCTCTTCCATTGCGAACATTCTATGCTGTGAAACCTCAAAGCTGTAAACTATATGAGAGTAGGAGCCAATTTTTTTTTATTATTTTTTATCTCCCCACAGGGCCTAATGTAACTTTGAGTTCAGTACCTTGCTTCTGCTGTATGAAGTAGAGAATAGATTTTAAAGACAGCTCTAATATGTACTAAATGAGATTAGAAATTAGACATCCCATTTTAATTGAAAGTCAGGTTATTTATTAGATGTAGATGTCACATCAACTTGTGTGGTTCAAAAGAAAAAAACATTGTAGGACATGAATCATTGGGATGGGATTATGTAATCCCATTTAAAGGAATAAAACTTTAATAACTGGCTGTAAAAAGGTTGGGGGTTGAATTTTGTCCCCCCTAAAAGATATGTTGATGTCCTAACCCTCTGTACCAGTGAACATGACCTTATTTGAAAATAGGGTCTTTGTAGATGTAATGAAGTTAAGATGAGGTCATACTAAGTTAGGGTAAGCCCAGATCTGATGACTGGTATCCTTAGAAGAAGGCCAGGTGGAAACACAGGGACACAGAGACCCCCACAGGTAGAATGCCACTTGTTGATGGAAGCAGTGATTGGAGTGATGCAGTTCCAAGCCAAGGGATGCCAAGGATTGATGGCAACCAGCAGAAGCTAGAAGAGAGGCATGAAACACATTTTTCCTCAGAGTCTCCAAAAAGAACCAAGCCGTCAGCCCCCTTTTTCATACTTCTAGCCTCCAGAGCTGTGAGAGAGTACATTTAAGCTACTCGGTTTGTGGTAGGATAGCCTCAGCCATTATGCATCTAGGTGGAAATTGACCATTGAGATCTCTTTTGAAGTGACTCAGAATTCCTAAAGAGATCAGGAACTATCTTATAAAAACTTGAATCAGCCCAAACTATTATCCTGTATGTTATAGCTGTCACTGGTCCCTGAAAGCCAACTTGATCCTCCATCTCACACCTCCTGGCCTAAAGGTAAGCTGCACAGAAACTGTTCTTCAGAGCTCTCATCCATTTATTTATACAACTTTTTCTACCTTATGCAGGTTTCCTCCATTTTTAGTTAACCATCTATGCATTAGCTACTAAAGATCTTTGAGCTCAAAAATAATTGTTCAGGTATTATGCTCAGTGAAATAAGCCAGGCAGAGAAAGACAAGTATCAGATGATTTCACTCATCTGTGGAGTATAAGAACAAAGGAAAAACTGAAGGAACAAAACAGCAGCAGACTCACAGAACCCAAGAACGGACTAATAGTTAACGAAAGGGAAAGGGACTGCGGAGGGTGGGTGGGAAGTGAGGGATAAGGGGGGAAAAGGGGCGTTACAATTAGCACACATAATGCAGCGGCGGGGGACACGGGAAAGGCAGTATTTATAGAGAAGACAAGTAATGATTCTATAGCATCTTACTATGCTGATGGACAGTGACTGTAATGGGGTATGTGGGGGGGACTTGATAATAGGGGGTCTAGTAACCATAATGTTGTTCAAGTGATTGTACATTAATGATACCAAAGTAAAAAAATAAAATAAAAAATAAAGCAAAACAGGAGAAAAAAATTGGAAACATCTACTATATTACTATATTGTATTATTTCTAAAAATAAGTAAATAAATAATTGTTCAAAGAATAAACCATGAATAAATCAGTTAAAGCTGTTTGCTTGCCCATTGGGGATAACCTCTCTCCTAACTCTGTACTAATGAAAACCTCATCTATGCCTCTACCATGCATAGTGCAGATCTTGTCTACCTTGGGAAGGTGCCATCAACCACTCTATTCTGAAGTAATCTGCTTCCTACATTACATAATACATGCTTTCTATGTCATTCTCTTGATGTTTTGCAGACAGTACCCTTTATCATCGTTTTGTTTTGTATCTGTGTGACTTATCTCTTCAATTAGGTTTTCCCTGAAGGAAGAAATTATAATTCATACTCCTTGGTATCTGTATCCTGTACCTGCAGTACACAAAGAGTGGTGTATGCATGTCATGAAGTAGGTGGTGAAGAATATTTTTCATTCTGGTGGACTGATTATGGCAGAATCAACAGCTTAATTCAACAGTTAACTGGTTCTGGGCCATAGCCCTACACAACTCATCATACTTTGACTAAATCAAGACAATCTGTATTCTAAGAATGGCACAGAATTTCTGGATAACTGTGGTTGGCATAATTTATTCTCTCACCTGTTATTTTCAAGTTATGTTATTGCTTTGAATTCATTTTTAAAAGCAATAGTTCTAAATATAATTGGTAAAAGTGTGACATCATTGGCCAATGAGAAGAATTGCTGCCAGTTTCAGAGAAAAATCAAACAAAAGCAAAGCGCTACAGTGTACCAGAAATTGTAGACCTCCTCACAAGAATGAAGGATTAATGACCACATACAGCATTGTGAAAGTTAGTTATCGTTTGCTTAAACCAGTCCCTCTCTTTATGACATTCTCAATCTTCTTAAACAGCTAGGATATAATAACATTTTAAAAATTAAAGTATTTCACATAACCAAAAACTTGATATGAAATGAGCAACATTAAGCACAAAACAATTGAAGCTTCAAATACTGGAGCAGGCAAAATTCTTAAACAGCCCAAATGAATAAGGATGCCACAACTGTTGTGTTTCTTTGGAGGCGGTAATAATCAGGCTCAGAGGTTAGCAAGAAGAGATTTTATAGCAATAATGGCACCCAGTACCATTTTTCTCTTGTTACTTTGACTCACAAAGGTGAAGCTTTTATTTGAAGATTTGATACAATGAAGCTGCAGACAGCAGGGGGGAGAATTGGCCACAAGGCCAGACCCTCTCCAACGTGGATGAGAGAGGAACAGATTGAGAGGGAGAGACTGGGAGAAATTGAGAGAGAGAGAAAAGGAGGAAGGGAGGGCACAAAAAAAAAAAAGATTTACATTACCAATGCCAAATCAAAGCTGAAAGTTTGCTTTGCCTGTTGTCATTCATTGCCATTCATATTTAGAAAGCAGACTGCTGTGATAATTGATTTGATGGTCCAGCTTGAGTAGGAGCACTTCTGGGCATAGCAGGCCTCAGAGATGCCAAAAAAGAAGAAAAGGTGGGAATGAAATAATGCACTACTTTCTCCTCAGAGGCATGTGGCCCAGTTTTTAAGAACAGAAAACATGCTCTGGAGTGGGGAGGATAGAATGGGGAGGAAACCTAAAGAACTTAGTAATAAATACAAAAATGACCATATAGCTCCGGTCAGATAAAAATAGGCATTCAAACCTAGACAATGAGAGGACATATTTTACTGACACATGAATAATAGGGGAGCGTGGTGGAAATAATCTGATTTTTAACGGACTCTGTCCTTGGGAGTACCTTTTTTGCTGCTCTTTTGTATAGGGACAAAAGTGATTCCTTTTCTAAAAAGCCTTTTAATTTTTTTAAGCTTTTCATACTAGATTAATAGTTCAGAAAACAATAATTGAGACTGAAAAGCTATATATGTGCCTGGATTATCTAAACGTCATTGAATTTATTTCCATGAATCAAAAGGTAATAATGGAGATTTGTGAGTGGAGGGTGGTGTTCAGCCATCGCTTCCTGCTGACATGAATAAGTTAGGAGACTAAAGTGCCAGTTGATGGCCGAGAAAGAAAAAGAGTGAGAGATTTTTTTTTTTAAGTACTGAATTCACTGCCTGAACTCTTAATCACAACTGCCAATTGGATTGTGTGCCCTGTCATCAGTTTAAGGACCTAAACAAAACCAGATAAAAGACATGGCTATCAAAACACAAATTTTAATCAGAACCTGTTTGTCTTTTGAGAGAAATGTAGTTATTTATGTTCAAAAGTGGCTCAATCCTTTACTTTGTTCCCTTTCTCTCTTCTTTCTTGCCCCTTTCCCTTCTCTTTTCCTTTCTCTCTTTTACTCCTACTTACCTGTCTACCTGCCTATACTTAAACCTGCAGAAAGCCTGTTTTCCGACTTCACTGAATCAGATGAAAGCTGTTTCATACCTATGCAGCCATTATGCAAATATCAATACTCTCATATGACATCACAATTTCTGTTCACTTGGTAAGTTTCTCAATTGCAGTGAGACTGAGCATTACGAATTAAAAAAAAAATCAAAACAACCTCAAATATGTGACTTGCTTTAAAAAGACTCATACAAAATTAATACAGGGTAAGCAATGTTAGCTGTGGCAATGTAATATATGGCACTAGTTCTCAAACTTAGTAAAAAAAAAAAAGAGCAGTATGAGAATTACCTGGGGAGCTGATTGAAATTTAGATTCTCAGACCCCACCCCAGAGTAACTGAATGACAGTATATGACTCCCTGGAATCTGCATTCTAACAAGTGCCCCAGCTCATTCTTCTATGTACTACTGAAGTTTGAACACTAGGGACTTAATGGTTAAAGAGCAGGGTTTAATCAGATAAACTGGATTCTGACCCCTTTTCCATTATTACTCATTGCATGAACTTAGGCAAATTACCTAGCCTCCCTAAAACTCAATTTCCTTACACATCAAATGTACATAACCATGTTTACGTAATAGGGCTCCAAGAATTAAATACAGTAATTAATATATAAAACAGCCCAGTAGCTGGTGATTTTAATACCTCTGACTGAGAATTAGGCTTTCTATAGGTTGTTCGTATTGCTTCCGTCGAAAGTAAATATGAGGTTCTACTTCAATATTCTACTAACCTATACAGTACTTTTTCGTGCCTCAATGGATTAGTCATATCAATCCCTTCATCTTACCAAATGAGGAAGCAAAACTATCTCAGACTAAAATAATGGCAGTGCTTACTCTCATTGAATAGAATATCCTTTTCAATGTTAACTGTATGAGGGCAACTAAATATACACATATGTAAATGTGTAATTGAAGAGTATTAAAATGTTGAACTTAAAAAAAAAAGATGTTGAACTTAGAGAAGGACTGAAATGCCTAGGACAGTTGTGTGATGCTAGCAATACCAAAAGCAATTCACAGTGTGCCAGCAGCCCCACGGGTCTCACACCCAAAGATAATCAAATATTATGTCTAAACATCTAAATAGGAAGAGTCTTTGCCCTCATTGTCTGTAATATATGTGTGTATATATATATATATTTTTTTTTTTTTTTAAATATTTTATGCTTCCTAGATCTGTATTTTAGTCAGCTAGGGCTGCTGTAACAAAGGTACCATAGACCAGGTGGCTTCAACAACAGAAATTTATTCTTATAGTACCTGAGGCTGGGAAGCCCAAGATCAAAGTGCCAGCAGATCCCATGTCTGGTAAGGTCCTATTTCCTCGCTTGTAGACAGCCAGGCTTCTCTCTGTGTTCTCACATGACTGGAAAAAGAAGGTTTCTTCTTACAACACTAATCCCATCATGAGGCCCACTCTTATGACGTAATTACCTTGCAGAGGGCCCGCCTCCAAATACCATCACATTGGGGATTAGGTTTCAAACATATGAACCAGGGAGTGAGGGGGTGGGGACACAAAAATGCAGTCCATAATACTCTGTTATCTCGGGTAAACCTTTTACCCTAACTGCCTCCATGTATAAAATGAGGATAAATCATATTTGTCCTACCTCAGAGCCTTGAAATGAGAAAGAAATGTAATGTATGTAGGAACATTCATAAGCTATAACATTCTATACAAATGTATGGTATTATTTCACAGCTTTTCAAGTGGACTAAAAGTCCACTTTGAAAATGTAGTTACCAACTTTTGACAGTGATTGCATTCTTGTTTTCCAAGGAAGTCCAAAGAATGGAAATTAGCATTCTTCATTCATCAAATCCTTGTTCTGCCTTGCTGATTTTGCTTGAGGTGACCAAATTTCATTGATGCGTTTTTATACAGCTTTTGTTGAATATTCCTTGGTCCAAAAGCGTTCGGCTTTGTGGCTTTGAAGCTCCAATTCCCTGATCAATGTCTGAACTTGTGAAGCTTGAAATTTGTCATTTGGCATTGACTTATGTGTAAATCTGAGTTAAAACTCGGTGTCCTTTAAACATCTCAGGGCAGATTTTCAGCATGGCCTCATTTTTCCTGATACAGTTATGTATTTGTAAGTACAAATTGCCACTTTTGTCCTCCAGAGAGCACAGAGTGGTCATTGCACCTGCCATGAGGTCATTGAAGGTGCAAAAAACTCTTCTACAAGAAGGTCTTTATAACACTCCCGTCCCCCAGTGCCCGTCCCCTCCCTTCCTCTCTGTGTACCAAAAGGGAAGGAGAAATAATGCTATTAGCAGCCTCTGAATAGAGGTCAGCATTTCTTTTCAAGAAAAATAAACTCCATCTAATTTGTGCTTCTTTTCTGAAAACAGATATGCATGAGATACTCTGAGCAATTTAAAACAAAAAGTTGATAGAAATGGCACTTTCACGATCATCATTTTGCTGCAAGGTTATATAAGCTTTAACTTAAGCACATGAGTAGTTTTCGACTGTTGAAAAATAGGCTTGTGAGAGCCAATTATGGAACTGAGAGTACAGCTATAGTTTTAGTTGCGTAAAGCTGTATCCTCTGAGGTTAGTCTAGACCAGGAGGTTAACATTTGGTTTGAGTATGTCCTTCTTTGTACCAGTGGTCTCTCAGTCCTTTGTGGGCTCTAGAGCTAGAGAAAATGAGAGAGCTCTAAGAAATGAAGCCATACTCAACGTAGAGCTGATCTGTTACCAAAAACAGTATGTATGTGGCAATTGGCTTATAAAATTACCAGGCTATGGGAAAACTTCCTAGCCATTCTGTGGTATGTTACTTATGGCCATCCTGCCCATTGACTGGAAATTATATGTAGAGCTTGATTTTACACTTCTAGTGATATATGCACCCATACTCTTTCATCTGGCCTACTCATAAACATACGTGCCTTGCCCAGTGCCTGTAAGCAGTCACTTTTTTTCACCTCAGAAACAGCAGACTTATTTTAATGGGCAGTTTCCTTTACTGAAGTGAGCAATACAGTTTGGTGTAGGTTGATCTATGCATTTCCCCTTGAATAGCTAAATTACAAAAGGCCATGTTGGAATCGCCCCTCCATTCTGACAATGTTAAAGCAAAAAGGTGTTTAAGTGGTACCCAGGTAACTGACAGGGTCCCCACAGGCAACTTGAGACCTCATATAAAACCAAACACTCCTCAGAGGCCACCAGTCTAAAGAAGAGTCAGGAAGTCTCACAATTAGGTTTTATTAATGAATTTGACGAAACATAAGACCATATAAGGTGACTAAAAATGTATTCAACGTGATAACAGGGTAAGAGCGAGTGGTGAAAGTCTGTGAGAGCATGTTTTCAAAGGAATACTGTCACACATTAAATACGGTTTGAACACTTTCTTGTCCTGCTGACAAATGCATATCTGAACCAGGATTACTGTTTTGTTTCATTTTATCCCTTCCCTTACACGCTAAGATCTATAGTGATGACCAGTCCTGGAGAGTGTCATTCTGTTACGTTGGGAAATCATTGCTTATTAGGTATCCAAAATGTAAGAGAACCCTGGCTCTCTCCATATTGTCAAGCCATAGAAACAGCAAAAAAGACACCCAAGTGAAACAAGCTCTGGTCTTTTCAAAACCAAAGAAGTGCAAGAAAAGCGTTGAATTTAAGGGGCAGAAACTATCCAAGAAGGTTATTGCCAGAATTCAAATACTAAAGACAGTAATAGAATTACACCTTTACAAAGATTAACATATTGGATTTGAATTACTACCATTTCAAGTCTTAAATTCATTCAAATGTTAAGAAGAAAAGAAAGCATAATGAGGTTTCAGTTTGCAGTCTTCACAGCAGATAGTACAGAGAATGAAAATAGTGCCCTTTAACACCCTCCTACAAATCGGTGCGTTCCATGGGCAAGTGGTTCCTTGTGACCCTGAGTTACGAGAAGCTTTTGATTGATACTTTTCTCTTAGAAAGTAATTCTCATAATTTTATATTCCATAAGTGAAATTTTAAAACTGGTGCTTTTTCATATTTAGAAACTCCAAAATAAAGAGAAAAATACAATGCTGAGTTGTAGCTTCTTTCAGTCCTTGATCTGAAGAGCTTGGGCCCATTTCAAGTACGTTGAATGGAAAGACAGTACCGTAATAAATGTTGGCTGAACTGAATTCATTGAAATAACCATGGGAGTATTGTTGGATCTGTTGGCTGGAAAGGAGCATGAGTTTTATTAGTCCAAGGTAATTTGAGGAAGGGAGATGAGCTGAGCGTGCTCTGCCCTGAGTGTTATTGCTGAGGAGGAGAATGAGAGCCCAATTTTAGGAATTAGCCAGGTCCCAATAAGATACTATCACTGAGAAGAAATTGTGATATATAACAATGCTCCTTCAGAAGGGGAAAAGAAGAGATAGAATGGAATTGGCCCTCCACCTCTGGCCTGCCCCCTGCCCCACCGTGCCCCAAGTTTTCAAACTCCTGTGTTCTAAGGGCCTCCTCCTTTCTCTGGCTCAGCCAGTTTGTAACTCTTACCACACTCTCTTTGTACTTTACTTTTTGCTCATTTGCAGTTGTTTAATATTGTATAAGGTTTTTTTTCTCTTGCAAGGAACAGAAACATGGCAAGGTTTTCTAGGTGATGTACTGTTAAGGAAACATGGGGAAAAAATAACACAGTGGCTGCCCAGCCATGCCTCATCAAAACTAGGATGTCCCAGTTACAACAGTGGCTCTGGCAGTTTGACAGCAGTGTTGGTGACACAGTGACCACTCTGCGGTAGTCTTCCTTTAGGCACAGGTGTCCTTTGTACCTCACTCCACTTGTGCCTTACTAATCTGTCTACGGTCATGCTTTGCCATTATGGTGATGCCAGTCCTCCATTTTTGTTTTTCTGTCTCATTCTTCTTCATACTCCCCAGCGATGCCTATACCCTTGGTTCTTCTTTCTACATCAAGGTGTCCGTTTACACACAGCTTCCACTGCCACGCCACTTCTGCTTAACATTCCCTCTCTCTGAGCTTCTCCAGCTGCTTACCATGTATATCCCTCTCTGCACAGATCTCATTAAATTCCTCCAAGAAAGATTTGGTTGCTTTGGTTCAGAACAGAAGCTTCCTGCTGGAAAGCACTCTCCTGGTAGTCCATAGATATTTTTCTTTGCCATGCACCCATTATCTCATCTGTGATTGAGGTCATGTGATACCAAACACTGTGGTCCATATTTTAGGTACCTCTTTAGAAGGGCACCCTTAGTTATCTCAGAAGAAGGCCGTGTAGCCTACAGGCATCATGCACAGGATATGCTGCTTATTGAGCCATCACATCAGGGGACTTGAGGTACCAGATGTTCATTCTTGCCATGTATCACTGAATCTAAGATGATACCAACTGTAAGACAGACATTAGTTTATGTACCATTAAGAAAGAAAGAAATGCTGCCAATTAAACTGCAGCCCATCATTAATTGTTAGTTGCATCTCAGCCTCAGAGATGTTATGTGAAAAAGTGTGCATTTTAGAAAAGGCGAAACGTGTCTGTCTTATGTCTGATATCATCATGGGATTAGTGGGTCAAGTGAGCCCGCAGAGAAGGTCCCTAAGGATTGACCCATAGGGTGGGAGAAGTGCTAAAGGCTAGTGGTTGGGTCCCAAATCTGGGAGACCAGAAGGTAATGTCTAGAGAACAGACAGCAGGGTATCTGTCTGCAGTGAGGAGGAGGCCTCTCACTGGTCCAGGGTGTGGTTTGGGTCAGGGATCTGACAAATATCAGAAGGTGGTTCCAAGGGGAGAGAGGAGTATGTTCCCATATTGTTTTAAATGACATAGATAGATCAGGGAGGTCTTTCTGTAAATCCCCCTTATACTCTGGGATCAATTCAGCTGTTTCTTTTATCTTGTAAAACACCTCTTTGTTTATTACTTGTACATTAACTATATCTCCGGAGGTAGAGTCATATAATAAAACAAATGCTGTATTTTGTCTGGGGTGCCTAAAATAGCATGGCCAGGGAGCATTAAGCACACAGCTGTGATACATTAATGAATATGTTCTAGTTGTTCACTCATTTTCTGTTACTGGGAGAGTAACATAGCTTTAGCATAAATATGAATCAACTTGGCTACTTTGAGTCTCTATTATGTTAATAGAGCAAAGTCTCACATTAATGTGATTAGCATGGAAGAAAGTCCTTACCAAATTCCTCCTGGCTCGCTCGCCAGCTGGCATGGGGTGGTGAGGGGGATTGTCTAAGCGAGCACTCCTAGCGGCTCGCCACAGCGTTCAGGGGTAGGTTTGCCTCGGGTCTGTGACAGGAGAGGTGAGACAGCTGTGTGCTAAGACCACATTTCCCAGTGTGTCTTTACTGAACAGGTGTTTTTTTGGCTGTTGCTCCATGTCTTGTATAGAAAAGGATGGGTAAAATTGCTGGGTTAAATAAAATGGTCTGAGAACTCTCTTACTGAATCTCGGGGTACTGCCCCTAGGTTCCACAGCTATTACAGCCCAGCTCAGCTGGTAGGATTTTCAGGTTAGTCTCTTGGGGCCCTTTCACCTTCGGAGAAACCCTGTGCCTAAAATAACTCATCTTTTCCTGGATGCATCAAGACTACTGTGGTCCCAGCTCAGCCCCAGGGGGACTCCTCTGAAACTGTGAACAAGAGCAAGCTAGCTCAGGAGGATAGCAGAGTGCCTAGTTATATGTGTCACAACACTAGACACTTCATAAGGGGGCCAATTTAGTTTCTGAGACTAAATCAGTCTCTCAGTTATGCTCTGGGGGAAGGAATTTAAGTCTCCAGTAGTGTCCTTGGAGCACACGTGCAGGGCCAGACTTGATTCTGAACTTTACATATCCTACGAATGAGCTTAGCTTTAATAAAAAGCTCCCTCTTTTACAGAGTGCCTTTCTATTCTTTCTGTCTGTTATTTCAGTACAACTTGTTACACATATTCAAGACTGGGTAACAATGTCTGTAAGTATACTTGGATTCCACAGCAGCCATTCAATTATATATATTTATATATATATATATTGGCAGAATAGGATGAAATATTAAACAGTTTCCAAGTGACTTAACTGACCTGCATTGTTCCTTTGGTGCTGTATGGAAGTCTTTGTCCTCGCAGGTTCCTTTTAGGGATCCTAGGACATGTGTTCTTAAATCCTCCGCTTGAACTCCTGCACGTATGCCAGGTCTTTGTGAATCCACTCTTCTCTTCCTTCCTTTCCTTTGCTTTTTACTCCCACCTTCTATTTTCCAACCCTCAATAGAGAAAACGGCTAACGGACAGGAAATGCTGCAGGCTACTGTTGTCTGAAGCTAATTTAGCAGACACTCCCCCACTGCGTTCCTTCCCCAAATCCAGCATCAGGAATAAAAGTTCCATCAGTCCTTTTGGCAGTACTTAACTGACTGCTCCCCGATGGCTTCATGCCTGCTAATTGAGTTCTGTAGAACGAGGCACATTGACAGGCCACTGTACGAAGACAAATACTATTCTTTGGGGTTGTGGATTTCTAAATAAACGGAGAACAGTGGCTAAAAATCATTACCAGGAAGTCTCAAAGGAAAAGGCATTGAATGACCTCATCCAGCCTCTTTTCAAAAGCACTATGTATTTTTCAAGTTTTAGAGTTTCTGGAGACAATGAGCAGACAGTAGTTGCAAGAACAAGCTGAACTTTTATGAGATGTGTAAGCTGTATGACTTGCATTAACTCGTACCTGAAAGTTTAGCCAACATGTACTGAATATTTTTAAGTAAAAAGTGTTAGGGAATTTGTCTTGTACATAAAGACGTGTATCAAAATGAAGAATATGGCCTGGCTTTTTTGTTAGTATATACTAAAATGTTGCTGCATATTGAAAGATGGTAATTTATTTGCATGAGTCAAACTTTGTACTTAAAACTGACTTCTATTTGTTTATATATTGTGATAGAGGTTTTGGGGGGCAGATGGAGTGATAGAAATATTTTCTGACTTTTAATAAGTGTGGGCTTTTAAAATAATTCTTTTAGTTCAAATTTCACCTCTTACAGCATTTTTGAACTTAGATCTTCTCTTGTTTTTCTTATTTTAAATGTAGCTCCCAAAATGTCAGTTTTGTATTGAAATAAATGAATCCATGAAGTGGTTTTCTTCGCAGCATGAGGGGCTAACAGCTAGAATAAAAATAATCAACCTAATATTTCTTGTTGCTGGAAAATAATTATGAGAATATTACACAGAGGAAGCCATGCTTAAAATAAAGCTTCATATTGCATTTAAAACTCAAGTGGGACTTTCAAGTATTCTGTTTAGTAGAATAATATATTGATGAACCCTTGGAGAACTAATTATGTTGTTTCACATGAATTACAAATGCATCATTTAGCTGCATTATAGTCTTACATGTGTCCTTTACAATTAATCATCATTAAATGTTAGAAATGTGAACTTTAAGATGCAAAAAAATCATTCTTTTGAAACAAAGTGGTCCAAACAAATGCCAGTATTTTAATTTGAGGTCTGTAACTGATCTAGATTTTCTTTTCCTATTTTTGTGAGATCAGTGTATGAACCTGAGAACTTCCTTTTAATAGAGTTCCCTCACTAAAATCCTATTATTGATGGAAAGTGTAAGTTGTGAGAGTAATTTTTATCATACCACTTTAGGCTTACTTCTGGAATTTGAGCAACCAAAATGTTATTAAGACTTCTTATTATTCCTGTAGCTGCCTTTTCAAATGCATTTCCAAAAGTCACGGCTTTTTAAGCTTTTTTACTCTGAAAGTCACAATTTAAAGTAGGAACTGAAATTCTAGTAACACAAGTAGTATACCAGTGCAGAATCCTAGCAGTAAGTTGTAGTGAATTATTTAGGAGGTGAACACTGATTCCCTTATCTGTCAGTCCAGTCTCTTTCTGAAAATAGTGTTGTGCCCATTAGCCCTGCCATTTTATAGGAAAATATTATATTCCAAAGAACTGGGTGTTATCAGTAACTTGTAGGCAGAAACCATAGACATTGAATGGTTAAGTTAAAGGTGATAAACTTCTATAATATAAATATTTATAGACAGAAAATGCCATGAGATGAGGCAACACAAAGTAGAAGGAACATTTATTAACTGCTACAAAGTACTGCCACTCTTCTAAGGGCTGAGGATACTGAGAGTAGGAAGAGTTGGTCCCTTTTCTCAAGAACTTATACATTGAGTGGAAATACTCCAAAGGACCGACAGTGAAGGAATTCACAGTGAGTTGACCTATTATGGGCCAAAACAGATCTACTTGCATACTGAGGTATACAGGTGAAATTTACATGTATTTAAACTTCCCTGAATAACTGTCATCTGTATGATTGCCAAGAAAATTATACATGGGGAATAGTAGAGCCAGAAGGGCTTTTAGAGATTATGTAGTCCAAATCTCTCATTTTCCAGAGAAGGGAAACAAGGCCCAGAGAGGGTGAAAATAGCTTACTGCAGATCACACAGCAAAATTAGTGACAGTGGAGAATAGAACTCAGGTCTCTTGATTCTCAGTCTAGCCTTTTAAAAGGAGACAGATACAAACATTTTTCTTTCAGCTTGGTCCCCCCATTCCCCTCTTTACTTTAATAGTAAAAACAATGGCACAAGAAGTGAATGGAAAAATGAAATTCCCCAAATGAGGAAAAGAAGCCCTGGGAAGAACCCTCATGAGGTCAGTAAAGACATTGGAAGGTGGGGCAAAAATGGTTAAAAGGAAGTAGGGAGCAAATAGAGACCAGAAAGAAAAAATAAGAGCAACTCAACAGCAAGAATGAGAAAATCACAAAGAAAGGAGGACTGGAATAATTACCCATTAGCACTCGTTTTAATGGAAAAACAGGCTGAAATGCCTTAAGTCTAATTTTACGCATTCAATCTGCTTCCAAATTTTTCTTTTTCAAACTAAATAGAGTCTGCTATGTTAGGTAACCTCATATGAAACGGAAGAACTCTGTACAGCTGCAGAGCAGTGATGACCGCTGTGCATAATGATGACCCTGAGGCAGTGTAATGCCCCAGAGTTCCTTTTGAGCTATCAAAAAAAAAATTTCCATTAGGTTCAGCCTACTTTCATTGTTGACTATATTTTATATTCAAATTCTTGGAAAAAGTGGAATATGTTTATGATAATATCTCTGGTAATTATCTATGAAATCATCTTAAGTTCATCATAGCACTTCATATCTTAGCTAAGCCATATAGTAGAGATTTTCATGGCGTGAGAAGGATCCTGTGTCATCCTGGTCTTCCCAGATGTTTCCTTTCTTAGATTTTTTTGGCTTTCCCATCTTGCTCCTTTTCTGATGAAATATGGAACATATAGTCTGTCACCACTTTAGTGTGCCCTGCTGGATGGTTGACCATCTCTATCCAATGATGCTTCTGAATGTATGTATTGTGTAAATAGATTATTTTACCTTCTGCTGCCTAGCAAGTCTTTTTGTATGGTAGTAAAAGATTATGTTTTCATTGGCTCTCAAGTGTCCTTTTCATGTAAGTCAGCTGCCGGGTAAGCATCCTGGATCTGTTCTGTAGCGTCCCTAGGCATGTCTGTGATAAATAAGTCATCACTCACTGGAGCTGCCTTGAGGAAGCAGATTCCGGACTTAGTTTCTCTTACCCACACAGTGACAGCAGTCAGCCCCATGGACTGTTAGTTGGCTAGTTTCTGTTTGGAAGTGATGTCAAGTACAAGAGGAGAAGTCCAAATTCAATGCATTTCTGTCAAAGCCCAGAAAGATTCAAAAATAGAGAAAGCTACTCAAACATAAAGGTCTGTGGGGATTAACATGCCCAAAGGATGAGCTTGAGACCGTCATATTCTTTCTCACAACCTTAACCAGATTGTCATGTGAGTCTCTAAGAATGACTCCCTATTAGACACATTGACTTAGTACAAAATTTATCACATGGCTGTAATAAACATAGATCTGTAGAAGCTACATGGCTATAATAAATATGTCAGAATTGTTTATAGTTTCTGACAGATGTAGAAAAGCTATGTATATTCACCCATGAGTTCCATAATTGCCTCCTCAATTTGTCATCAGAAATGATTTCCACTTAGAGTTCATGTGAACTATTTTTCATTAAAAATCCTGTCCAAGGTCAGCTATAAATGTCACCTTCTTTGGTCATTCCAGCTGTCTTCTTCGGAGTCTTCTAACCCTGACTGCCAGTTCTGTATGTGTGTATACACACACACACACACACACACACTTCTGTACAGCTGCCTCCTCTCCTTATCTCTTAGCTCTTGAAAGGCACTAACCATGCTATCTTTGTTATGTGTCCATTGCTTATACAGTCATTCATTGAACACATTCATTCATTTTTAATGAATATTCAGTGTGCTTTTCCTAGAGCTCAGCAATAACCTAGACCAGAGTTTGGCAAATAGTAGTTAGCGGGCCAATTCTAGCATGCAGGACTGGAGTTAAAAATATTTTTTACACTTTTACATTTTATAACCCATTTTCAAAGGGTTGTAAAAACAAAGAAGAATATATAATAGAGACCATATGTGGTTAGCAAAGCCTAAAATCTTTACTCTCTGGCCCTTTAGAAGGAAAAGGTCACTGGCCTTTGTTCTAGATGCTGGAGATACAACAACGAACAAAACAAACAAATACTCTCTACTTTCAGGGAGCCTACATTCTATTTCTCCATCTCTCTTATACAGAATAGAAATTCATCTTTGTTACCTCCACAGGACTTACCTATGGTGTGTACTCACTGAATATTTGTGGAATGAATAAGGCACACAGATTCCACACGCTGGGGTCTGCCCTCCAATACCACATAATACATACAAACATTTCTATATAATGCAACTAAATGCTGTCTGTTTAAAAATCTTTATTTTAGGAATCTTTTCCTAGCTAGTGTTTAGAGAAAAAAACTGCAACAGTACTTATTGGTCAAGGATATTTTATTCTGATTCTTTAATAAAATGGTGCCCCATCTTAATGTAACTTTTATTCCTGATGAGGTCCTAGTTATCTAGCCTCTTTATGAGAGGTAATCATAATTAGATTTGGTTCTGAAAGTTTTCTAAAATGGTGGATGTTTCATAAGAGATGACTTTGTATCTGTGTATGTTAAAACAATGAATTAGTCTTCCAGGGGATCTCCATCCTCGAAGTCTCCCAAATTTGTGGTCTTGGAGAGTGGGAATTCAGAAGCCATTTTGAAAAGACAATCTTTTGCTTTAGACTCAGTTGACCAATTTTCAAAAAGTCAGGCTGTAGATGCCCCAAATTCTCCAACAGAGCATACAGCCCTTAGAAACTGATGGATAGATAGTGGGTATGAGTTGAGTGCTGAGAGGAGAGTGGAAGGGAAGAGAGCACCAGTGAATGAATGCCAGAAGTGGAAAGGGTAGGATTTGTAGAGCCAGCATATTATGGTGGAGGTAAAGAGGATTATGAAATTGCCTCTTTGAGCCCCTAAGTGGCAAAAGTTTCTACTCAGCCCCATTTCTCCATCCCAGTGTCCCTACCCAATCAGTTGTCTGTTGGTAACTATCCCCACCCTCCCCACCTGTCCCCACCCTGAACCATCATTGCCACCAAGTAATTTCCTATACTCTCTTCTGTCTTTTAAACATTCAAAATGAGAAGTAGATGAAACATCAGATCTCAAAAGAAAACTCACATGACCTTTTATTTAAATGTCTATTTCCACTGGCCCTTTAATCTGAACCGCCTTTACTCCCTAGTATCCTGCACACCTCCTCTTAGATACCATACCACTGTTAACCTAAATACTTTGCATTATGAAGGAATTGCTCATTCCTCATTCCTTGCATAGATTTAGAGTTGACAAAATGAGAGTTTAAAATGCAGTAACGGAGAATCTTAATTATAAATGAAGGAAATTTAAGCATACTACTCTATGTACTGATTTACTTTCAGTTTCTTGACCTTTGTCAAGACTAGTAAGATTACATATCTAGTATAGAGAATGAATAAAAATTTTTAATAGACCTGCCTAATTTGCATTGTTAGGAATTCTGTAAAATGGAGATTTGGGTCAGCAAATGTGCGTGTGCCAGCTCTTTAACTGCACCTACTGCTCTCCACCCCCAGCCCACCCCCACCGTCTCATATTTATGGTTAATACACATGAAGTCATTACATTATGAAGTAACAAATGCAGGAAATCATGGGTTTATTCTCTAAATGCAGGTAGCTCATACCCTGCAAAGTTTATATTTTATAGAGCTTAAACTTCCCTTTGGAGGAGGCTAGAATTCTGGGTAATGATGGACTTGTCTATACAAAGCAGTCTTTCATGATATCAGCTTGAATCTGACTTTTTCCCTTACATAGCAAAAGAGAAGGAGCTTCTCCTTCTGGAAAGATTCTAGATCACTGAAATCTACTTCTGAAGGATCATACTCATGCATATAAAAGGACCTAACAGGCTATGAATGTATTCAATCAATAGTATTTATTGAGGAAATATTATGAGCTTAGTACTGTGGGAAGTATAAATGTAGAAACCATGCTCCCTTTTCTTGGAGAATCAAAACTTAGAAAAATAAAAAAATTATACACAACAATAAACATATACTAAAATATTGCTTTACATGTTCTGGTATGTCCTAGATTTTCCAAAATCATCTCAATTCATTATCATATCATTTTTTTTGTGCGAAAAATGTAGCCTCAGTGACCTCAGGGAAGGACCAGATCACTGCAATTTGAAATATTCCAAAAAGGCTTCACAGAAGAGTCAGGGCAGTTTGTTTATCTTACACATACTACGTCATCTCTTTGTAGATAATTTTCTAATTAAACTTTTTGCTATTTCCTCTTGAATTTCCTAGTACTTGATTTTTTTTTCTTTTGTCTTCCTTTTCACTCATTCATAATAACCTAGAATCGGAAGCAATTTCCCATCTTTTCGATTAATTTTTATAGTGTTTCAACACTGCTTTTACTAGAGTCCCCTTCAAACACATTTCACTAGGCTAGTTCACAGTCACAGGGCATACATTATTACAGAGCATTTGAACTCAGTAAACTCAGCATTTGAACCCATTAAATACTGTCAGGCAGCAAGTCTAATTCTGTTGTCATTTTATTAACATTTGTTCCGTGGTTTGAAGAAAAAACTGCTTAAAAGACCTCAACGGTCTATCTTGATTCTTTTTTTTTTTCTTCTCAATGAAATAATAAAACTCAGCAATTCAAACTATCTCTTTCATAACTTTCACAAAGCACACAGGGATGCATAATTTATGTGTCTTTCATCTGAGAATCATTGACAGGACCAAAAGGGAGGGGGAGAGCAAGGACATCTTTCTGGATAAAGTGATAATAGTTTTGTACCAGCTTTAAAAAATATATATATATGCAAGGATTTGGCAGTGGGGGTGGGGGGGGAACACTAACATTTTTATTAATTGTTATTGAAATGTATTGCTAATAAAAACTTGAGCTGCTAAGACCTTAGTCAGACATATTCTCAGAAACCAATAGCTTTTATGATTTTTAAAAAAATCTATTTACAAACATCATCTCCACATTCCTCTAGCCCTGTTCTTATTAGAGGAAACCCCACTAGCAGAAATGTAATTTTTCCAAGGTTGGACATATGGCCGATGTCAGACTAACAAAATAATGTTCTATAGAGCCACATGCTGAGCTGAGACTACCGGTGCTCCTCCTCAGACCTGAGAATAGGTGGCTATTACAGGGTGAGCAAGATGTCAGCCGCAGAAGCAGGACTCCATGGAGATCGGCCTGCTCACCTGCAAAGGCAGGTAGCTCTGAAAATGAATGGCACTGTAGCGTTGGGCCGATTCCTCTGACCCAGCCACTGGCAGTGTGATCTTGGATGGCAAATCACATGAGTAGACATCTGGGGGCCAAAATGCTACTAAACCCTTCCTAAACTTTAAATGGATGCAAAGACCTTGCTCACTGCCATGGAAACTGGCATGGATTCTCAGTGCCCAGTAGGCGATTTTATTTTGTTTTATTCTATTCTATCTTTTATTTTTGGTAAGCAGAACTGGCAGAATGAGATAAACCTACATTAACAGGGAGTTCTTGATTTTGGTGTTTATTTCTCGTGTAGATCTAAAGTGAGTAGTTTATTTACATGTAGCTCTAAAACTGTAGGAGATAAATAGCATAGGACTATGTTGAAAAATCAGGATGAGAAGAATCCCCAAGACAACTTGACATTTTATTAATCCTTGCTGGGAAACATGTTTCGAAATTTTTTTTTAAATCCTTTCAATTGTTTTAAAAGTCCTTCCAATTTATATTTTCCATCTGGTTTCCTCTCAGTAGTGTTCATTTAATCTGGCTGCTTTCTAAAGCCGTGGATTTCACCATGGATTAGAGTCCATTGTATTAGAGCACTAGCGAATATAGCTTCAGTCCTTAAATGAGCGAGAAAACTCCCAAATGAAAAAATGTGGAATTTTCCAAGAAATTCTTTTGCTACCATCCTCCAGGAACCTCCCTGCCCTTTCTATTTGTAAGCTTTTCTCTCTAGCTGAGGATAATAGCTGTGTAACTTCTAGCCACTCCAGAAGCAGGGATAATAAAGCCTTGAGAATCCATGAAGTTTGCTCAGCTCTCAGCATTCCTGATGCCAGCTCAGTTCCTAATCTTCCTGAATGGTGGGTGACTTATACCTCAAAGGTAATTTTAGATTTAAAATGGCTTTCCAAATATACATAACTTCTGGATTATTTGCTATTTTAAATTAACCATGCCACTGTTCCTCTCCATTAGCCTAGATAATTGAGAGTTGGCTATATATTACCTGATACCTATAAAAAGAATTGAACATTCTGAACAGTACATTTTAATAGTTGCAATTTCAGATGTGCAAAGACAGGCCAGGCTACTTCAGTTTCGCTCATTGTGGTGTACAGATGTGCCCCTATTTAAACAAACTCAGTGAAAATATTACTTTGCAAAACTGATAAGCTAAGAAAGCTGAAAGAGACTTTTTTCCCCTTTCAGGGATCTCTTACTTTAAAAAGAGATTTACTGTAGGTTTATGTTAGTCATTTGTAGGTTTATGTTAGGCATTTCCCTGATTGCATGTAAAATGTATCTGTCATAAAGAAAAAAAATCAAATGGATAACTTTTCTAGAACAAATATATTGTAGGTCACCTGGATCTGCAAGAGAGGCTAGAAGATAGTTATTGCCACATGCCATCCAACAGCGTTATTGCCACATGCCATCCAACAGCTAGATGTTCTGTCTTTTCTTTAAAAATGCTTGGATGCCTTCAAAATGTTTTTTAAATGTTTAAAGGAATAGCAGTCCATGCATAGCCCTCTGTGAACCTAAGAAGATGAAGTATACTTGTGACTGTGATTGATAAGGATGCCTGTAATTTTCAACAGAGGTGACTGTTTAAACAGTGGCCCAGATATCCATCTGTCAATCTTTGTCAAATAGCTTATTGGTTATTCATTTTTCTGCAGCCTCTTAGATTGTTTTTCTTCTTTCCACATATTCACCCTCCCCCTTTCCCCAGTGTTCCGTTCAAAGAGTGAATCAAGAAATTCACCTACCCAATCTGGATAATGAGAATTTTACGTAGTTTTACTTTAATCTTAGCTATCCTTAAACCCTATTTTCTTCTTAGTCTTTTCCAATTGAAATAAAAGGAATTTTTGATGTATGCAGAGAGTATTTTTTTTTTTAGGGAAACGATTAAAATTGTACACTTTCAAAGAGTTTTCAAATGTTGCATTTTCAAAAATGTTTTATCTTGTTTTTCTTTAAACTTCCTGTTGCTCTGTATAGTCCCAGTGATGGCTGAAGGCACTGAATTTTACATTCTGTATTGGTCCCTGTGTTCCACATCTATTAGCAGTTAGAACTTTTCCTACAAGTAACAGTGCTTTTGTGGAATTAATTACTCAAAGCTGAGTTATTTCCAATGAATTTTTTCAGATAATGATTTTAAAATATACTCTAATTTCCACATATGTAAATGCTTTCCCCCTCTCAATAGAACATGAATATATGTTGATTGCATCCTAACCAGATCTACCTGTGGTCCGTGTTGAGAAGTTACTGTCCTAGATTTAAATTCTACAAGGGCTAGTTACTCATCCTTCCTCCTCCCATCTAAATTGGCCTCCCTTCCTCCCCTCCTTTCTTCCTTCCCTCCGTCCCTCCCTTCCTTCTTTCCTTCCTTCCTTCCTTCCTTCCTTCCTTCCTTCCTTTCCTGTATGCATTAATGTATTTATCCCTCACCTACTTCCCAGAAAGATTTAAGGTATTTTACAACAAAAGGCAATTAAAATCTAGAGGGAAAATTTTTCACAACTATTCCAGGTACCTAAATTAAGGATGACAATTATTGAGCATTAAATTTACCTCTGAGCTTCCTAGAAGCCAAGACAGAAAGAAAAACATGATATGTTTTATAGCTCTCATCATGACAAAATGAAGGCAATGTAAAATGGAAGACAAAAGACAACATTGTCTTCAATAGCAGTTTGAGATACAAACTAGGGCAAGGTGGTACAAAATCATCTCTAAAATAGATGATACGAAAATGTTCTTCTGGCCATTTGTTTCATCAACAAGACACTCATATTACTTTTGACTGTGTTTGTTCACTTAATTAAATATCACTGCATTTGTGGAATATATTTGCAAGATGTTGTAGAAAACAATACTTTTTCTGGAGTAAGTCCTCTTCCTACTCCTGATGCCCCTCTCCCCATATACACATTCCTTGCCTTTCCTCATCCCCCAAACTAAGTGACTGGTAACAATTCTTGGACATGAGAAAATTCATTTGTTTCTAATAAGTTATAAAATCTTAATTCCACTTATAAGCATGTATCAAGCACCAATTTGGTGCATCTCTCTCTTTTCAAATTATAAACTATTTCAAATGTACAGGAAATGTTAACCCTAGAAGAATTTAACCAAACAGCTTTTATAGAAGGAGTTTGTGATTATTAACTATTTGCATATCTGCCAATAGAAGTAATTTGGGTCCTAGCATCATGGAAATTTCAAGATGGAAATGATCTTAAAATACATGTACTATTTCCTTTTACATAAAGGTTAAGGACTTGTACAGGTTCACATACCTCGTTGGTAGAAAAGTTGACACTAGACCTCATGTCTTCTGATGGCTAGCCTAGCACTTTTTCTATTATACCATAGTAGAGATTCACAGGATTAGATATGCATTCAAACTGCTGCTGCGTCCCCATATGTGATAAACCCAAGCCTCACATAATCTTTTCCCTCTCTAGACAGAGCTTATAACCCTGAGTATTACGATGACTGTTTTTAAATTTCGTAATGAAATTGCAGATTAATGAGTCTTTCATGCATTCGGTCAACAAATACTTCTGAACTATTAGCTGATCATTTGAGGTACATTTGGTTAAAAATCATAGCTGCTTTCATTAGCACTTTAATTAGCCTAATTCTTTATTTCACAGAGGCAAAACTAAGAGCTGGATTTTACTAAAAGATAAAGTGCAATATGCCTTTTAGGCAAATAGAACCCTGACTTTTTGTCCTTAGGTTCATTATTAATATACTATGTGCTCTTGCTCTTGCTGGGAGAAAGAGCCCTAACACCACGTTACCACAAACACAAAATATCTCTCTTTCCTGCCCATGACCACTCCTCTTGCTATTTGGGAGACTAGATGACTGTTTTGATTGGTCACCACTCAGCAGCCTCCCTAGTGGCCTGTCTATTCACCAGATGGCAGTCCTGAACGGAGGGCACAAGAAAGTAAAGCTGATGACAAGCAATGAATACAAGGTTTTTTAACCTTTTACATAACAGCTTCTGGCAGGGCTGGCCTGCTTTATTTTCTAAGGTGTTGCTATTCCCTTTTATGCGTTTGGAGATCCTAGAAAAAGGGCAGCTAGTTGAGTAAAACCTCTTTCTCACTGGGCTTTCGCAAACAATGGCAATTCATTTCAGCCTAGAGGCAAAGAGAATATTTATTCTTATAAGGGCTTTTTTCTTATTGCCTATACTCTGCCTATCAAATTAGTGGAAAATTTGAGTGTTTTCCTCTCGTCCCACTGCACTCCATACCCAACACACCTGGTATTTTTTTGAGGCCAGATAGAGGCAAGTTGATGGTGTATTCCTTTGTCCCTGACTCCTATCTGGAATGCTCCTCCTTCCTAATATGTATAGAAATGCATTTGAAAGAATTCTAACTAACCTCAGATAGAAGCCTGAGATAATGACTGAGATTAAATGGACTGAACATCTCATTCATGTCAATTACAATTCATAATCCTGTTTTATTTAAGTGGTTATCTTTGTCCTTTGGTATTCCAATTAGCCAAAGGATGCCAGTACTGATAATAATACAGCCTTGCCAAGGGAAATTATTTCCTCTGCTTCTGCAACTCCCATAGTTCACTTGTGGAAGCTGCGTTTTGACATATTTTCTCTGGTCCACTTCCCCACTCCCCTTTTGGACAATATTTGGAAAAAAAAGAAAAAGATTTGGTGGGAGAACTCATTCAGGCAAATTTGGAGCAGTTTCAAAACCAGATTTGTGCATGAAAAATATTACTTGAAATAGATAGCAGCTGTTTCTTCCTTTTGCATTTTTTATGACCCATTTCTATTTTCTATGTTACTTAAAAATATTTTGAATTATTACTATTATTACAATTTCCCTGAAATTATTTGCTTCTGAAATTTTTTTCATTTTGTTTTTCATAAAATGTCTGATCACCTTTATGTTAGAAATAAGAGATAACTAAATTTTAGTGTAAACTGTAAACTAGTACCCCTACTCTTTGCCCCTTTTACCCTACTTCATTTTTCTTTCCTAGCATTTATAACCACCTGCCACCAAGTTACTTGTTCACTGTCTGTCTCTTCCTCCCCTGTTGAAATGTAAACTCCGTGGTAGAAGAAAGTTTTGACTCTTCTAGTTTCCAAAGACTCCCCAGTGCCTAGAACGGCATCTGGCAAATATTTATAGCAGTTGCTCAATATTTGTTGGGTTAATGATTAGTATGCATGAGCTAGCTATGCAGCTTGCCCATTTTGGGTGCCAAGATGAGCATTCTTCTCTACCTGAGAAGTCATCCCCAGACTCGATAGTTACCATTATGTTCATTTGCCATTTGATTACCAACAAGATGGTACCCCAGGTGCCATAGTAAAAAGTCTTAAGTGCTTTCCATGCTCATGTGCCTTTATATTTCACTGAGCAATTTACTAGTCTACACATTAACGGTCATTCATTCATCCATTCAATAAATATTCATTGAGAACTTACAATGAGCCAGACACTATCCCACAAAGGGATACACGAAGATAATTAAGATATTGCACCCTTGCTATAACTCCATTCGAACACAATGCCAGGAACAAATTCAGAATCTCTGCCATCTCCATAGTTTGTGGATTTCCCCCACAAAATTGTACTTCAGAGGTTTTTGTGTGACACCACCCTTTCCGGATTTTTCTGATACTTTTTATTTCTCCTCTGTCATTGATGTTGCCTTTCCTCCTTGCACACTAAATGCTCTTGTTGACCAAGGCTCCTCCCTCAGCCCTTGTTATTCTCACTCTACATAAGAACCCCTCCGTGTGACTTTACCTACTGTCATGTGTTTGATTATCATGCAAGTGGTTTAGAGCTCCTGGTTGTAGCCCACAGTTCTCCCTGGAACTTCAAACTTGCATAGTCAAATACCTGCTGACCAGTTCTACCTGGATGTCTCACAGGCACCGTCAAAGTGTCTAAATCTTATCTCTGCTTTTTCTTCTAAAATCTCTTCATTTTTTGATTCTTTGTAGACAGCACCAGCCAGTCACTCTGGCTAGAAACTGAGTGTGAACTTGGACTCCTCCTTTTCTATGAGTCTCAACGTCTCATAATCTCCATATCCTGCCTATTTTCCCTACTAGTATTTCTTAAATGTGTGACACCTGTGCCACCCTAACTGCCATTGCCCTGTTTCCATCTCTCACCACCCTTGGCTGACTCTACTGCAGCAATCTTCTAAATGCTGTTCCAGCTTCCAGTCTTGTCCACCACCCCATCCACCATACCTTCATGACTTTGCTCACTGTGTCCCTCCACCTAGACTGCCTCCCATACTATTTTCACCTGCTCATTTCTTAAATCTCACTTTGGCCCTACCCCCAGAAGGGCTGAATACACCTCCTCAGTGCTCCCTTCCAGCACATTGCCATGTTTATGTTTGTTTCTTTGTGTTTGTTTCTTTACCTACCTGTCTGTCCTATTACACTGTGAGCTCTTTCGGGGCACAATGTCTTCTTCATGTTTGTACATCCAGCATTAAGCGTATCACTTGGAACTTAATAGGCCCTTCAGAAGTGTTTGAATACATGAATAGATGAATGAACAAAAGAACAAACAGGCAAACAAAGGATGACTTTGAGGTGCAATATTAGGATATCAAAGAACACAAAGTTATATTCTTTCTACTTTGTATATCAGTCTTATGTATTGATTAGGAAAAATAAAAACATGAAAGGACTGTAATATACCAGCCCACATACAGTCAGTCTTATGTTCCACTACTGTTTCTTCTGACTTGGCCTTTTTGGCACTGATGTTACAGAAAATATCTGAGCTTCAATAAACTGCTAGTGCTCTGGAGTGTATGTTGAATGTTTTGGTAGAAACTCTTTTGCCCCTGGCTGGATCCCATGTATGCTCCTTGACTGTAGACCTAATTTACATGATGGCTATAAATGAAAAATGCTTCTTAGTTCCTACTTCAAATACATAAATCTGACCTTGATCAATGTCAGCAAAGCAGGCCTCTGGTAGTCACTTCATAATTTTGACTGTCTGGCGAAGTTCATCCTCATCTTTAGACAACTATATCCTGGCATGGCAGGTTGAGTTAGTATCAGTGGAGCCTTGTCAGACCAGTTTCCTAACAGAAATGACCTCAAGCAGGAGTGTGCAGTTTTCTTGAGAAAGCTTTTCTTCCCCTGAGCAGATCATAGCCTCCACAGATGTCTTTGAAGCAGTCATGCAGAGGCTGCTTTATATAGATGATTGTGACACTGAACAGGAGGGATTTGAATGCTTGTCCTAAAGTGACCCATCAAACAGAAGAGTAAAATGCCACTGCTCTTGAGGTCTTAAAATAGAATCTCTTCTTATTGGAATCTATGGGAATGGCAAGCTTTTTGACCAAGCCACTTGAGAAGAAGGAATGCAAAACAAAAACCAACATCATCATATCCATTTGTCAGTTGTTAAAAATGGCTAAGACTAGGCATAGAATTTTATATCATATTTAGTCTCCATCCCAGCACAGTGCTGAGCATGTGTTCCCTCCAAAGCCCGTTACCCCTTCTGCCTTCTCTAGCTCTAACAGCGTGAGCCAAGTCACCTAGATTCAAACCCTTGGAGTCATCTTTGACTCAAGCTTCTCACTGATCCCTTAGATCCAGGGATCATCTATTTTGATTTTATCACTTGAAACTGTTGTGCCTCTAGGTATTCGTGATATTCTCTTATTTGAACACAGCCACTTCTCCTTCTAGCTTTCCTGGTCCATCATACCCACTGTTCTTGTACTTTTCCATGTGGCATTCTACAAGCATTTGCCCTGTTCCGGTTTTCCTTCTTGGTCTCATTTTTGTCCCTACCCAACTATGACTCTGGTGTCAGCCACTTTAGCACTGTCCAAGAGTACTCCTCATTCACTCATTACCCAATTCTTCAGTTGCTCCTGGCTTTACAGTCCCCTAACCCTGGAAATAGCCATTAACCATTTTCTCCTCCGTTGCCCCAGGCTGATTTATGCTGGTAGCTAATGACATTCAACAGTCATATGAAAGAAACATTTTGAATTCATAGAATTTTTAAAACAAAACCTCTGTCCCAGTACATCTGCTTGGTTCTGAAAAACTGTGATTTCTGTAATTATTGAGAAGTTTCTGTAACCTGAATGCTTAACTGGTGTTTTACATGTGGATAATTATTCTAAAAAGATTAAAAATAGAGCGTTTGTTGTACTGACAGAATTTTCTTGAGGATTTACATGACTCTAATCTGATAGAATGGAGAAATGTAATTGAAAACTAGGAAGAAAAATTCAGGTATGGAATCTCATCATCCTAATATTTATGTTTCCCCATTAAAAGCAACACACCAGCATGTGTTTTTCAAATACGCTCAGTCCCCATCTTACGAATGGCCTGTAGACAGATGTAGGGCATATTACTGTTTGAATCCTGACTACTCAAGTGGGGAAACTTTGTGTGGATGTCAGTTGTTTGGAATCCAGAAAGCATTTTCCCACAGAAACAGTGTTATAAATGGTGGTTGGTCTCCCCCAGGATAGCCAATAATGTCACTGAAATCCTATACGTTTGCAGTGGAACAATTGCAAACACTTTTGTGGTACTAACAATTAAATGAAAGTAATAACATTGAATAAGATTATTTTATATTTTTGGTTTGGATAGTGGTACATGAGGAAAAACAAGTTTAATTATAAGATGATGAAGAAGTAGATTGAGACTGTGTGAAGTCTCAGAATTGGACTCATGAGCATTTTTAAAGACTTTAAATGACACGTGTTCTTTATCAAACCTAACTGAATTTTAAAACTGGTGAACTTTTGCTTCCCTTTTTTTTTTTTGGTTATTGGGGTTTTACACTGAGACGCTGTATTTATACTATGAATGAGGTCAGTTACTGACTAGAGATCAAAACAAAACAAGGTAGGGAGGATGGAGATATGGTGCCAGAGGAAGTTTTTGAAAAGAGAATTATCCAAATATGAAAGATTAAAAAAAACATTTATTTTAGTAAGCCCCAAGCACCACCATCCAAAGGAAAGGAAAATGAGTTCTTGCTTGTTTAGTCAGTTCTCAGGCCATCCTTTACATATATATAAAAATGTAAATAGACGGACAGAAAAGTTTAAATACATTGGAGAGGCTAAGTTGAGCCACACGATAAAGAGATGATACTGGGAGTGAAGAGTAAACTACAGAGCTTGCATGAGCTGAGATAGGGGGAGAGAGCTATTTATTTGCTTTTCTTTTTCAGGTGTAAAGGACAAATGTTGGAATGGGGGAAGAAACACGGGGAATGTGCTGCCTTGAGTGTGAAAGGTTGAGTTAGCGATATAGAAAAAAATGTTTGTTTTGTTACACATTATAAATGGAATCCTCCTTTGGCATCCTTGGAGAGAATTCAGTAACTATTTACATTGTTTTCCAATCATGTTTTATTCGGATTGATTTTTACTTGCATGCAGGTGCATGCCAGTAGGGATCTATAGGGCAACTTGGCTTTATTCAAGTTATCCAGATTTCCGAGCTTTCAGTGAGGAAAAGGAGATGAGGAACTCCTCGTAGCATGATTACCCTGAAGAGAGTGAAGAAAGGTGATAAAGGACATTGATCCACATAGTTCTCTGTGCTACCCACCACCTGGGTGCCAGATATTCAGTCAACAAATATTTATTGTGCTATGTGCTAATGCATTGTACTAAGCACTTGGAGATACAGTGGGAAGAGTACTGGGAATATAATGGTAAACATGATATTGTCTCTGTCCTCATATGGAGCAGGTACAGATCAGCAAATAGGAAATCACAATGCATTGTGTTATGTGCTAATACGAAAATAGTATCGAGTATTAAGGGCATAGAAATGTCATCTAACTCTGACTTTGTCAAGTTGGAAACACTTCCTAGAGCATTCTAATTTGATGCCTAAAAGATTTATAGGAGTGAAACAGGAAAAGAGGAGATGAGAGGCAAATGTTCCTAGCAGAAGAAATAATATTTAAGACTCAATCATATGGCAAGGAGTGAAGAGGGGACTGAAAAAAAAATAGCCAAAGAAGGATTTCCACTTCTGGCAATGATGTAGTAACTTGAACCTAAACAATGTTCTACCAAGAACATCTATATAAGCCAGATGAAAGAAAAAAAATTCATTTGAAGGCATTGGAAGCTGCCAAGGATGTCAGGGCTTAAGATAAACTCTCGAGTAAGGAAAACTATAGAGAAGTTAGCAATATTTCCCTTTAGGGCATTTGCCAGTGTCTTGCCAATGGGTTTCACTCCCGGGCAAGTTCAGTATGGATTCAATGAGACCAAGGAATGACAGTGAAACGTTCTTGGGGTGAAAAAGTTATACCCAACTTTACTTCCACAGTGGTGTGTCAATCACTAGAATTCCATCAACTCAGAGCCAGTCTGCATGCAGTGAGCCGGTCTCTGCCTCTGGGCCTCTCTACCCACCCAGCTGTCCTCTGGGCCTCTGTCCTTGGCGCTGCCACCACTCCAGCCTCTGCTCTGCTCTTCTGCAGCCTTGCAGCCATGCCACCATGTCACCCAGAGCACTGGGTGGAGCTCTTTATATAGAGTCAATAACAACATATTGCCCACATGTGTGTAGTGAGCTAGCTAACCAGGGCCAGGTGAGAATCCTGGCCACAGGAACCATCACTTTATCCACAGCCAGTTCTTGGTGTGTGATACAAAGTAGTCACCAGAAGTTTCAGCTATCTTATTGGGTCTGGGGAGGAAAAAAAACTTGGGAGCTGTCAAATCAGCACTTGAGGGACCAAAATCATAAAGAGATGAGTAGAGAAGTAAACTTGGCATTCATTAGTTTGTCCTCTAGGTATTTGCCAAATTCTTAAACTCTGTGCACCATAAGGTAGCCTAGCTAGTGGAGCAGAAAGTGACTGAAAAGCAGTGGAGTTTTCCTCCAACTCATAGTTAATGTTCACAACCTTTCATGAAGCAACCCAAGCAAACACCTCAGGTTTTCACTTGGGATCCTTGAAGAACCTACCCTCTAGGAATGGAGGTGAAGTAGAGGTAGACTGAACCTTTGGAAGACTGCAACCCAACTTCTAGTTATTCCTCCCCTTGATTAGATTAAGATGATCCACCTCTGCTCTAGCTGCCTACAAATGATAGTGTGAATCTTCTCTGGAGGAAAACCATCCAGAGCCTCTACAGTTTTTTCATACAGCATGCCTGTATTCAATTGAGCATTAACAGGCATATGATACAAATAGACTAAGGGAAAAATCAGACAATAGAAATAGACCTACAAATGGCCTACATGTTGGCATTCTTATAGACTTTAAAATTACCATGAGTAAAAAGTTGCTATAATCAATATGTTCAAGAAAATAGGTGACAATTTGGAGAATTTCACCAGGGAACTGGAATCCATTTAAAATAATAAAAGAATGGAGAGGTACAAGGAGCATGTTATAAAAATTAGTGAAACTGTTCCAATAAGGAGGGAATAATTGATACTGACTGATGTTGTGGAGTGGCCCTTTGGATGTAGTAATGAGGAGGATAAATACCAAGAAGTCCTTTTGGATTTTATAACTAGCTTGTTGGTGGACCTTGGATGCAAACAGTTTCAGTGGAATGGTAGATATAGAAGCAATGATGGTGGTAAGGTCATAGATTTGAAGTGAGTAGGGAAGGTGACTGTGCAAACAGAAGGCATGATGGGCTTAGTTAAAATTTGTGGTCCATGAATTTATAGTGACATAGTCTCTCTGGCTCTTTAATTTTCTCTAGTAACACTTATCAACTTGGGTAGACATATAGAGATCATTTGAACTGTTAGGTTGATTAAGAGTTGGAGTTTTGTCAGCAAAGTTTGAGAGAAGTACAGTGGAGCAGGGAACTGAGGAATTAGCAAGAAAGGAGGTAAGAATGCTTTTGCTTAGAAGTGATAGCTGGCCCAACGTAGAGTGGCTTAAACAAATAAACACTTATTATTCTCACTTAATAATGTGGAAGTAGGCATCTCCTCCTCTTGGTTCAGTGGCTCAAGTGCGATAGGCCTGGGATCTCATTCTTTTCACATTTCCTTCATGGTCATGACATAGCTCCCACAACTTCAGGCATACTATCTGCAATCCAGGCAGGAAGAATGGGAAAAGGGGGAAATCAAAGCTCTCTCTGTTGCTTTTATCAGGAAACTTTAGCTAGCATCTGACTGGCTAGAACTCTGTTTCAATTTCTGCTTCCTTTTCCACTTCCATCTTGCATCCTTTTCTTCTCCCTTCCTTTCCATTTCTTTTCCTTCCTTTCTTTGCTTCTAATAGTGTAAATAGGGATAACTTTTGTAGATTGAGAGGAGGGAGCCTGTGTACAAAAAGAACTACTTAGATAAACCATGCCATCATAAATCTGAGATGATTTTTAGACGTGATATATACTCTAGTAACATCTACTACCTGAATTTTTACAGACTTACCATACAAATACATTATAATTAAAATGCTTTTTAGAATCCCATTCTGTTTTACAAGACCATAATTAAGTGTGTATATACATATATGCATATATTTATCTATCATGCGCATGTATCTATATGTACCCATGTGTATGCCAACACAGTACTTTACTGAAGTAAATTTCCAGGGTTGGAAAAAGGCTTCTCTAGTCATATAGACTGCTTATTAAAACATTGCAATCCAGTTTTTAGGGAGGTGATTATTACAATTTATTAGTCCACCACCATTTGGAACAGTAGCTGTTCTAATGTAATTAACCATTGAAAGAAATGCATTTTAAGTGTTCTAAATTGTGTTTCTAATTGCTTGTAACTAAAACTCTCTAGAATTTTTAAATCCATTTTGTCTTATGAAAGGCTTCAGTGCTTATCCCTGTTGTTGCACTATTACTTTAGATTAGAGTAACTTCATTTCAAAATTACATGTCAAATATAATTTGCTAGTAATAATGTGAAATGTATGGCTTCACTCTGAGGAAAAAAGCCTGTTCAGCATTTTTTAGTATCATATACCTAAACAGAACTTCCAGAATGATTAGATCACATCTGGCCCGATGTAGATCTATTTGTACTTGCATAATGCATGTACATGTACACACTGTTATATTTTATGACTATTTGGGTGCATTGATTTTTCTATAAAGAGAACTATTATCCACATTTTTTTGCACAGAAGTACACTTAAACATTGGCATAGGTAAACAACTTGCTAAAAAAAAACCATGCTTGGCACAGCTATTACTGGTGTCACAGATTTTACAACTATAATATTTCTGAAAAGCTAGCTTGAACATTTGGAACACTTTTTTCTGGGTGAATGCAGAGGCAGTTTGGTAAGCTGTAAAACTTCTACATTTCATTTTGCATTCTAGTCTAGCCCAAATCTTAAGTGTCACTAAATCTGATTCCATCTTGAAATGTGGCCCAGGGTCATCCCCAGAAAGAGGCTTTTCCCCCACACGGGGCAAGTAGGCGATTTGAAACAAAAGAAGTAGCTCGGCCAGCTGGCAAATATTAAAAATGGGACAGCGTCAGAAATAGGTTAACAAAATCCATAACCAAAAGTACAGGCAGCTTTAACTCTGTACTGTATTCTCTTGCGATCCTCTTTGAAGACATGTATCAACTTATTATAAGTAGAAATCATTACCATATTGTAGAAACAAACTGATAAATTTTCCTTCTCCTCACTTAACATAAAATAAAATCCATCTTAAGACATTAGTTTCTCATCATCAGGAGGAGGGGCCTCTCCACACACTGTATGACTGTCCTGAACACAGAAGTTGAGTTACAGTAAAGTGAGCTAGCCCAGTGACTAGAAAGTGCCATGGAAAAGTTTGTTTTTGGTATTTAATATGCAGCATGGTTAAGTTTATTATCTTAGTGGACAAGCCATCGGGAATGGGTTCCCAAAACTCATCTTTTTCCTAATTTCTTATTTGTGATAATTTCAAATCACAGAAAAGTTGGAAGAATAATACTGAAAATTCTTGTATTCACTTTACTTAGATTCACTGTTTTAAACATTTGGCCACATATATTTCGTTAAACCGCCCCTTACCCTTTTATACTTCAGTGACTCTTTTCTAAGAACAAAATTGTTCTCTTAAATAACCACAGTATAATTATCAAATTCAGGAAATTTATCATTAATATAGTACTTTCATCTAATCAACAGTCCGCAGTCCGTATTTCCAATTGTATCAGTTGTCCCAGTGGTATCTTTTATAGCATTTTCCCCTTCAATACATGATCCAGTCCAGGATCATATATTGCATTTAGTTGTCTTTTTAATTCCCTTTACTATGGAACAGTTCCTCCTGACATTGTATCACCTTGTTAAATATGAAGAGTACCAGTCAGTTATTTTATAGAATGTTCCTCAATTTGGATTTCTCTAGATTCAGATTACATACTCTTGTTCGGAATACTATGTAAGTGAAGTATTAAAATTTTGCATCTGGAGGCATGTAGTGCCTTCCCATCTCTCATTGGTGATACCCATTATGATCACCTGGTTGATGTGTTGCCTGGTGTCTCCACTTAATAGGTATTTTTATTTTTCTGTTCTCATAAGAAATCTGTAGGAAGATAGTTTAAGACCACGTAAATACAATGTTCTACACACTGCCACCCATCCCCCTCCACTGGATTTATCCAGTGTTAATGATTCTTGCCTGAACCAGGCCTTACCACAATAACTGTAAGTCATTTTGTGTTCATTTCTTTTGGAGCATGAAATCAAACGTAACTTATTCTGGTAATTTTCAGAAGAATCCAGATGATTTCCTTTGGCAATGTTCTAATAAAAGAAATAGTTCTCTGTGGAATCTCAGGGTAGTGTATTCAATCTAACCCAATTAAAATGAGCAGAAATTAAGATCAAATGATTTTGCACTAGAATCAATATAAATGTGTAAATGCTCCCCAACAAGTTATAGAGTAAACTCTCCTAAAATGATACTCCAGGTGTGTATAAATACAAGTTAGTGCTTCTTGAAAAAAATGAAAGTACTTTTAATTGATTTAATGGCAGAATCCTGTAGTTTCTACCTACCTTATTTTTTCTAAATTGGTTTATGTACTTTTTAACTTTTCAGCTTTTGCTTTTCCATGTCTTTAACAAATTACCAACTCATCTATTTATGAGTCGTGTTCCATCTAATTTATGTATTTCTCTTCTTTCTTCTGTCCTTCCACATTACCTAAATCCTTTGTGCAGGGGAATACTTAAATTTTTCAACCTGTTTTCATTCATACCTCTTCTTATAAATTGTGTGTATCATTTATATTACAATTATCTTGGCCATATTCTGGAATTGGAGATGAGACTTTTCAGGCAACACAATTAAAGACATAAATTGTATTACATCAGTATTATATTATAAAATGTATAGTAGTTGCTAATTGATGTTATATATATTTAGTGGACTGTACAAAACCCAAGTTCTTTTCAGTGAAACAGCCCTAACTTTAATCTTTTAATTCAAAATTTTAATAGCATTCCCCATATATAGCCAACAATATTAGCCTTTTAATGAAAAAAAAAATGCAACATCCTCATGAACCCTATTACTTAGTATATACATATGTAAAGTAAAATAGGTGAAAAAAATTGTTTACCTGACAGCTTTCTATTTACTTCCTTAAGTCTCTGACACATTTTGTATGAACAAAAATTATGGAAATTAGGTATGTTGGCTGCCTCAGTCAGGTGATCAAAGTTAACATCATTATTGATAAGACATATAGATAGTATGATCCTTTCATGTGGTAAGAATGGCATTTTACCTCTGTGATCTTCCTCCCCCAAAAATACAACCCCAGTCCAATCCTGAGGAACTCACCATACAAACCCAAATTGAGGGACCTCCTATGAAATGCTCACTACTGAAAGTTGTCAAATTCATCAAAAACAAGGAAAGTCTGAGAAACCATCAGTCTAGAGAAGTCCAAAGAGATAAGACTAAGTGTGATGCAATATCCTAGAGAAGATCCTGAGACAGAAAAGGAAAATTAAATGAAAAGTAAGGAAATCGAAATAAAGTATAAACTTTATCTAATAATAATGTGTCGGTGTTGGTTAATTAGCTGTGACAAACATAGCACTCTAATGTAAAATGAGATCAATAGGGGAAAGTGGGCATGTATGTGGGAAGTCTGAGATGTCTTTGTGATTTTTCTGTAAATATAAAATATAAAATATGTAGGTGCCTTGGGAATATGATATATATGACATGAAATGTGAAGTTAAACATTTTAAAATTAGCAGAAAGTTCCTGAAAATATAAAATACCATAAAAATGTTTATTATACTTGATAAAGAATAGATAATGGCCAAGATCACTACCATCGATCTCGCTTTATATTTTTAAAAATAACAATATGTGCAAATATAATTTGTTATTTACTCCTATTATCATTTATCAGTACTTCAAGTACTATATGTTAGAGAAAATATGAAAATAATAGAAAATG
>JAVSCE010003788.1:0-259072 GCA_032199065.1 Smutsia gigantea
GGTTGGGAACTTTCATGATCTTCAGGAGCTCCAGCTCCCTGGCTGGCTACACAGCTACAAGGAATCCCTCCTTGATAAGAAGAGTATTGTGCCTTTCTCCCAGCCAGCCCCACCTGGCTTGCAAACCGGCAAACCCTACCCGGGTGTTAGGCCAGACAGAGGGAAGCCCTATCTACAGCAACTGCAAATGCAAAGCACAGAGGCTTATACCTGTGTGCTCAGCCCACTAGTTCTGGCAGTGGAGACAGGCATAGCAGCCAAGAAGCAGGAAACAGATCTTTGCTCTTCCCAGGCACCAATACTGCACCCCTATGACCCCTGACATTGCTTCA
Source organism: Smutsia gigantea (assembly GCA_032199065.1). Lineage (NCBI taxonomy): Eukaryota > Metazoa > Chordata > Mammalia > Pholidota > Manidae > Smutsia > Smutsia gigantea. The sequence goes on from JAVSCE010003788.1 coordinate 333, forward strand.
GGGGCTGAGAAGCTCCAGAGAGTAGAGTTTCTGGGCACTAGAGAGTGCCATATACAAATATGAAATGCCAAAGGAACGGGGTTCAAAGTAAAATTATGAGTATGAATACAACCCTTGAGAAAGATTCAAATGAAATCGACCTCATGAATCTGCCTGAAAGGGATTTTAAAATAAAAATCATTAACATGCTCATGGAGATACAGACAAATATTCAAGAACTCAGGGAGGAATTCCAGTCAGAGATAAAATCATTATGGAACACAGAACACAGTATCAGAAATGAAACATATAATGGAAAGTTTTAAAACAGATCAGATGTGGTGGAAGAGACGATAAATGAAATAGAAATTAGAGAAGACGAATACAAAGAAGCTGAGGCACTAAGAGGAAAAAGGATCTCTAAGAAAGAAAGAATATTGAGATAAATGTGTGACCAATGTAAATGGAACAATATTCACATTATAGGGGTACCAGAAGAAGAGAGAGAGAAAGGGATAGAAAGTGTCTTTGAGAAGGTAGTTGCTGAAAATATCCCCAATCTGGGGAAGGAGATAGTCTCTCAGGCTATGGAGATGCACAGATCACCCAAAACAAGTGACCCAAGGAAGACAACACAAAGACATATAGTAATTAAAATGGCAAAGATCAAGGATAAGGACAGGCTATTAAAAGCAGCCAGAGAGAGAAATATGATCACATATAAAGGAAAGGCTATCATAAGACTTCTCAACACAAACCTTACAGTCCAGAAGGAGTGGCATGATGTATTTAATGCAAAAGCAGAGGGGCCTCGAAGCAAGAATACTATATCCGGCAAGGTTACCATTTAAATTTGAAGGAGGGATTAAGCGATTTCCAGATAAGCAAAAGCTGAGAGAATTTACATCCCACAAACTGTCTCTACAGTGTACTTTTGAGGGACTGCTATAGATGGAAGTGTTCCTAATGTTTAAAAGCTTTCACCAGAGGTAATAAAATCATAGTAAAGAAAGTAGAACAGTTAATTACTAAGCAACTGCAAAATTAAATCAACTATCCCCAAAGTCAATCAAGGGATAGACAAAGAGTACAGAATATGATACCTAATATATAAAGAATGTAGGAGGAAAAAAAAGGAGAAGAAAAAAAGAACCTTTAGACTGTGTTTGTAATAGCGTATTAAGTGAGTTAAGTTAGACTCTTAGATAGTAAGGAAGTTACCCTTGAACCTTTGGTAACCACGAATCTAAAGCCTGCAATGGCAATAAGTACATACCTATCGATAATCACTCTAAATGGAAATGGTCTGAATGCACCAATCAAAAGACTTAGAGTCAGTGGATGGATTAAAAAAAACAAGACAGATCTATATGCTGCCTACAAGAGACTCACTTTAACCCAAAGACATACACAGACTAAAATTGAATGGATGGAAAAGATATTTCATGCAACTAATAGGGAGAAAAAAGCAGGAGTTGCAGTACTTGTGTCAGACAAAAAAAACTTCAAAACAAAGAAAGTCACAAGAGACAAAGAAGGACATTACATAATGCTAAAAGGGTCAATCCAAAAAGACTATATAACCATTATAAATATCTATGGACCCAACAGAAAATCACCTACCAATGTGAAACAAATACTAACAGAATTAAAAGGGGAAACAGAATGCAATGCATTCATTCTAGGAGACTTCAACACTCCACTCACTCCAAAGGACAGATCAACCAGAAAGAAAATAAGTAAGGAGACAGAGGCACTGAACAACACAGTAGAACAGATGGACCTAACAGACATCCACAGAAGTCTACACCAAAAAGCAGCAGAATACACATTCTTCTCAAGTGTACATGGAACATTTTCAAGAAAGGACCATATCCTAGGCCACAAAAAGAGCCTTGTAAATTCAAGAAGATTGAAATTGTACAAACCAGTTTCTCAGATCACTAAGGTGTGAAACTAGAAATAAATTATGCAAATCAAATGAAAACTCCCACAAAAACATGCAGGCTTCACAACATGCTCCTAAATAACCAATGGATCAATGACCAAATGAAAACAGACATCAAGGAATATATCAATAATTCAGCACCGTAAAATCTGTGGGATGCAGCGAAGGTCGTGCTAAGAGGAAAGTATATTGCAATACAGGCCCACCTCAGGAAAGAAGACAAACCCATATGAACAGTCTAAACTCCCAATTAACAAAACTAGAAAAAGAAGAACAAATGAGGCCCAAAGTCAGTAGAAGGAGGGACATAGCAATGATTAAAGGAGAAATAAATAAAATCGAGAAGAATAAAACAACAGAAAGAATCAATGAAAGCGGGAGGTGGTTCTTTGAGAAAATAAACAAAATAGATAACCCCCTAGCCAGACTTATCAAGAAAAAAAGAGAGTCTACTCACATAAACATAATCAGAAATGAGAAAGGAAAAATCACTATGGAAACTACAGAAATACAAAGAATTATTAGAGAATACTCTGAAAAATTATATGCTAACAAACTGGATAACCTAGAAGAAATGGACAGCTTTCTAGAAAAATAAAGCCTTCCAAGGTTGACCCAGAAAAAAAACAGAAAATCTGAACAGACCAATTACCAGCAACAAAATTGAATTGGTAATCAAAAAACTACCTAAGAACAAAATCCCTGAACCAGATGGCTTTACCACTGAATTTTATCAAACATTTAGTGAAGACTTAATACCCATCCTCCTTAAAGTTTTCCAAAGAGTAGAGAAGAGGGAATACTTCCAAACTCATTCTATGAGGCCAGCATCCCTCTAATACCAAAACCAGGCAAAGACACCACAAAAAAAGAAAATTACAGACCAATATCCATGATGAACACAGATGCAAAAATACTCAACAAAATATTAGCAAAACGAATTCAAAAATACATCAAAAAGATCATCCATCATGGTCAAGTAGATTAATTCCAGGGATGCAAGGATAGTACAACATTCGAAAGTCCATCAACATCATCTACCACATCAACAAAAAGACGGACAAAAACCACATGATCATTTCCATAGATGCTAAACAAGCATTTGACGAAATTCAACACCCATTCATGATAAAAACTCTCAACAAAATGGTTATAGAGGTCAAGTACCTCAACATAATGAAGGCCATATATGACAAACCCACAGCCAACATTATACTTAACAATGAGAAGTTGAAAGCTTTTCCTTTAAGATTGGAAACAAGACAAGGATGCCCACTCTCCCCACTTCTATTCAACGTAGTACTGGAGGTCCCAGCCACGGCAATCAGACAACACAAAGAAATAAAAGGCATCCAGAATGGCAAGGAAGAAGTTAAACTGTCCCTATTTGCAGATACATGATAGTGTACATAAAAAACCTTAAAGAATACACTCCAAAACTATTATATCTAATATCTGAATTCAGCAAAGTTTCAGGATACAAAACTAATATGCAGAAAGCTGTGGCATTCCTATACTAACAATGAACTAGCAGTAGGAGAAATTAGGAAAACAATTCCATTCACAATTGTGTCAAAAAGAATAAAATTCCTAGGAGTAAACTTAATCAAGGAAGTGAAAGACCTAAACTCTGAAAACTACAAGACACTCTTAAGAGAAAGAAGATACCAATAAATGGAAACACATCCCATGCTCATGGAGAGGAAGAATTAATATTGTCAAAATGGCTTCCTGCCTAAAGCAATCTACAGATTTAATGCAATTCCTATCAAAATACCAACAGCATTCTTCAATGAACTAGAGCAAATCTTTCTAAAATTCATATGGAACAACAAAAGACCCCAAAGAGCCAAAGCAATTCTGAGAGGGAATAATAAAGCTGTGGAGTTTATGCTCCCCAAATCAAGCTCTACTACAAAGCCACAGTAATCAAGACCATTTGGTACTGGCACAAGAACAGAGCCATAGACCAATGGAACAGACTAGAGAGCTCTGATATAAACCCAACCATATATGGTCAATTGATATATGATAAAGGAGCCATGGACATACAATGGGGAAATGACAGCCTCTTCAACAACTGGTGTTGGCAAAACTGGACAGCTACATGTGAAAAAATGAAATTGGATTATTGTTTAACACCGTACCCAAAAGTAAACTCAAAATGGATCAAAGACCTGAATGTACATCATGAAACCATAAAACTCTTAGAAGACAACATAGGCAAAAATCTGAACATAAGCATGAGCAACTTCTTCCTGAACGCATTTCCTTGAGCAAGGGAAACAAAAGCAAAAATGAACGCATGGGACTACATCAAACTAAAGATCTTCTGTATGGCAAAGGACACCATCAACAGAAAAAAAAGGCATCCTACAGTATGGGAGAATATATTTGTAAATGACATATCTGACAAGGGGTTAACATCCAAAATATATGAAGAAATCACACACCTGAGCACCCAAAAATAAAATAACCCAATTAAAAAATGGGCAGAGGATATGAAGAGATAGTTCTCCAAAGAAGAAATTCAGATGGCCCACAGACACATGAAAAGATGCTCCACATCACTAGTCAACAGGAAAATGCAAATTAAAACCACAATGAGATATCACCTAACACCAGTAAGGATGGCCAGCATCAAAAAGTCTAAGAACAATAAATGCTGGCAAGGATGTGGAGAAAGGGGAACCCTCCTACACTGTTGGTGGAATGTAAGCTAGTTCAACCATTGTGGAAAGCAATATGGAGGTTCCTCAAAAAATTAAAAATAGAAATACCATTTGACCCAGGAATCCCACTCCTTGGAATTTTCCCAAAAAATACAACTTCTCCGATTCAAAAAGACATATGCACCCCTATGTTTATTGCAGCACTATTTACAATAGCTAAGATATGGAAGCAACCTGAATGTCCATCAGTAGATGAATGGATAAAGAAGAAGTGGTACATATACACAATGGAATACTATTCAGCCATAAGAAAGAAACAAATCCTACCATTTGCAACAACATGGATGGAGCTGGATTATGCTCAGTGAAATAAGCCAGGCAGAGAAAGACAAGTGACAAATGATTTCCCTCATTTCTGGAGTATAACAACACAACAGAATTGAAGGAACAAAATAGCAGCAGACTCAGAGACTCCAAGAAGGAACTAGTGGTTACCAAAGGGGAGGGGTGTGGGAGGACGGGTGGTAAGGGTGGGAGAAGGGGATTGAGGGGTATTATGTTTAGTACACATAGTGTGGGGGTCATGGGGAAAACTGTGTAGCACAGAGAAGGCAAACACTGCTGGACAGTGACTGCATTGGGGTATGTGTGTGGACTTGGTAATATGGGTAAAAGTAGTCACCACATTGTTTTTTCATGTGAAACCTTCATAAGAGTGTATATCAATAACACCTTAATAATAAATAAATAAATAAATAAATACAATCGGTGTCCGCACTGCTTTCCATTACAGAATTACAGAGTATAGGACTGAATAACATTCAAAGTGTTTTGTTTTGTTTTCACATCAGATCACTTCCGACAAGGGCTTAGTGTTCATTTGAAATGATACTTTATTTCTCTGTACCTTTCTATAAGACCCATCATCACTAGGTAAGCACCTGTATATATTTCGCATTTCCCCTCATTGGTGTGATGCTGAAAGTGGTCATTTCCATGTTCCATATTGGCACCCCAAAATTTCAAGCCCTTGTCCTCATCTCCATTAACGAGATGACAGTATGAATGCTTCCTTGGCATCATCCCCAGGCACAATCTTTTCTACCTGAGGTTTTCATGACAGATGCAGTCACAGATGGCTTGTATCCCATGGCACTAAGAAATTAAAAGATAACATGAATGACACCACACCAGAAAAATTATTGCAGAGATGAACAGAAAAAGACAATTTAGCTTAAGTGTTTGAGACATCTAAAATAATAGTCAACACACTGAAAGGTGTAACTTGCCTATGGAAAGTCACTGAAGTCATTCCTAGACAAAAATCAGCACGCACAGAAGAGGCACAACGTAGGGTGCTTGTTTGAGTGTGGCAGTGCCCACAGTCACCCACTCAGGTGGGGGCAGCTAACCTACTCAAAGCTTCATTAATGCCCAGACAAGATCAAAGCCATCTGTCATTTGTCTCTGTGTGTTAAGCACTGTAGTTTATTCTCTTTCTTGAATCTGTATTCACTCACCTTCTGTTTTTCAAATGCAGATTTCTGACAGCATCTGACTTCTTAAAAATACTTTGAAGTAGCTGAGAGAATATGCTATCAATGTCAGCAGAAAATAATTAACTTTTTGTACAAAAATTCAATCCACATTTCTGTATGGTTTCATGGTCTCAGAGACCTGTGCCTATTAGTTTCATCTGACGCTTGATAATTCACCTTGTTAAGAGCAAATATTAAATTTGAGGTATTTTTTTATTTTATGAATTTATATACAAGAGAATACACATAATCATAATAAAGGGTACTATTACTGCCTACATTTTCATAAATTTTCTAAATTGTACATTTAAAAATATGTAAAAGAATTAAATGGTGCCAACTCAAGCCACTGCTGTGAATAAACAATGAAAAATAATTTTAATTAAATTACATATTGTACTATATTTGTATTCACAGGCTTGCAGATAGCCTGTTTTAATGTGGTTAAATATTTCTTGTGAAAACCTTATAAAAATCAATTTACTTAGCAAATTGTTCTGATAAATAGTTACTAGCTAAATAGGCAGAGCTGTGATTAGTTTCTTCATAACTGGGCCTGTTATTTCAGGTTAAGATTGAATGGGCATGTCAGCCATGCTGGACTGAGTCAATGTCAAGAGCAGGGTCAGGGTGGAGACGGGGGAAAAAGGGAGAAAATCTTCAATATCCATAAAGTTCCCTGAGGAGTATTCTAAAGAAATACACTGGACAGTACAACTGTTATTACAACCATGATGTTTGAGTTCTTTGTCTTTCCAAAGTGTCTTTCCTCTTTAGAATCGTCCTCAGTAGATTGAAAATTGATGTCACATGAATATAAGTATATTCAGCTGAGTTAGATTTACACTATGTAGTTTTCCCAAGGTCCTATAACCACTGTTTGAAAATGAATATTCAGCAGACTTTTAAAGCAGGTGCTCCGGTAGGCATAAAAAATAAATAAAATATGATGCATGTATGGCATTCAAATACAACAGGTTTTTTTCACCAATGCACCTTTTTGTCATTTTGAAAGATATTTTTACAAAATATATAAACATGTTTTAGTTTCCACCAAATAGAGACAGAAGGTAAACGTCTTAAATTTCTGGAGGATGGTGATTACATTTTCTTTGTCTTTCTATTTCCATATAGTAGTTTGTTCAGCCAATTGCCCTCAACATTATTTGCATAACTGAACATTGATATGTTTTGTTGTAGAGAAACTATCCTTTTAATGAGCTAGTAATAGTCTTTAAAACATAAATATAAACTCTTGTATCTACCTATATATTTATATATATAGGTAAATAAAAGACCTCTCACCATAGGTTTAATATGCTTGGGAACTTGTGCTTTATGTTACAATGATACAAAAAAAATTGGAGAAATGTAGCTAATTTGGGAATGTTTATTTGAGTTTCTGAAAGTTTTCCTGGATTATGTGGTCAAGCAGAGAAACCCTTAGTGTACTAATTGTTTAATGGTTTGCTTGGTCTCCTAACTTCACAGTAATTTTAAACCAGGAAAAGTGATTATAGACATCTGTGGACCCAGCTCTGCCAACAGTACTGTGTTACCAAAACCTGTGCTAGACAAAATAAGGGATGTATAAATACGACAGATGATTCAATGAAGATACTAGTGACCTGTTTAGAGATAGCAAGAGAGGAAGTAGATCGTGCCATGGATGCATTTTTTCTGGTGCCTAGTCTCTCAGACCTGGGTCCTTGACACATGCCAGCAGCTTGACTTGATGACTTTTTCATACAAGTGTGTACATCACACATCACCTGACCCACATCCAGGGCTGGGCTCACAGGCAGGTGAGTACTGCCGTGGCAGATGGCCCCACACTCAGGGGGCCCAAGGACTTGGTTTAATGCCCTGTTGTCACTTCTTCAAATTCTTACTAGCATTGATTTTGTGTTTTGTGAGTGAATTCCAGGGGCACAGTTAAACATGGTTGGTTGGGGGTACAGGAGGTGTGGAGTCTCAACTCTTATAAAGTTCTGCCTCTCAGCTGCCCAGTGTATATTTTCAGTTGCCTATTCCCCTGCTCTCTGATACCCCAGACCCCACTCGCTATCACTGCTTCCCTCCACCTGAGGTAACAGCCCTTGTTTTCTGCGGTTGTAGAGGGAGCGAGCAGGAAGGCCACGTTCTACTACCGCCTTCATCCTTTGGTGGGGGCCTGGGGGTGAGTGCAACTCAGGGACCTGGGTCAGAGTTCTGAGTGTCTCAGGGTGGGGTGGTGGTCATCCCCACCCACTGCTGACAAGCTGGAGGTGCACCCAGTAGGCAGCCAGAGGCCACATGCTGAGGGGGAGCAGGGCAGTGGGAAGGGGGTTGACCTGCTTCGGTTCCTCAAAGTCGCCCCCTGCAGAGTTGTGCAAGCAGTCTGGAAGTTCAGGGAAGGGGGAAGCTGGCCCTCTTAGGTGCTAGCTAGTGCCATCCACATGTCCCCAATCGAGGGTAAGATTTCCAGGGCCACCATGAGGGTCTGCATCCCATCTGTGGTTCCATATCCAAGGAAGTGCCCCTCAAGATGGAAGACCTCTTTCCCTGCCTCTGACATCCAGAGGATAACTTGGTCTTGTTAGCTCTGACCTCCTACAGGCAAACCTCCAGGAATGAGCTATAAAATACAGGCTGTGTCATTTTGTTTTTTCCACATTTGAGTTAAATGCTTTTATATATGTATTTAAAACTAACATGGCACACTATAAAGAGCAATGGTAAAATTTATGCTAATGATTTAAAACATTATTTACATAGAGTGACATTAACTAGCAAATAAAAACACCATGATAATTCAAGAGAAAGACCACTGGAGAAACAAAAAGCTTTATATTTTAGTATCTTTTCCAGGACTTTTTTTCTTAATAAGGGCCCCTGCATATTTATTTTGCATTCTGTCCCACAAATTATGTAGCCATTCCTGCTTAAAACCTAACTGTATCAAATTCTGTTTCAGTGTCAGGCAATTATCTATTTCTTTTTGCCTTTCTTTTTTTCTTAAATTGCTAATATGGATCTGCCTCTCAGACATAATATACACCTGGTGCCTCCCTGTGTCAATGTCCTTCGAGACTCTCCACAGTGAACTTGTCAGCCTCCATGCAGTCAGAAGCTTCTTCCTGGGTTGTGTTCTCAGGCTTGAATCCCCTGTCTGGACTAACTGGCTGATAGACTGTACAGATATATATGAGTGGAGCTGCAGCAGGAGTTTCAGTAAGAAATTAACTGAAAAATATGGAACAGATTACTGCAGGTTATGATTTCAGCATTGAAGGTAAGAACAGGAATATTGGGGGAAGTCAAGTATTTGATTAGCAGCAGGGCTAGAGAATCTATAATGTCCTTTTCATCTCTAAAATTTGTGATTTCAGAGAAGGGATATTGTTTGCATAAGAAAAATAAATTATCTCTAATGTGCTTTTCATGATTATGAAATATCTCTGAAAATTGCCCTCAAGAGCTAGGCAGATTATAGTAGTTCCATAATTCTAGTTGAAACAACTTGATAGAGATCTTTAGGCTCATATTTCTGATAAAAAATTTGCTGAAAGTTTCAGAGGAAATTAAGTTTTATGCAATACTGACAGTTGAGAGAAATAAAGAACCCCATGGCTCATTTTACTAGAATTTTTTAACATCAGCACCTTGTGTCCATCCATATTGAGAGTAGCTTGTGAACTTTGGTAATTCCTTGAATAACTCTTAGCCTGTTTCATTACCTTTAATATGGGCAACACTAATGCTTCATTTTGTGATTAGCTGCAATAATACAAAGTCCCCAGCACCACATACCAAATAAAATTTCATTCCCTTTCAGCTTGAAACATCTCAGTATAGTCACAGTTTCATAATGCGCTACCCTCATGACAGAAGCAATGAACCTTATAGCATGTGTTGGTAAGAATGGGATACTTATAATAGCAATTTCAGAAGAATGATGTATATGAAAATATAAGGCACTAATTAATTAATTACTTTCTGTCTTCAACTACTTAGTACACTAGCTTCCCATATGCTATCCCTATCACTGATTTATTTATATTTCAAACTATGTTCCATCCTTCTGCTAGGGTCAACTTCCTAAGAGAAGGAATTCAGATCACTGGAGATTTGAAGGGAAATAAAAAAAACCTTCTTCCCTTCCAGGGTTTGGAACAAATTGAAAGTGAAGACAGAGGAGAGTGACTAATGAAAATAGGAACACCAACTTTAATACTCATACAATTTTCAAAGAGTATGGATTTAGATATGCAACCAAATGCATTTATTTATATTTGCTACCAAAGCCTATCCCCTCAAAAGCCCACTTAATAGAGAGTTTGGGTGGTGTTTAAAGCAAACACAGTACTACAGAATCTTAAGGCAGAAAAGGATGGGGTTTGGGGCATGGGCTAATACAGTGACTCTCCAGAGCTAAAAGGCTAGCTACAACAGTCTACCCATGTCAACCTTTTAAAAATCAAATCCTTGTTACCCATGGACAATACGCCAGATCTCTCTCCAGATCATAAAAAAGGACCCAAATGAAAGGATATCTCTGTGAATCAGTTTACATCACCTCTACCTAAATTCTTTCCATGATTGCTTAAACAATAATTTCAAACTCTCCCAGCCATCAAACGCTTTCTCCAACATTGGGCTCACCTACTTCTTTCTAATGGCCACATTACCTATATGTACTTCAGCCAAAATTACATTCTACTACATAGGCCTTCCTCCAGCATATTGACCTGCTGTGTCTCTATATTTATTCCCATGCCATTGGCTAACCTTAAAAACCTTCCTCTTGGATTATTTTGCTTACCAAAATTGAACTCCTCCTTTAAAATCGAGAGGAGATACTGATTCCTCCAAAGGCTGTTCCCTGATCTTCTAGGTGGAATTATTGTGCCCTTCTCTCAGACCCTCGGCTCTTTGCTTTGGTTTATTCATTTAGGGTAACATTTCCAGTCACCTGACCTCCTAAAGTGGAAAGATCACTGATTTGACCAGAGTTTGAATCCTACTTCTGTTGCTTATCAGCTGTTAATCTCTGAATTAGTTACCCTAATTTTGGTATCATTTTTCAATCCATAAAACATGTATAAGGTCCTAGTACACAGGATATTTATGAAGGCAAATGAGAGGAGATAAATTAAAATACCTAGGAGTAGCAGAACTCAATATATTCGTTTCATTTTTTTATCTCATTCTCCAAAATTTTTGGCATATGTTAAGTCCATATACATATATGGACTTATATATAGGGACTATGTAGAGAAAGAGACTTAGCCCATTCTCAGTCCATATTTATATTTCACACTGTTCTATTCTCCTGCTAGGGTCAACTTCCTAGGAGAAGGAATTGAAATCACTGGAGATTTGAAGGGAAATAAAAATTATTTTCTCTCTTCTATCTTATAAAAATATTCTTTTCACTTGCTAGAGGGTATTTCTTGAAAAGCTGGGTATTTACCCATGAAAATGAGTAAATGAGCATTTCTTAGTCCATTCAGGCTGCTAACCTGGACTTGTATAAATGTACTATATATATATTTGGGAGTTTCTTTTAAATTATAATAACTGAATATAACAGAAAATAATATATATTGGGGTACTTGAAATCTACACCAAATGTACTTGACATAGCACCTGTCCCATTTTTACAAAATTTTTAGTCATTTACAAATTGACAGAAATATATTAGACTTCACCTACTCCTTTTAAAAGTCAACTAAAGTGCTCTATTACATGGATTTTGGTTTAAGCAGAAGAGGTCATTCAATGCAGAAAATCAAAAGGGAGTATTTTGTTTGTGGAGAATATTGCTTTAGGTTGTTCCAGAAAAAAAAAATCCCAGAACCAATTAGAAAAAGAATCTCATTGCATTCAAGATATTATGGCTTTTATAAACTTATGAGAAATAACATGATTTTCATGATACATACTTCAGAGTTTTGCTTTAAAATGATAAAAAAAAATTGTCTGACAAAGAAGTATTCAAGGTAGGGAAAGCCACAGGTAAGAAAAAGTAAAAATGGTTAATATTTTGAGATCTTAAGATACAATGTACTGATTTTTTAATGAACTTAATATTTCAGTGGCGAATGTGATAGAGTGTGATACACAGTGAATAATTAAGACATACTTGGGGAAAGGCAGCTGACTAACAAAACAGAGTTTCTCTGGTAGCCTCTGTCTTAATGGATATACAATGATTGATAGCTCGGTCCTACAAGAATTTGCTCACACACTTAGTTTTCCTTTACTTACATTAAAGACACTGAGTCTGACACAGGCTATCCAGATGCTCTAAAAAGCATAATCCTGTATGCATTGTGGGACGGGGGTCTTTTGGATTTTTTTTGAGGGGGAGTTTATCTTTTCATTGCTGTTGAAGACCTGTAAACATATTGTAAAAATATTCTTTTCACTTGCTAGAGGAGTGTAAATATGAATATGCAAATATTATTTTCATTTAGCATGTTATTCTAAACACTAAATAAGACGGAGAATATTTCACTTAATTGGTATCAAATACCAGTCTTACAGATGCATATGCCCATTTTTTATGACAATGCATCACTTCTATAATTAAAATTCTAATATGAAACTTGATAACACAGGCCATGTGGATTTGTGAAAATTCTTCATTAAATACAAGTTATCTCGGGTGCTTAGGGTTTAGTGGTGGAAAACCATGGAGTGAGGTCAGTGTCAGTCTTAGTCCATTCAGGCTGCTATACCTGAATGCCATAGACTGGGTGGCTTATAAACAAAAAAACATTATTTCTCACATATTTGGAGACTGGACAGTCCAAGATCAAGATTCCAGCAGACTTGGTGTCTGGTGAAAACCTTCTTCTTGGTTTGTAGGAAGCTTTCTGGGTCTGATTTACAAAGGTGATAATATCATTTGTGACCTCATGACCTAGAAAAGGCCCCACTTCCTAATACCATACTATTGTGGGTTAAGATTTCAATATAAGAACTTTGGGGGGACCACAGACATTCAGTTGATAATACTCTATCATGTGATAGCTGAAACTAAGGTCTTCAAATTTCCCTTGTGAAATATACTGGGATTTCTGTGACATTTCCACATGGTGATATAAAATGTCAGCTCCTGAACTTTCTGGTGATGGATAAAAATTATTTAATGACAACTTGGCATTAAATATCTAGCCTATATTCAAAATGGTCATAATTTATATATTTCTAATATATACCGCTAATAAATTTAGACTTCAAATAAGTTCTTTTCTCTCCACTATCTTGTAAAAATATTCTTCTCACCTGCCAGAGGCTGTTTCTTGCAATATTGGGCATTTGCCCATGAAAATGAGTAATTGAGCATGGAATTAGTTACTTTTCTTCTATGTACATAAGATGACCACAAAATTAAAGCTTGGTGCTTTGCTGATGAGAAAGTTAAGCTTAAAAAAATTCTCAATGTCAACTTTAAAGAAGCATTCAGCTGAAAAGTAGCATTCAGATCCTTTGGAATGAATTTTTTCTTAAAGTAATCTGTAGTATGACAATCAAGGATCATACATTAGGCTTAATAGGTTCACCACAAATATGTATTGATTCCTAATGTGCCATTGTCACAAATACTTCTATCTCCCTGGCTTTTCTTCCATTGCACTTAGTATCACATTAGGATACCACTTTCTATCCTATTTCCATGACTTTTCCCCATTCACTCCATGCCACTTAGAGCTATATTTTTGGTTATAACATAGCAAATGGGAATGGAAAGAAGAGGGAGGCGTTATAAAGTTTAAAAACTGAGATAAAACCTTTGACTAGTTTCACTTGATCTCCTTCCAGAAATGAGCTGGGCATTATGCTTGACCAGGAGAACAGGCTCTAATGCACTGTGCATGATTCATTGTAGACAAGCTTTGTGCCTTCTGGGGCACCTCACCCAGTGTGTAGAGGGTAGCCCCTACTCTAGTTTGCTCCCCTTCCATATCATGAAATAGCAGATTTTTGCCAAGCATCCTCATAAGGTGGTATTTATTGTTAGTTCTTCAAATGGATAACGTATTTCTTGAGGTCAGGAAAATAAAATCTATACTATCTACAATATGAAATTTAACATAAAAAGTGAATGATATTATAGGATATTAATGACACAGTGATTAAGAACAGAGTTTTCCTGATTTCAAATCCTATCTCAGCCTTTTACTATTTTCTAAACTTCAGTAAAAGCTGAATACATTGCAGAATGAGATGCTAATATGTTCACCTCCAAAGTAATGTTGTAATGGTTGAGAACACACTTAGAGCCTTTATCAAAATGCCAGGCAAATACTATCAGTATTCAATGTATTTAGTTATTACTAAGTATTATGACTTGTAGCAAACACAATAAAACTTTTGAAGTAACTGAATTTATTCATACCTATTTTCTTAGCTTGACTACTTATGTCTAGTTTTATACAAAGATTATCACCATGGTGTTTAAGGATTCATCGCAGTTTTGAGTTTATACTTTTACCTTCGAAGGCACAACTATCTCTCTTAAACTCTTCTTGGTTCGAAGGCCCAAAACTAGTCCTAATTTTGTCAATGACTTGAGCCAATTTTTCCCATATATTCAAATCAATTATTTGAATAAAGTGTGCCAAACTACATAAAAGCAATGGCTTAAAAGTCTTCCTATTTATTAGGTTTTAAAGTAAAATGCTTAGCTGTACTAGGGCCAACCTTTTAAACAGCAGAGTACCTAAGCGTTTTAAATCTAATTATTTTTACTGTTCTTAAAACCCAATTACACCAAGTGATTTAAGGCTATTTACCTTAAATATTGATCTGCCATGCTTTATTTCATTTTGCAAGAATATCCTCCAAATACAAGCATTAGAAAATCTATATCTTAAGCAACAAAACTACAGCATAATTTTTATTATGACTTTTTTCATTTTAGACTATAAACATTACAACTTGACTGTATACATTTTATCGACTTTCTAGCTAACAGATACCTAGTGCAACCCAAAAATTGGACTTTAGGCATGTGTGCACAATTAAACAGGCACAAATATGCCTTTAAAAAATAATTAGAAGATGTTCAGGTACCTGCTGCCTAATTTTTCAATAAGAGGAAAAAGGGTAAAATGACATATTGGTATATAAACACCGTGCTTATTGCTTGTGCGTCCTCATGTGTTCTCATGCTATGCTAAGTGATATTTTTAAAGAGCAAATACACTATGTAAAAAAAGTCTATAATTTTAGTGTATAAAGTTATATGCTCTTCAGTTATAATACTTATACTTCATTAGCATTATATGTGTTTTAAATGAAACAGAAAACTTGTTTGCCTAAGATTTAAAAAAAATTCTCAGTAGTAAAGATAGAGGAAATAGTCTATGTTTTGTTTTCAAATATATGAGTATGCATATGAATGCAACTGTAATTCCAGACATCTGGTTTATTTATATGTGAGTCTATTGTTTTTGAGGTTCATGGTTTCTAAAATTTATACTTCGAATAATTCTTTGTTTAAATGAAAATCCTCATGTATACAAAAAGTTAAAATATATCTAAGCATAGAATAAAATAAAATTGTTTTTGTCACTCTTTGTTAAAATCATTAAATAAATATGAATTTCTTCGATTTGTTACAATGAATTCATGTTTTGAAATAATCTGACAATATTATTGTATTTCAATACATGAACAAATGAAATTAGTACATTATATAGAACAAATTGAAAGTATTAAATTACATGAATTGTTTCTTAAAAATGTGGAGCTGACATTTTCAGTGTTTCAAAGATTCAAAATTATTAACATATACATAAACATCATGAATATAATTACTGTGGCATATATTCCTTTCATTTGGAAAGTAATTCTCTTAAAAATATTTAAAATATCTGAATTCAAACTTGTGTAAGATTTATGGAGGATACTCTGTTAATCTCAAGGAAATGCTTGATAACAAGCTATGGCTCTCAGTACATTGAACTTTAAAGCCAATCCACTTGTAGAGTTAACTCAGGAGTGTCTATAAAGCAACAATCATGATATTGTTTCCTCTCACATGATGGGTACACATGTAGTGGTTTACCATCAATAGGAGATAAATAGTTCTCCCATAGTTACAGAAAGAAAGGCAAAGCAAAATACATATGAGTTTTTTGGCTCTATAACTCAGCATGTGAAGTTTCAGGAATTACCTAACCTTAGATTTGAACATTGTTATCAGGACATTGTTTTTATGGATCAATAATATACCTTTTTCTACACTTACTCCATTTGTGGACATGAAAAGCTTGTTACCATTATTTACATCACAACAGCTTAGCAGTTCAATCACTGAGGGACTACCACTTCCACTACTATCACCAATACTGTCTGAGGGTATGCAATCTGCCTAACTTTAGACATATATTTACTTTTTAACTCACTTTTATGGCACAGAGATATTGTTCTTTGATTAGCTTAGCAGTTCAATCACTGAGGGACTACCACTTCCACTACTATCACCAATACTGTCTGAGGGTATGCAATCTGCCTAACTTTAGACATGTATTTACTTTTTAACTCACTTTTATGGCACAGAGATATTGTTCTTTGATTAGCCAGGCCTAGGGTCATATTCCTATCCTTAAAATACAAAATACAATGACCCCAACACAAGATGTATGATTAGTGAAAAATGGCAAAGAAGTTCTCTAAAACAAAATTAGGGTGCTTTTACTCGAAAGAAAGTATCTTGGGTGGGCAAAAATAGCTGGTCACATTCCACTCCCTAACTCATAAACAGTTACATAAGCACATCTTCCCATACATTTACTTTTCAAAAATAATGCCATGTATACAATCCATTTATCTTATACCAAAAAATAAAATAATTCACTTTCTGAGTTATCTGAATTCTCAACCAATGAGTGCATTCAGCATTTGAGCTAGATTTCATGGTCAGGGTGATGGACATATTTTTCTGTCAAGTCTCCCTCATGACTGGGTAACACATGGCTAAATAGTTTCAATACCTATAGCACTGTAGAGAAAAAGGAAATTTTATGGCTAGGATTCTTACCTCCCCTGATTCTAATCACCCACTGTATACATAAAAGAGCCTACTTGCCTACCTGTGGGTCGCTAGAGGTTTACTGGCCAATAGAGCCCCCAACTCCCCTTTCCAATGAACTGTCAATCACAGAAGTACTGGCCCAGGGGAGGGATGGAGAGGAAACATACAATTACCTAGACATAATTGGTCGGTGTCCTGCCAGTCACCAGAGAGACCCGTCCACAGAGTT
Source organism: Smutsia gigantea (assembly GCA_032199065.1). NCBI lineage: Eukaryota > Metazoa > Chordata > Mammalia > Pholidota > Manidae > Smutsia > Smutsia gigantea. The sequence continues at coordinate 17,731 of JAVSCE010003788.1, forward strand.
CTTCCTGGTGCTAGCAGGAGGCAAGTAGAGAGAAGAGAGCTAAGAGAGGCAGAAAGAGGGAGCCTGGAGAGTGAGGACAGCAGATTACCATGCTGGGAAGAGAGAGAGACCAGAGTGCTGGGGCCAGCTAGCAATGGCAAGTGGAGATGCAGCCATGAGCAGAGTCTGGAGCCAGAGCCAGTGGAAGCTGGAGAGGTGGCAGCACTCATGATTCATGCAGCTGGGCCTCGAGACTGAGATGGGAATGGGCTTCCACTTGTGGCCAGGTGATCACCATGAGAATAAAACTTGGTATGAGTCCCCCCTTTTTTTTTCTGTTTTTACTTTTATTTGCATTTATCTTATTCTGAATTTATTCCTGAGCCATAAATTTCTGTTTCTTCAGTTTTTTCTGGGATATCTTTTTCTTCTGTGCAACTTCCTCTTCTGTTTTAGGTACAATCTGCTCTTTTTCAGTGAGGATCCTCTCAATGTGGCAAGGAGAGCGCATGTATGGGTTGATCCAACCACGAGCTCTGTAAGTTCTGCACCACATCCTGGGGGCTTTATTCACCAGGATGTGCTCAATGATCAGATAATCTACATCTAAACCCTTAAATTCAGCATTAATCTCTGCATTTTTAAGCACGTGCACTAAAAATTCAGCACTCTTTTTGGGCCACCAGCCCTGTGTCCATCCCACTGTTTGGCCTGGGCTCACCTCCCAGCTCCACCACTGTAGCAAAGGAATGGCACACATTACTCCTGTAAGGTGGCATCCTTCAGATACTTGGCAGCTTTTCAGATATGCATACCCTTCATGGCCTGGACAGTTTCACAAGTGTTGTTAAAGTGAACATGAAGATTTGAATCTCTTGATTTGCATGATTTTGTGCGGTTTTCTGGGTCAAGTGAATAGTGAGCCATTTTTGGACATCACCTCAGGCTGCTTACAAGAAGAGAGTGTATGAGCCCCTTTTAGCTCCCAACTCTTCATTGTCCTTAGTCAGTCTCACCATATTCATAATGAACTTGTCCAGGGGAGGGAACCCCCTCCTCCCAAAGAAACAGCATACTACAGACATTATAATAGCACGTGAAATGTGTTTTTTACAATATTTTAATGTATAATGGATGTACAAAAAAATCACACACATTTCATTACACATCTTAATGTATGATGATGTTTGGACATACACATATAGCCAGGGTATGATGATGGTATTGTGAGTACATGTGTACATTAATGTGTAAGTCAAGAGGAGTATGTGAGTTTCTTACTGTTACTGCAGCACACTTCCACAAACTGTGTGGCTTAAAAATCTGGACGTTAGAAGTATACAGTCAAAAGGTTGGCAGAGCCACGCTCTCTCTCCTAGTTTGTTTTTATGGCAATCCTCAGCACTCCTTGGCCTTCAGCTGCATAACTCCAATCTCTGCCCCCAAGGCCACATGGCTGTTTGTCCTCTATGTATCTGTGACTTCATGTGGTGATCTCTGCTCTGGGTGTATCTGTCTCTGTTCCTCTTCTCTTAAAAGGAACACAGTCATATTGGATTAAGGACCTACCTACTCTAGTATGACATTGTCTTAGTTATATCAGCAATGCCCTATTTCCCAATAAGGCCACATTCATAGGTACCAGAGACTAAGACTTCAATGTATCTTTTAGGGGGACACAATTTAACCTACAGCAAGGAGAAAGTGGAAAAAGTCATCTCCACCATCAGTGCCTGATGTTCGGTGATAATCAAAGGGAAGCATCTACAAGGGACCACCAACAATAGATAGCACATTCACACACAGATGCTAGACCATACACAGGAATGAAAAAGGCAGTGTTTTCAAAAATAAAATTTACTATGAGACTCAAACCTCTTGATTTAGAGGCTTTTAAAGAGAAATATCTTCCGGCTTTACAGAGAGTTATTATGGTGTTTAGTCTTATAACCACATGGTAGTCTTCAAGAGGTTACTCAAAGGCTATGTAACATATTCAATTGATATCTCAACTTCTGAGAACTCAAAAGTCAAGCAACTAACCGGATAGCTACTCCACTGGTAGAGCAAAGGGAAGATTGCTGCTTTATCAATCAACTTTTTAGGAAAGAGAATATAGCAGTGTTTTTCATGGATAAAAGATGAGCCCCCATAAGAGACAAGATTGCTGTAGAATCATTTTAGGTTTTCTCCAAGAAGGACCCTGGATTAGCAAATAAAACTAAGCAGGCAGCAAGAGGATCCTTGGGATGAGGAAGAGGTTGTGACAAGCTGGAATACAGATTCATTTACCCTAATCATTTGTGGCTAGAGATCCTGAACCATGAGGTAGGCTCCAAAGAAACCAGAAAAGATTTTACAAGGGAAAATCAGCTTTAATCATCCAAAGAGCAATGTGGCAAACTAGTTTTTCACACAAAATGATGTCATCAATAAAATCTTCTCCTTTTCCTACCCTATCATAACCTGTTCTAGTTGCTGTGACAAAGAATCGTAGCCAAGGAAGCTTATAAGTGGCAGACATTTACTTATTGCAGTTCTGAAGGCTGAGAAATACAAGATGAAGGTGCCAGCATGGTCACGTTCTGGTGAGAGCCCTCTTCCTGGTTCCTAGCGGGAGCCTTCTTCTCCCAGAAGGCAGAAGGGGCTAGGCAGTTCTGTGACATCTCTTTTGTAAGAGGACTAATCCTATTCTTGAGGGATCTGCCCTCATGATCTAATCATCTTCAAAGGCTCCACCTCCTAATACCATCATACTGGGCATTAGGGTTTCTACACACGGATTATGGGAGGACACAACCATTTAGGCCATAGCATCCCTCTAACTCCTACCTCCAAATCTTGGATGAGTCATAAATTTCAGTGAACAGAGCAGATTTTCCATCTGCATTAGACCTAAATTGAGAGAGAATAAAAAGAAAAGTTCAGAGATTTGATTACTACATGAAACTGGATTTGATAATTAATGGCTTCAGATATTATTACATTAATATGGTTCAAAAGTTGAATAGGATTTTTCTAGGATTTACAGGATTTTTTCACATCTAGAGTCAAAGAAAGAACTAGCCTCATAACCTGATTTTAAAGAATGGTGGGAAATAAAAATAAAGATGCTTATGAATATCTTGAGAAGTTTTACCTGTTTAATAGAAAAATTTTAATAGCATATATGATATTCTATAGAATCAAGACAGAAAAGATTCCCTGCTTTGGTCTTGTGGGTAACCATTAGGGAGAATCCTCAGGGACACTAGAGAGGATTGGGGAATTCATTCCTTTTGCAATCCACTCCTTATTGTCTACTTTGACACTAAACATTGTCTTTTGGTGGGCAGGTGAGAAGAATCTCTTGGCTTTGTAACATTCTTGAAATTTAGTATCCTTCTGATTGTTTTTTTAGGGATTTTTTTTTCTCTTAAGCAATGATCTATGTAAGGTACCTATTCCACTGACCTGAGAACACAAAATATTTAATAGCACAGATTTTAACTAGACAGCTTTTTGCACATCTGCCATGAACATGAATAGTTAATGTACAAAGGCAAGTACTTTTGAATCAATTTGAAGATTATCTCTTTGAAAATGAAACTCTCCCCAAACCAAAAAAAATTCTCACTTGAGACTTTGCTCTGACTTAGTGTAATGAACAGCTAAAATCTCAAATATCAATAAGGCTTATCACAAATTCATTAAATTCCAGTGAAAGGATTTTGACAAATGCTTAGTCAGGAAACATGAACAAACGCTAGAGCCATTTGTTAAAAATTTAAATGTACATTTTAAAATTTTTAAAGGAAAACTTGTCACCCAAAAGTCATCATTCTCTTTGTTAAGAGACCATAATTCATTATTAAAATATAAAAAACTTATTTATAATGGTATAATGATGCCAGAACAATTAATTATATCAAAATTAATGAAGAAATTCACAGGAGTTTGTAAAGCTAGGCAATGAATCTATGTCATAATGATTTGCATGAATTTCCATTTTAAAGTCTTAAAAGAAGATTGGTTATATTTTAGATAATAATTTTTAATTGATCAAATCAACCTGACAAAAGACATTTGCATGAAATTAATTTGACTTTCTTTTTGTGAAAAAGTATTTTAAGAAGAGTATGATTATTTGAAATATATAGAAACCCAGACAATATATATACTGTACATCTTTTTCAATAATGAGACAAAACTTATTTGCTTTTCTCACATAATTGAAGCCTGTTTTACATGGGCGGGAAAAGGGGGTTTGGGAGGAGACTAACAGATAAACTTGATTCTGCTGCTAGAGAAAAACAAGAAAATCAACCACAATAGGTACTATTGTTACTTCTGGAGACACTGCTACTGGGCATGTGTTCCCATTTCCCTGACTTTTAAACTTTGAACACAATCAACATTTCCAAAGATCTAGACAAAGGTAAAATTTATCTTTAGTACTCATTGTTCCTTATCATTGCTTTTTCTCATTTGCCTTCAGATCTTGACTAGAAAGCAGACTTCTGTTTGAGTGGTCAATAATATATGGGGAGATCAGGGCAAAGTTCATATGACCTTACTGATTGATTGTGGCTTATAATTTAATGAGATTTCTCATGGGAAGTTAATAATATTTTGAAACAGAAGGGTAGATACTTTGGCAAAAGACTTTGTGAACTATGTTATTATCTCCACTTTGTATTCTGACTCTGATGGAAATGCCCATTTATACATGATAAATAAATTTATAAAAATTTCAGCAGATCTTTAACTTTCTGTGAGATAATGAAAGCTATCTTTTTATCTTCCTGTGTCACTGACTTCCTGTGTGTTTAAAAATATCATAAAGTCCCTAAACATCATTTTGTGTGCTCTGTGGCTATATACATTACAGAGAGAAAAGAAAAATTGCCATGCATTACAAAATGACAATAGTATGTATGTTTTCAATACTTATTCTTCAATTATCTCATATTTACATGCAACCAAGAAAGATCTGATATGGGGACATGGATATGCTACATGCAGCCAAATATTTATCAGTCAAAGGAATAAAAAAAATAAACCTTAGGTTTTAGGCTGAGACTGAATAATTACTTTAGTCACAGAGAATGTGAAAAATTAGCTAAGTGTCTGTGTAGGCTCAGCAATAATAAATATAAGCTCTTCTGATATCTTCCATAGCCAAGCACATGAAATGCTAGAAAAATACTTCTGTATTAATATGTAGTGTGATAGTTAGACAATACTGTAAACAAATATATTATTCCAAATAAACATAAAACTGAAGGTTAGATAGCAAACTAATCTATTAGTGTTTTAATTGAGAAGTTCTGAATTATCTAAATGAATCATAAATATATTAATACAGAATCACACATATACATATGCACAATACTGATTAAAGAAATAGATCTTTAGATAGAAAGCACAGATAATAGTTAAAAAAAATAAAAGATGAAAACTTAACTAAATCCAGCTCACAGAGAAAATTATTCTGTGAAAAAAAAAAAACTGAAGCAGCAAGATGGCTGGGTGAGAGGTGAGACGGAGAGCTCCTCCCAAAACCACAAACAATACAAAAATAGTTAATTAATACAACTAACCTTCAAACAGCAACAAGAAAGAAGGCTGTACCACACTGCATACAGACCTCATGAACAGAGCAGACCTCACGAAACAGGGTAACGTAGGAAAGCCTTAATCTGGCGGGACCCAAGCCCTTCCACCACCCCAATTTACCAGTGCGAGGAAGAGAAACAGAGCAGGGACGGGGTGGAAACCGGGGACTGCTGGACACCTAGCCCTGGAGATCTGCTTTGTGAGCAGAAGCCTATAGTGTGCGGTGCTCTGGAGGTTGGGGAGCTCGGACGGGCGGAGGGCTTGGGAGACTGACATTCCCGCCGTTTGTGGAGGAGGGGATCCACACCCGGCCACTCTGTGTCAGAGGAAAGGCAGGGAGTCTGAGAGGCTTCCTAGCAGCAAGAGGATTGCTAAAGGGGCGGGGTTTGCACGGAGCTTGCTGTGCAGGAGAAGGGAGAGCTGGACAAGGTTGCCTGGGCGTGCTCTGCCCAGCTGGTTGGGAACTTTGAGGAGCTTCAGACGGTACATCCGCCTGACTGCCTACTCAGCTCCGAGGCCACCCACTGTGACACGCAGCCTGCTGTACCTTCCTTCTAGCCTGCCAACACTGGTTTGCAAACTGGAAGTCACTGTTCTGGCATCAGGCCAGCCAGAGGGAGGCCCTGCCTACAACAGCTAGAGACGCAAAGCACAGAGGCTTACACCTGTGTTTGGCCCACTGGCTCTGACACCAGAGACAGGCACCGCAGATGGGAATCAGGAAACAGATCTTTCCTCCCCCCAGGCACCAGCTCTGCTACATCCCCCAACCTCACTCTAGGGGCTGAGCAGGTCCAGAGATGGGAGCTTCTGCACACTAGTGGGCACCACACAGAAATATGAATCGTCAAAAGAACATGGTTCAGACCAAAATCTCACAAACCCCAGAAAGAGGGCCAAATGAATCCTAACTCACCAATGTTCCTGAAAGAGAGTTCAAAATAAAAATTATAAACATGCTTATGAAGGTACAGAAAAATATTCAAGAACTCTATGAGGTGGAAGACTGCTTACAGGCCCTGAGTGGACGTGTAACAGCTGAGATTGTAGGATCTCTTTTCCTTGAGATAGTGGAAAATGTTCTCAAGGCGAGAGAGAGACTTCGACAGGAGAGAGGCACACTTCAGGCCTTGAGGAAGAGAGACAGTTATTGAGAAGACAGAAGATTCCTTAGCAGCAGCGAAGGAGGAGGCAGCAGGAAAACCAAGTTGCAGGAGGCTATGGGGGAGGGGGAGGAAAGAGCAGTGCCTTCAGCCCCAGAGATGGTAGAGGAGGTGTTGGGAAAGGATGAGAGGGTGGGGCTGAGGTCCAATGTGTTGCCAAGGCCACCGCCCGAGGCACCAGACTCTCCTATATTAAAGGCCCACCTGATTGTAATTAAAAAAATAAAATGCAACAACCATGGGCTCCTCATGGGGAAGAGCCTCCTGCTACCCCGGTGGTGGAGCACTCCATGCTCCGCCCCTGTACCCAGGATGAGCTAGCGGACACAAGCATCTAGTATAGGCAGAAGCCATTGGAACCTCTGCCTGCATGGCTTTTACATCTCTGGGATTTGGGGGTGGAAAACATTGTTATGTCGGGTTCTGAAATGAGTAGACTGGCTTCCCTGACAACTCACGGTTCCCTCCAGCAGCCATTGCAAAGCATCCATGATACCTGAGGAATCAGGCGCTTCTGGATTGGCTGACAGAAGCCATCAGGGCAGTTTGACCTAATCAGGGCGATTTACCACACTTACCCACTAGCTACAAAACATACGCAGAGCTCCAGCAGGTATTACAAACTGGGCATGAATATCATCAATAATATGGATCCCCAGGGCCCCAGTGAGGAGTTGCTCACTGTAGCAATGAGAAACCTGGTACTCCATATAGCTCTCCCATCTCTCTTTGGGTCCCTAGTGAATACTCTTGCCCCTCACCTAGGGCAACCCATAAGGGAGGCTACTCGAGCTTTAGCAGATCTGGGGGAGGTTGAAACAACAAGAGCCCAGAAGGAAGTACCTGCTATGACTGAAAGGAAAAGTGCAAAGGGCCCTGTGAAGGTCACGAGGACCCAGATGTGGGTTGATTAGATAAAGGCCAGGGTAGTGAAAGAAAAACTTGATGGGCAGCCCAATAGTATCTTATTACAACTGTGACACCAATTAAAGCCAGAGCAGCAGTTCCAGCTGCTGAGGTACAGGACATGGAAGCTGGAGTCAAAACCCCAAGTCCATCCTGTGTCCCTGTAAGACTTCCTGGGAGACAGTACTCAGGCTCTCCCTGGGTCCTCACCCCTGCAGGAGGACAAATTGAATAAGGTCACACTCTCTTTGCATTCTGCTGTTCCCCCTATAGCAGTCCTTATGGACACAGTCATGAACTAGAGATGTATCATGTTGTGGACCTTGCTAATGCTTTCTTCTATATTGACATAGCACAGGAAAGGCAGGAACAGTTTGCCTTCACATAGGAAGGCCAGCAGTGGACATTCATGGTCCTTCCACAGTGATACCTCCACAGTTCCACCATTTGTCATGGACTTGCAGCCCAGGATGTGGCCTCATGGAAGAAACAACAAACGGTGCAGCTGTATCACTGTATTTATGATAGTATGCTCATGTCTGATTCTCTTGCAGATTTACAAGGGGCAGTTCCTAGACTGCTGCAACATCTACAGGAGAAAGGATGGGCTGTGAACAGCACCAAGGTTCAGACACCTGATTTGTCTGTAAATTTCTTGGGGGTTATCTGTCAGATAAAACTAGTTGTTCCTAAAGCAGTCATAGACAAGTTCCAGGCTTTCCCACTCCTACCACTGTGGCAGTATTACAAGAGTTTTTGGGTCTTTTGGGCTACTGGAGAGTGTTTATTCTGCACTCCTCACAAATTCTGAAGCCCTATAACAGTTGGTATGAAAGGGCATCAGGTGGGACTGGGATGAGACATGTGGAACTTCTTTTACTGCTGCCAAGCGGGCAGTCAAGGCCATACAGGCTTTGAGTGTAATGGACTCATCAAGGCCCTGTGAATTAGATGTTCATATAACTGAAGATGGTTATGGATGGGGTCTTTGGCAGCTGCTTGAATGGACATGCCAACCTATTGGATTGTGGTCACAACTATGGAAAGGAACAGAGGTCTGGTACACCTTGATAGAGACGCAACTGGCTGCTGTGTACCACGCTTTGCTGGCTATGGAGCCTATTGCCCGAACAGCTCCGACCAAAATAATAACCACCTATCCCATTGTGAGGTGGGTGCGAGACTGGACCTGAAGGCCACAGAGTGGCATGGCACAGACACCTACACTGACCAACTGGGATGTGTATTTACAGAAGCATAGCACCCTCTCTACTAGCCCCTTATGTGGAAAATTCCAACACTTATTGGGGTCAATGACCTATACCAGTGGAAAGCAGGAAGAACTTGCTTTTGAGTCATTGGTAGCTGAGACTCCTTATCAGAAGGGAAAAGCCCCCATACCTGAAGATGCTTGGTATACAGACAGCTCCAGTCATGGGCAGCCCTTGAAGTGGAGGGCTGTGTCTTTCCATCCTAAGACTGAGACAATATGAATGGAGGATGGAGAGGGGAGGAGCAGCCAATGGTCTGAGTTGCAGGCAGTATGGCTAGTGATCACCCAGGAGCCTTCCCCCATAGTTGTCTGCACTGACATCTGGGTCGTCTGTTGGGCCTTGACCCTGTGGCTACCAACATGGTGCCATGCCAACTGGATGGTTGGTCACTTGCCCCTTTGGGGACAAGAATTGTGAGACCTTTGGGCCTCTGGTCAGACTAAGACTGTTTCTGTATATCATGTGATTGGCTATTTGCCTTTGGCATCCCCAGGGAATGATGAAGCAGACACATTGGCTCAGGTGCATTGACTAGAAAGAAAGCCTGCCTCTGATGTGGCCCAATGGTTACATGGGCGTTTGTTGCAAGCGGGGCAAAAGACCATGTGGGCTGTAGCCCATCAGTGAAGCTTGCCATTGACCTTTAAAAAAGTCAGCAGAGCCCAGAAGGAGTGCCTGGTGTGCTCTGACAGGGACTTACACCAAATCCTGCAGCAACATGGGACAACAGTAAAGGGGCCGATGCCACTTTTCTGGTGGCCGATAGACTATATTGGGCCTCTGCCCATATCAGAAGGATATTGGAATGCCAGGACTTGTGTGGACATGACTACTGGACTGTTGCTTGTTTTCCCTGCACATCATGCAGATCAGCAAACCACCTAAAGGGGCCTAGAACGTCTCTTTGCAGCCTATGGCTGGCCGAAGGTGATTGAGAGCAATCAAGGCATCCACTTTACTGGACATGCATTCTAAGAATGGGTGCAGCAATTAGGAATAAAGTGGAAGTTTCATGTGCCATATAACCCTACTGGGGCAGGCATGATAGAGAAGTAGAATGGTTTATTGAAATCTGGCTTGAAGTCAGACACCAATAGTCTACAGGGCTGGTCAGTTCGTTTAGGGACAATGCTATGGCATTTGAATAAGAAACCCTGAAAAGAAGCCTTAAGCCCTGTGGATATGCTAACACACATTGCTGCCTCTCCTATACAACTGTATGTGCAAACCAAAGAGGAGCTATTGAAGCCAGGATGTGGCCAGCAGAGCAACATCCTGCTGCCAGCCCCACTGCATTAGACCCTGGAGACTCTGTTGAGTGGTTGTGGCCCTGGACGTTTCAACACATGGATCAGCAATGGCTGACCCTTCTGGCACCTTGGGGGAAAGGCCTGGAAGCTGGCCTCTTGTGTTTTCCTGGAGTAACAGCAGAGTGGCCCCCAAAGATCACAGTACTGTACCCAAAACGTCCGGGAGGTAAGAGCATCTTACGGGGAAGTTTTGTTTTATCTTTATGACCAGGGCATGTACTTCCCATAGCCCTGTATACTGACCCATCTGTAACTCCCATGGGAAGGGGGTCAAAGTCTGGTATAGTAGACCAGGAAGAGATCCCATTCCTGGCACTGTCCTATCACAGGACTACTCTCTTGCATGCATCCTACATGATGGACAAGATTTGCCTATGCTGGTGTCATTAAAACATGTGTAAGGTTATTTCCTTCTATAGCCCCTGTGGCCTGGATGCGCCCTCTGGCTGCAGCTGCTGCTGCTGTGTGATGATTGCTCTGAACTCCCTACCTGTTAGGCTACTGAGTGCCTGTGGAATGGGCGAGCTATGGACCTAATCTGCATCGGACTTTGAACTTAGCTGAATCCTCTGGCTTGAGGACGATCATGAACTTATGTTATTAGTCTGGCTACAGTGCTCCTTTTGTCTCACACACTGGCCACTGCAGAAGATGGGGAATGGGTAGATTGTGAGGTGAGATTTCTGGAGGGGTGGGCTGGTGGCAAAATTGAAATATTTTCAGAATCTTTCACCTAGCTTTAGTGCATCTCCATACAAAAGGTGTTTCCAGGGGATGGAGAGAAGTAGTCCATCTCCATGTGAATAGGTAATTACAAGGATGTGTGAGGGCTTATATGGACCAGAGAGATTGGGTGGGGGCTCTTCTTCTGCAGCCTGGCTGAGAGAGACACGGAGGAGCAGAAGTGGATGACTGCTTATAAGAAACACACTTTATTTCTCCCTTGACTGATTTCAGTTTCAAAGGTGTTTGCCTGGGATTTTCCCCCCTGCAGTTACACTTGGTTATCATCATATATCTATAGCATGGAAAGGAGTTTGGAGCTGAGTGCCTTAAAATTCACATCAACATAATATCAGATGAATCACATTTATTTATTTAAGATATTTATTAACTACCATGAACAATGAACACAGTACATGTGTATATTCTGTCATCAGCATACTCTGACTAGAGTATTTAACAAATATGCTAGCTGTATATCTGAATTACCTACATTTTATATTTGCTCCCTTTGGTGTTTTTTTAATGTGTCAGCTTGACTGGCCATGGGGTGCCCAGGTTAAACATTATTTCAGGTTATATATGTGTGAGGGTGTTTCCTGATGAGGTTAGCATTTGAATCAATGGACTCGGTAAAGTCATTTGCCCTCCGCAAAATAGGTGAGCACCACCCAAACCATTGGGGGCTCGACTAGAACAAGAGGCAGAGGAAGAAGGAATTTGCCTCCTTTTGCATTTTTCCTGCCTGCTTGCCTTGGAATATCTCATCTCATCTTCTCACTACCTCAGACTATAATGTATACCATCAGCTCTCCTGATCTCCAGACTTTGTACCCAGACTGAATTAAATCACTAGTATACCTGGGTCTCCACTTTGCAGATGGCAGACCATGGGACTTCCCAGCCTCCATAACTCTAACTGGTTCTGTTTCTCTGGAGAACCCTGACTAATATATTTCCTGAATGAAGTACTCTCACTTATTACTGGCTTTATCTCTCTGGCCTCTGTAGACTAATCTTTGAAACCATTACCTGTTTGGATCCACTGTTTGCACAGAGGAGAATACTCACTTCTATAGATTCATTATCCATGATTTTGGATGCCAATCTATGCTAAGTTGCAAAGTCTCTGGCAATCCAGTTAATAGCCACTTCTTATCATAACTGCTTCACTCAATGGGCATTTGAACACATGCCTAGGCCCATTTGCTTTTCACAGATGCAGAAAAATGTCTGAATGTGGAAAAGAGTATTGGTTCAAAACAGGAAAAGCATTACCAAATTAAATTTTATAAATATAGAATTGTATGTTTACCAAATGTAATATATCTATCAGAAATTTGTACCAAAGCCAACTCTCATGTAGTCACATATAAATGTTCTTTCATGTGCAATATGAATGCATTTGGTATGTTTAATATGATATGGGGTGAGCAAAATCAAGTAAATAAGGCCCACAAATACCTTAAAATGGCCTGCCACCTCTACTACTGGCAAAAAGAGTCTTCTCTAACTGTATGAAATAGTAATGAACATAACTAAGTGACTGAGGTTCAGGAAATTCTGCTCAGTTGTTCATTATTGTTCTGTTTAAAAGAGAATGATGTGTGACATTATGCTGAATCACAAATTTAAAAAGTACGATAGTTTATTTTAGGGCATAGTAGCCCTGAGTGACTTCTTCTGTATTAGGGTATTCTTAGAATTATTTTATTAAGTCACTTTTCATCCATAAAAATAAGGGAGAGAGAATGGTATGGTAGAAATGGCAACAAATGGAATCTCATGGACTTGGGGTTCATGTCCAGAGCTGCGATTTTATCCAAGTAACTTAACAAGGTTAAGGGTTTTCCTCTGTGAAATAAGAAAGTTTGTATCAAGAGATGTTAAGCTTTGGGGGTCCATGGCCTATGAAGAGTCTTTAAGACATTTGTGACTGTAGTTCCAAAAGGAGGGGTTCTCCCCTCTGAGCAAGTTTACTGTGCATTCCCTAAGACCAAATAACAATAATGGAACATCAGGGGTTAAGAGGCACTCATACCAAGCTTTATTCCCATGGCAGTAGGTTGAACGCTAGACTCCCGACCGCCAGTCTGGCTGGGCTCCACCCTCTGCTTGTGGCTTCATTTCCTGCTTCTTTCTAAACTCCTTTCTCTCTTCCTAGCACAGGGCTCTAAAGCTTCCCTCTCTCTTGCTTCCCTCTTCCCTTCTCTCTGGACTCTCTGCTTCTCTTGCAGCTCTGGTCCTAGCACCAGTCCAAACTCTGTGGGCAAGTCTGTATGGTGACTGGGAGACCCTGCAACCAATGTCCAGGACCTTGTTTGTTTCCTTTCCACCCCTCCCCAAGGGCAATACTTCCATGACTGCCAGGTCCCCCCAGGCAGAGCTCTCTTGGTGGTAAACAGCTTACTGCCAACAGGTATGCAAGTAGGCACCTGCGTAGCACATCACATGTATACAATGGGTGAGATTAAGATCAGGTGAGAATCCTGGCCATAAAATTTCCATTTTCCCTGCAGTAACCATCATGAAACTTTATGTACACTTTCTTTTTTAAAAAGGAGTATCCATAGCTTTAAAACCATTATTAAAAGAATTCTGACCCAACAGAATGTAAGGAGTATGTGAATAGGTGGCCTTCAAAATGTATCATTGTCTATGATTCATAATATATAGAATTCATTCAGTAGTATATATTTAGTGACTATCATCTTCAAGGAAATATTCTCATCTGTTTTATATTTATGAATAAAGTTATCCAAGATGAGATGGTGTAATGGAATATTTTAATGTTTATTTTTTAGTGTTTTCTTTCTGAGATAACTAATTTTGTCTATTTCTAATGGCAGATTCACAGCTGAACCTGTGAATGGCATCCCAGAATATCTGTGCAGTATGTGAGCATTTATTCACATTGCTTGGTGTCCATGATCTAAGGGACTATGAGTAGGAAGATTATGTGCTTACACCTCAGGGTAGCTATGGGGATAGAGGTGTGAAGAGGTATGCTCTTGTCCCCATCAGCCTTAAGGGCACCTTTAGCATATGTGCTTATTTGTGAATATGAGAGGTTAAGGAAAGAGCTGAAGGAGGTGACCTTACAATGCATTTAGTAAGTAATAGAGACTGAAACACTGATTGCTGACACCTAGCAACTCACCAACTCACAAAGTACAAGAGACATGAAGGTGTTAGAATATGCCACCCCCAAATATATTCCTTTGGTATAAGAATTTTAAGCTAAAGTCACTTGAAAAACAGCCAGTGCAAGAAGGGTACCCTGAACTTCCCTTTTCTTTACAAAAGCCAGAGATAAAACTCTCATCTGAACAATTCTATCCTTTCACCAGGAGGCAAGATACATTCCTATCATCAGAGATAAGGAGTCAGGCTGAGAGAAATCTGTACAAAAAGACCTTGTTAAAGTAACACTTAATTTTTTTTGTCTTGCCATATATTTTAGTTATTTTCATAATTGACTGTCTTTGTTCAACCTGGTATATAAACATTTAGGTCTGGCCACTTCTCAGGATCTTCATTTTCCTATGGGTTTCTCATGCATGTGGGAAGAAACTGTATGTTGCTCCCCCGTTCATCTGTCTTCTGTCAATTTAATTCTCAGACCCAGCGGAGAGCCTAGGAGAACAGAAGTAAAGTTTTGCTTCTCCTACAAACACAACCGAATAAAATTTATATTACTTCTCTGGTAGGAATCCAAGCCAAGAGAAGGGACAATGTTTCTTTAAGACTTTAAGAACATAGAGGAATACCAGGGTGCTTGAGTTTAAAGCACTGTAACAATGCATCCCCGACCAGGACCCAGTGAAATGGAACAGCTTGTTCCTCATAGTCATGTAGGCCCATTAGTTTACAATAGAGTATCTGGGTACCCTTTATTGAGATAGATTAAAACAAAACTAACATTCTGGCTGAACCTATAGTACACTAACAGCTCCCACTGCAACATTCTTGGGGCCTGACTCTCCTTTACCCTTGCAGTGAACTTATAAAAGGCATGGCCCGGCCCAGGGCTCAGCCTTTGGATATGCATCCTCAGAGCCAGTGCCGATACCAACAAACTGCTTCTCGCCAAAGGGCTCGGTGTCCTGACTTCTTGTTCGCAGTTCCCGTGGTTCCTGCAACACTACTCATAATGTAACTTGCTTCGGACCCATCAGCTGCTAAAATACAGAGAACTAGGATGTCACATTTTTCAGTCCTCATTTTATCCTAAGATTTTTACAACTTCAGTGTCACCTAATCTTCATCTTCTTTGAGTCTGATAATGATACAGGGCAGGAACTTGGGACAAGAATCATAGTTAACTTTTTCTGTTTATGATGAAAAAATGCTGAGATATAAACAGTATAGTAAGAACAGGAAGGATTTCATCTTAAAGCTAAGATTCCATTTTAAAAACCAGGAAGTTAGGAAGTAAGATTCTTAACACATTCTTTAGCAAACAGACAACAATTCAATC
Source organism: Smutsia gigantea (assembly GCA_032199065.1). Classification (NCBI taxonomy): domain Eukaryota; kingdom Metazoa; phylum Chordata; class Mammalia; order Pholidota; family Manidae; genus Smutsia; species Smutsia gigantea. The sequence goes on from JAVSCE010003788.1 coordinate 33,164, forward strand.
TACTTTGGGGGAGGGTGGGTCATCTTGACTGATAGGTTCCCAGAGGGAAGCTGCTATCCTGGAGAGGAACTGACTAATTTTTTGTGTTAATTTTGCAGAATTAGTTACCTGGAGGAAGGATAATAGAAGAGAGTTAATGTCTCTCACTGGAAATAAGCATTTTGAGACAACTTTACAAGTCTATAGCCCCTGGCCCTTGGAAAAATCCTTAAAAGGGGGAATCCCCAAACTTTTAGCATGTCTCCTTTTTGAGGACACCTGCACTTTCTCTCTCTTTAAGTGACTGTCTTTAAATAAAGCTTTCTCACTGCTCAACTTAGTGTGTGTTTTGTCTTTTTGCTATTTCATTCTATTTCCAAGTCTCCATTTTACCCTTGATGAGTAGGCAGGAGCTGCTGAGAGCTCAGATTTAGGCCTGCAAGTTCCTGTCGCCTGGGTGACCTGGACAGAACTGCAGCTTCAGTAGCCTGTCTGAAAACCTCCCTTCTTTGGGAAGTTCTCAGAATATAATCTCACTCCATCCTATGCTCTGTGGCTACCCAAATCCAGGGATGGTAGGGGCTAGACCCCACGCGGTGCAGATCCAAGTGGACACAGGATGCTAAGTGACCCTGGCTTTAAGAGACGGCAAGGGAATCTGCCCTATACCAAGAAAATGTTTAGCAAACTTTCCCTCTGCACCTCTGCATTTTCCTGCTCTCAGCAGCCTACAAGACCACTGCCATTCATTTCTACTCTCACTCTAATGAATTCTTTCCTTAGCTATACTTTTCCAACCTGCTTGAGAAATCTTTCTCAGAGTCAAGAAACCTCCCTTGTCCAGGCTGAGGTTTCACCTGGTGCACAGGTAGAGACCTCCCATCCTCAACTGCCCAGCAACAATAAAACCAGGTGATGCAACCATGATAGAATAATGTTCTACCTTCCTAACCTTTCCATTGGATAAATGAAACTTTTCTAATTTCAAGTCATTCAAGAAGAAATGATGCTGAAGCAATTAAGCCCCAAAAGATAGATAAGCCCAGAAGTATACTTCGCTGTTGTTAAAAAGAGAGCAGCTTAAAGTAAATTAAGCTTGATGCGTACAGATTGACTTTAGAAAGAAGACTTTCAACCTTAAGGAAAATTCAAAAGAAGAGGTCACAGTGAACTCATGAGGTCTTCCTCCTAGGCGCTATTCCATGCTAGGTGATAAGGATTTATACATGAAAAACATGGGGGTTCTACCCAACCAAGAGAAAGAAAAACAAACACATACACAAATAGCCATAACCAGCACTTTGCCAAGTCCTGCCCTCACTAGGAAATGTCCAGAGAGCTAAGTTATTCTACTGTCCCATCTCATATCCAAATTCCCATTTTCTTATATCATATTTTCAGCTTGTTAAGCATTAGAAGAGACCCATTGAATCTGAACTATAATTTTTTCTTCTATCCAATTTTTCAAGCAAAATAATCCCCTTCTATGTATTCCATTCTGGCTTGCATGATCAAAGGACTTTATTATACAATTCCATAGATTTATGTTCTGTCTGTAGGTGACAGTACCAAAGTTCTGACAACAAATTACCTGCCAAGATTTCAAGTTAGTAAAAGAGGAAATTTATATAATTGCCACATTCTCCAACCAATCTGACAAAAATCTCTTCTTCCCTTCTCTCTCAATCTTTATAATTTATGTGCAAAATAGTCCAAAAAACTTATCAGAATATATTCTCTACTTATCTATCTTAAATCCAACTTAAATAAAAAGAAGCAGAGATACTAAGTGGAGAGGGAACATTATACATCACCTCAAAATGTACAACCTTGGCATATTGATTATTTTGAATTAGTTACTTAAGAAAAAGGAGCACAAGATAGACACACTGACCCTCCTTTGTCCCACTGATAGCAGGAAATAAATCCTCCATGTGAAGTGTACCCTCCCTGTACCAGGAAGTAGAGAGACATCTTTATCACAAAAGTTAGTGAATTTAGAGCCAAGAAGTCCTTATCAACAAACCCTGTTACTTCTTTGCTAATTTATTATCCCAAACGCAAACATTTTTGTCTTTTCAATTCCTCACCAATTTATTGCGTTAAAGTGGCCTGATTTGGTCACTTCTTTAAGTACCATATTTCTATGAGTTCCTGTACACATTAAATTAAATTTGTTTTTCTTCTGTTAATCTGTTTTACATCAATTTAATTATTAGGCCAGCCAAAGAATCTATAAGGGAACAAAGGAAAAAGTCTTTACCTACCCTACTGTGGGTAAAATTGCAGTATTTCTAGAATCCCTTGCCTGGCCTTAGCCATCTCCATATCAATAGGTGTTTACAAGGCAGGAGAGGCAAGTGTGCACATGAATGGTGTGAAAAGGGAAAGCAGGAGTAGCTGCAGTTGAGGGACAAATGGATCCAGGATTCCTATAAGCAATAAACAGGTTTCTCCCACTTTATTTTTCCCCTTGACTAATTTCAGCTTCACTGATTTATTCACCCTGGGCTGGGAACACACTTTCCCCCCAGAGCTACACCTACATAAGAAATAAATTAAATGTATGCTCAATAGGCATAAAGGTTGAATTAGTAAAAAAAACAAAAACAAAAACAAAAAAAAACAATAACCCTCTCTATATAATAGGGATCCATTAGATCTAATTTTAATTTTTGCCTTGTTTTCTTGAACATTTCTAGTTATTTATAATATTTTGTGATGTATTTTTATGTGTGTGTTATCCCAGAAGAGGAAAAAGTACATTTTTTAAATTGAATAAACCTCGTTTTATTTCTCTATTACTCTGAGTCCATTATTCTCTTTTATGAGTCTAAAAATCATTATGAGGTCATAGTGAACTTATTTCTTTTTGTATCTTAAAATATTTTGGCATTTCATCATTTAGGATTTATTTAATTATTATTCATCAATACACCCAACTAAACCAGAAAATATTAAAAACAGGCAAGTGGTAGATGGATAGAATTGTCTAGAATGATGAGGAAATACTGAGATGAATCATCACTATTATATCCAGCAATAAGATGATATCCTAGGCTAATTTTTTGAAAGTGAAGGATCAACAAATAAGCATCATCCTTTCATTTTCTCATTATATTGTTCAAATATTGCATCATCTTTCAAGAAGGTATAAAAAATCTGGAGGAAAAACCTAGTTTTTTTTTTTGACTTTTATTACATAGTATTCTTGTTCAGAATTTTTCCTTGACTATCCAGACTAGTCAATGAAATTGAGAGAGATGCATATTTCACAATAATAAAACGAACTAGAAGATGAATATAAAGGAACAGAGAGTAGCGCTCTGCAGTCTAATGATGGTGACAAACTTGATCAGTGAAATTTCAGGCTGCAAATTTTCAGATTGTTAGAGGAGGTAAGTAGCCATAAGTGAGCAGGGAGAGGAAGGGGGATTTTAGCTGGGGCTAACATTCAGCTAGATGCTGCTTCCATGGACACATTCCATGTAAGCTGTTCTCACAGGATGCGGGGAGTAAGAATGTATATAACAGACTGGCTGAAACAGGGTGGGTCTGACATGCTGAAGAAATTGACCCAAACCTCACCCGGAAATCCATTTGCACATTAAAAAATCGGGTACCTCCATCATTAACATAGTAAACATCCTACCTCCCCACAACAGGACAGCTCCAATAAGAACCAAATATAGCCCAAAATTCCACCCCCCCAACCCTTGTCTGACTTTAAGGGTGGGACAAGCTTGAACTCCAAAAAAAAAAAAGAACCTGTATCTGTACCCCTTGAAAACTAAACCCACTTAGTGACTATTCATCTCCCTTTACATAAGAAAGGCTCCTTCTTGTTTCCTCCACGTGACTTCCCTTGGGTCTGGCTACCCTAACTCTCAGGCAGATGTGTACTTCTGCCCTTCTCTATACTCTTATTCTACAGTAAAACTCTTCATGTTCAGCTGCTTCTTTAACCCATTCTTGTACTCTTTCTCCCAACAAGACAAAGAACCAATCTCCAGCAACTAGATGATATCCTAGGGTAATTTTTTGAAGGTGAAGGATCAATAAATGAGCAATATTAGTAAGGATAAAAAAGAATTTTAATCTTATTTAGTTTTTCAATGTGAGAATTTCTTTATACAATATTTTGCCATAAGAAATTGTTCTGCTAAAAAGTTCTATGATTACATTATTTCATCTTTTCAAAAACTATTTTTGGACCAAAATTTTTTTGACTATTCTTAAGTGGACAAATGCTTAAGATGGGTATATATTAAATGTGTGTAAAGAGAAATACATAATATAAAAATTCTTAAATATTTTATAACTATAGAAGTTATATAATTATAAAAAGAAAATAGCTATCTTCTGTTCAACAGAAGTGTAAGTTGTCAAAATTTTCAAAAGTGTTGCATTTTAACAATGCAAAGGCAAAAATCCAGAAGGAACGACAGGCTAGAAGATGTGTCTGTATTCTGGAACCTTTAAAATCAAGATGCATATGTTTCAATTTCATGCATGCTGATGAGCCCTTAACTGCAGTCAAGAACTATTTATCATTCAGGGTTTACATACCATTAGACCAGCAAAATATGGATTAAAAATCAGTATCTTTATGGACCAATTAAAATGATATTATTTTTAACATTCCTTCAAGTCACCTTTAAATTATTTGCTAAACAACTTAAACTAAAAAGACATTGAGAGTCCAATGATCCCAAATGGTAAATGGTGATGCCTCTTGTTGGTATGAAAAGGGACAATGAAGGGTGAATAGACAATCTAATATGTACCCTTAAGACAAGAGATCAGAACTGGTGAGGGGGAAAAAAAAAAACATGTCTTTGTAGAAGCTTTCTTCATGGAGTGGCCTTTAAGGTAGATATGTTTGGGCACATAAAAATGACAGCATTACAAGGAAAGAGATATCTGGCAAGAGACAGGCACAAAAATATGGAAACTTGAAAGGTGTTTAAGTCTTAAGAATTCAATTTACCTGAAAAAAACTTCAGAGGAAACCATGTTCTGCACTAATATTTATAAGCCTGCTTTAGTTTACTAATAAAGCTTAGTTTAGTGAATTAAGTCATGGGGATTTTCCATTTATGAATAAACAGTAAATCTTTTTCCAACTTTTTAGGGAAGCTTCCTAAAATAGTAGACTGTTGAGATGCTTGAGTGAATAGAAAAAAATATGGAAAGAGGTGGATTATTTGCCAAGAAAAATTTGAGTACGCACAGGAGAAAGCACTAAGATTTGAAGTTGTGACAGAGAGAACTGTCAATGGGAAAATGGAGCAAAGAAAGTCATCTAAAAAGCTTGTTTATGACATCATGAATGAGACCCTGGTATTACCAGCTGATAGTGAGAAATTGTAACTAAAGTTAAAGTTTGCACTATTCTTTTAGAATTTACTATGTTATTAAGTTGATATGAGTGGTAGTTTTACCTTGAGACTTAACATATCATTGGAAATCTGAATTACCAGGTTTCTATACTTATGGTTGCCATTCTAATTATTGACATTTTAATACAATATCACTTAAGCTAATCAGATGCTGTCTTATTTGTAATTTTATTTACGTAATGACTGCTTATTATCAGATCAGAGCACCAATCCCTTACCCAATTTATAATAAATCATCATTTTGACAAAGGTAATTAAAATTCAATTCACCATTATTTGCAATTGGTTCTCAGTTTCTAATGACACATTGTATATTTAAGTAGTATAATGTAGTTATGTATAGTATAGAAGGAATACTCTATTCATGTTTAAACCTTGGTTGTCAGAGCAGCCAGGAAAAATTCCAAGTAAGTTTCGTAAAATTTAAGTAGCTTAAATTGTACTATTTAACAATACATTTTATGTAAAAGTACACTTCAAATCAGAACACTAAACATTCAATTAATAAATATCACATATTGTGTGCATTCATCTTCTGTTCTGGGTTTTACTGAGTTCAAAATAGCTGATCTTGAAAAAGAAGGAAAAGATATCCAGAAACTGCCATTAAGGTTGGGCTTCCTGGGTTCTTAAATTGGTAAGAAAATTGATAAGGACATCCTGAAAGTACATATTTTCAATGGTCCTGAGCTGGATTATGAAGCAATACTACTCTAGCTTTGGAAGTACTCTGCATTTTCTGGCTTCATGGAAGGATCTTAGCAGCAGTTAGATATGCTTTGAATTTCTTTGCTTTTTTCTTCTTTCTTACTTAAAAGTAAAATACATTATGCAGCCTGAAAATGCTTAGGGTTTCATCTAAGTCCAAAATATATAATATATAGGTAAAATATCAGAGATTATTATTCTAGATTTCTATCACCATATTTGTAGATACAACTATATTATTTCAATGTTAAAGCCAAATGTTTTGCTGCAATACTTTTTCAGTTTTATCTCCTTTGCTGTAGTTACACCAGTTTCTCTGTTGTGGAGACTAAAATCCATCCCCTTAGTATCAGATAATATTTGTTTTATTTATTTATATTTACGTTAATAAAAGTGAGATGTGAGATTCATAGTTTAGGAGTTAAAGGAGATGACTGAACCCTTAGCATTCTTGAAGCCCATATTACCTAGAAAAGATGGTGAAATAAGTGAGATGACTGACAGAACACTGTGGTAGCAAATGTTCATGAAAGGTATGTGGACAGGGATCATAAAGAACATTGAGCTCAGTACACTTGAGAAGAGACAGGAGAATGGAATCTGTTAATTTATGAGCTATCTTAATATTACTAATATACCCACAGTTTTCTTGGACATTTTTGCTTACTATGGATCATCAGAATTACCTGGGGATGTTTGTTAAATTTTGGATTATTAGATGCCTACCCAGACATAAAGTTTAGAATCTCTGTATTTTTTTCAAGACCCTCCCACAGTGATTCTTTTGAGCACCAGTCTCTGAGAATCTCTTGCCCAGACACATCTTTCAGTTAAAATAATGATATTTCTGTGGAATAGGAGAGAAAGGAATTGATCATTAGGCTTAACCGATCTCTATGATTAACTATTTGGTCACAGACTCTTTCCTCCTTTAAGAATTCTGTTGGTTCTCTAAATTACTCTTTGCAAAATTCCTGTTACTTATTTTTAACATTTAAGGATGTTTTATCCATCCATAAATAACCAAGAAACTTTAGAGAAATGGCTAAATTACAGGTCTGGGGTGGGAATGGATAAGATAGACCTATAATGCTTTATTCACTTTTCCCCACTAGCTAAAGTATTCAAAAACAGTAATTGCAATTGATCACAGCATGTTGGATTTCTAAAAGTCCATGTTTTCCTAATGATACTCAAGAAAAGAGAAAGCAACAAATGTCTTGAACGTATCTGAGTACTTGTATTAGCCACAGATCAAGGAAGAAAATTGAAATAGCAAGTTTCAACAAGAACAGTCCTTTTAACTTAATTGTGTTTCTAGTTTAATGTATATTGACTAATAGGAAATCTTGCATCTAGTTAATGTTTTTTGTGGGGGTAATTTCTTTGTTTTTGATCTTCTCTAAAAGGAATAGTTTCGATCCTCTTGTTTTCAGTAATCTCTAATTTAGTTTTGGTTTTCTTTTCAAATTGCTACAAATATCAGTAGAAAGCAAGTTATGCTTTTTGGTTACATTGTCCAACAGCATCCATTCCATAATAGACACAAAGTGCTACAGACCATTCTACCACATTTATCACTCCTTCACATTATATTCTCTTACATTTTTACTCTGCCTCTATCACATCCCATCTCAACATAATGCAAATGCAGAATTCATTATTTCCAGTTGTTTTTGCATTTACTATAAAGACAACCCTAACGTTACGAAATAGTTTCCAGTCTCGAACCTATTTAACTGTGATGTCAGAATGCCATTTATTTATGCATTGATTTACCATTGACTTGTATGTCCTACTTTGGACTTAAAAGCAGGATAACATACTCTTTTTAAAGTAGATGGATCATTCAGGAAAAGAGGTTAATGTCAGCTTATTATATATTAAGAGAAAAATGTTTAGTTTCTTTAATTACATATAAAAATTTTCATTATAATCAAAATTATATTTCTTAACAGGAAGTTTACAAGAATAATATTAATTTTACATGATGTTTATTGAGTGTTTTGCATGTACTCTTGACTGTGTTAAATGTTTTACATTGTCACTTATAGTAACAGCAATCCTATGATAAGAGTAATTATTTATCTTTACTTTGGGCTACAGGGAATTGAATATAGAGGATTGTTATGAAAAAATGATTCAGAATAACATTTTTCTTTTTCATTAACGTGTTATTGATAGATACTTTTTTATATTATTATTAAGGTATCACTGATATATACTTTTATGAAGGTTTCACAAGAAAAACAATGTGGTTATTACATTCACCCTTATTATCCAGTCCCCCCATTACCCCATTGCAGTCACTGTCCATCAGTGTAGTAAGATGCCACAGAATCCCTGTTTGTCTTCTCTGAGCTATACTGTCTTCCCCGTGATGCCACACATACCATGTGCAAAAATCACGATACCCCACAATTCCCTTCTCCTTCCCTCCTCACCTGCCCTTCCCCACTCCTACCCTTTGGTAACCACTAGCCCCTTCATGGAGTCTGTGAGTCTGCTGCTATTTTATTCCTTCAGTTTTGTTTTGTTGTTATACTCCACAAATGAGGGAAATCATTTGGTATTTGCCTTTCTCTGCCTGACATATTTCACTGAGCATAATATCCTCTAGCTCCATCCATGTTGTTGCAAATGGTAGGATTCGTTTCTTCCTTATAGCTGAACAATGTTCCACTGTGTATTTGTATCACCTCTTCTTTATCCATTCATCTACTGATGGACACTTTGGTTGGTTCCACATCTTGAATATTGTAAATAGTGCAGTGATAAATATAGGGGTGCATGTGTCTTTTTGAATCTGAGAAATTGTTTTCTTTGGGTAAATCCCTAGGAGTGGAATTCCCAGGTCAAATGGTATTTTTAGTTTTTGACGAACCTCCACATTGTTTTCCATAATGGTTGAACTAGTTTACATTCCCACCAGCAGTGTACGAAGGTTCTGCTTTCACTGCATCCTCACCAGCATTTGTTGTTCCTAGTTTTTTGTATGTTGGCCATCCTAACTGGAGTGAGGTGATATCTCATTGTGGTTTTAATTTGCATTTCCCTGATAATTAGTGATTTGGAGCATCTTTTCATGTGCCTGTTGGCCATCTGAATTTCTTCTTTGGAGAATTGTCTCTTCATATCCTCCTCCCATTTTTTAATAGGGTTATTTGGTTTTTGGGTGTTGAGGCATGTGAGTTCGATATATACACTCTTATGAAGGTTTCACATGAAAAAACAATGTGGTTATTACATTCACCCTTATTATCCCGTCTCTCCCATACCCCATTGCAGTCAGTGTCCATCAGTGTAGTAAGATGCCACAGAGTCCCTATTTGTATTCTCTGAGCTACACTGTCTTCCCCGTGACCCCACACACACCATGTGCACCAATCATGATGCTCCACAATACCCTTCTTCCTCCCTCCCCACCCACCCTCCCCCTTGGTAACCGCTAGTCCCTTCTTGGAGTCTGTGAGTCTGTTGCTGTTTTGTTCCTTCAGTTCTGCTTCATTGTTATACTCCACAAATGAGGGAAATAATTTGGAAAGGTCTGATATAAAGGTAAACTGATGTACAGAATATTATACAGCTAGCAAGTGACAGGGTTAGGGTTCTGAAATTTCCTCAAAGCTTTCTAATTATTAGAAATTACTAGTTTTTATTAAAAAGTACAATAGTAAGCTACCTACATATGCATGATGATGTAGGAAAGGAAAATGAGTATCTGGATCATTTAGGAACCTACATTTACTGCTTATTAAAAAAAATGCTTTTTCTTTATGGATTGAGGCAGAACCTGTAAACCTTAAATCATTTCTTTCAAAAATATTATGCATGACTGTCTCTCCTGAAGGCAACTGCCCACTTGGATTTGGTGAGACTGAATAACAACAAGAGAATTTGGGGCTAAGTTTATATCAAGCTTTATTCTCACAGTGGCAGTTCAAGTGCTGGAACCTTGTCTGCCTCTGGGTTGTTCACAATCTGCCTCTGTCTCTGTCTCTGAGCAGAGCAGTGGATGGTGCTCTTTATATAGTAGCACAGTAATAACGGCTTATTGCCAATGGCTGTGGAAACATTAGCCCATCAGCAGGCCAGTTACATCATCAAGTAGTTACAGTCAGGTGAGGATCCTGGCTATAGGAACTTCCATTTTCTCTATAATGACTTTATTGATTTGTTGATCTATATAAACACTGATTTCTTCTTAGGAACAATTAGCTAAATTTAGTAATACTTGTCTTCTGTTGGCAAACATATTATCAAAAAGAGTTTGTGAGGAAACAGAAAAAGGAAGGTGATGCTATCAATTGATTTTTCAAAAAACCAAAACTATTAGCCATTTTTTACTTCTGTAAATATATGTAATCAAAGGTTAAGAATATAAGCTTAAAGGAGTATTTCTCAAAATGTGGTCCTTTCCTGAGATATTGTGGTGTAAATGGAAGTTTTCACCCAGAATTTTCAGAATTTCCCACCTGGCCTTAGTCCATTTACATACCAATGGACGTTTAGGGCAGAGCCTCCAGTCAATCTGAGGCAAAGGGTTGAGAGAAAAAGGCCATTCTCTCCTCCCCTCTGTCCCTGGTACCTAATTGGTCTGGTGCCTGCCAGTCACCAGGGACATGCCCATGGAGTTCCTGCAGGAAGTGTCCGGGCACACTGTAACCACAGGGGATGGAGCTGGTTTTCTAGCACTGACTAGAAAGGAAGGATTTGGGAGCGTGCCAGCTGAAGCCCAGTGAGAGACTGAGCTGTGAGAAATAAAACCCTTTGACCCAACCTGCCTTCCTCTTGTCCTCCTTAGTAGGTAACTTTCCCCAGCAGGGAGCCCCCTTAATCCAGGAGCTACAGATACTTTTAAAATTTCTGATCCTAGGCCCTATTAAATCAAGCTTGATACACAGAAGTATAGATTAATGACAAGCACCCCAACTGATTCTAATGTGTTTTGTTTGAGAACCAGTGCTTTAAACTTCTAAGGTAAAATTAACATTCAGGAAGATTTAATTATCATAAAAATGCCGCAACTGGCAAATATTTAATAGGCATCTTATTAAACGAAGCTTTCAGTTTCCCACAATGAAGGCTTGCAGTCCATTAACCCCCATCTGTGTCTGCTCAGTGCACATCTAGACTTAAAAAAGAAAACGACACTTACATAGAATAGCCGCAGGCCGGATGCAAATTTCGTCAGAGTTTAATAGTATCTTAGGGCCCAAAATATACGACCTTGAATTAAAAAGAAAAACGTAAACAAAGTTGGAAGATGGAGGGGAAAGAACCATTTCCTCTTTTTCCTTTATCACAGAGGCAGCAATAAAAATAAAAGAGCCACAGTATTTATTTTGAACTTTTGAATGTAGTACCATCCAGTGAATATGTATATTTTGGTATCCAATAAAAATAGGCCATTTAATTGCTTTGACTTTTGCTTCCTAGAGAGAATGAATTCTTTAATAATAACTTCTTTAAAGCTATAATTTTCTTGTTGATCTTTGAATGTTTCCCACTAAGCCTATTTCATGCTGATGCAGGCCAGCAGCCCTCCCTCCATTATCATTAATGAGGCTAAGGCACTCAGTAATGAGAGAATGACCTTGTTTAAACAGTAGTTAGTTATTCATCCAATTGACTCTGATGGAAATATGTAGGATCATTAATAGGATAAATGATCACACCACAGATACCAATAGTAGGACAATGTTTATAATGAAGGATATAAAATCTTGCATCCTTTCTCTTTAGAGTGTGGAGTCTTGAGTAGATAAATAGTCAATTTATGCTTTAATAAAGTAGCTACTTGGCTGTTTGGGCAAAAGAGTTATGTCAGAACATAGTTAATGAAGGCCCATAGTTTTAAGAGTGTGGTAAATTTGCTGCATGATGAAGTATCAGACACATGGTGAGTTGACTGTATCATCTATAATGAGACTTGCTATGGTCTATGGCACCTGCTCTACATACAGAACCCAAGTTTATGTTTCATGAAGATAATCAATACAAATTATTCTTAGTATGACCAATGCTTTTATACCTCATTGTTTGGGGGACATTCTTGTATTAAATATTTGAATAGTTTGTTCAATGCTTTAGGAACAGATAAGATTCCCATATCATGATAAAATATTTCATTATAATGGGCTTATTTTATAGCTTATGTAACAATGCCACTTTATTTTTTATGTTAAAAATAGTGAATTATTTTGATAGATGTAATACATATTCCTAATAATTCAAGTAGCATAGAAAAGTAAAAATAAAAGCTTCCTAACTCTCTCTGAATGGAACTACCATCTTAAACTTTGGGTCAATACTGCTCTAAGTGCCTTTCCATCCATCTGTTGAGCCACTAATAGAAATAGAATGACAGATACATAGACAGGCACGCTTTTTACACACTCTACTGTACATCAAGTTTTTCAACACAGTGTGATTTTCTTTCATTAGAAATCATATAAACATGAAGCTAAAAATGTATCATTCAATTTTAATAACTAGTTTTCAACAATAGAACTATTTTCTAAAGAGTCTTTTGAGGGTATGGAGAGAAATTATTTTAAACTTTAAGATGTTTTAACCAATGTTTCTTTTTTCAACTGTATCTGTAAATTATTTAGAGTTCTTGCAAATCCATGCAAATTTCACTTTAAGATTTTAGTGACATTTTACTTCTAGATGATTTATTTTTATGGTATAAAAATTGCATTTTTATATGCATTTAATTGCATTTTATGGTTTAAAATGTTTGCACCATGATAATCCATTCTTTTTTTCTAAAAAACAAAACTATGCTTACATATTACAAGTAGTTTTTTTTTAATTTTAAACATATCAGATGTTTTGCTCACCAACTTATCTTTTGAGAATTATTGTTCTTTATTGACATTCTTACATTGTCAATGTTTATAGTAATTACTATCAGTCCTGAGAATAATGTCCGTAGTTGTTTAATCTACATTTTGTTTTTTAAATGTTTCAATCATCAGTGTCATTACAATGATCAGGATTTTTTCTGGACTTAATTGCCCGGATTTCATTATTTCCTTAAGACATCTTTCCTTTTGTCTAGGACAGAAAATACAGAATGCTGTATTTTCTGAGTTTAGTGCAAGAGGTTATGTTCCTTTTCTGCTTTGGATGCTTGGAGAAGTTCAATAAATTCCAGAACATGATTTCATATATATTGCAGTTAGGCATACTTTATAATTTTCCTATAACAGGTTGTAATCTTGTTCATTCAGTTCTTTCTCCATTATAAGAATCCTTAATACTTTTAGCTTTTGAATATTTTTTCTGTTCTGTTTATTTTTTTACCTCCAAAAATACTTATGTTAATATTTACATTTTCTTTTTGCTCCATATCTATAAGTATACTATTTTTCATTTTGGTCTTCATTCAGATTCCTGTGACCAAAGACTTTTCTTTCTTAGCAATTTGATTTCCTCATATGTGTATTCTGTTCTGTGTGACTTTCAGAATAATTATTAGTTTTATTACAATGGAATTTGGTCCTCTGGTTAGATATTTAACTTACCATCTTACTCTGTTAATTTATAATTTTACTTCTGCATATTTTTCTTTTGGAACTATTGTACATATTAACTTTATGATTGTCTTGAATGTTTTAGAAAGTTAAAATTAAAATATTTAGTTTACATTCATAAATTTATATGACCTAACATGAAAAGGCAGCTATACTTTATTCTTCTGATTAGGTAGGAAGAAGATACTTCAAATTTGCTTATACATTTAATATTATTTATAAAGTTGACCCTTGACCAACATTGGTTTGAACTGCATGTGTCTCTACTTATATACAGATTTGTTTCAATAAATATTTTGGAAAAATATTTGGAGATTTGTGACAGTTTGAAATATTCACAAACCTCATACTCTAGAAATATTGAAAAAAATAAGACAAAGTGAGATATGTCATGAATGCATAAAAATATGTAGACACTAGTCTATTTTTTCATTTACCACTATAAAGTCAATAGTAGGCTATTAGTAGTTAACGTTTTTGGGGAGTCAAAAGTTATACAAGGATTTCCGACTGCACAAGGGCTGGTGCTCCTATACTCCATGTCTTTTAAAGTGAGCTGTGTTTATTTATCATCAATACCTTATGACTTTTAAAAGCATGACATGAATCACTAATGAAAAATATGACAATACAGCATAATGTAACATAAGGAATACTTATTTTTAAAGGTCCAAATCCTAAAATAAGTGATTTCTTTGGGTATACTTTTTTTATTAGTGTAAAGCTAAATGTTTGAATATTAAATAGTTGCCCCAGATTTTATATTTCTTTATATCTTTCATCTCTTTTCAATTACTTTTCTCCCTGCAAAATAATAGTTTCTTCAATATTCATTGTTTTATGAATTCTTAAGATAAATTGGCAAGAATTATTTCTAGGAAAATATTACATATATTAAATTTTGAAGTTAATGTAGTTGAGACAAAATAATAAGTAAGCTCTCTATATATAAGGCATTATATTATAGTGCAATATCAAGAGCTCAGGTGCTTCAGTGAGATCTGACTCCAGTTCTACTTCTGTTATACACTCTAAGAGCTTGAGTGATTTAAAAAATCTTTCTTAGCCTTATTTTACTCATTTATAAATGGGGTATGAAAATACTACCTACCATATGGCAAATGCCTGCCATATGGGATTTATGTGAGGTTTATATGAAATAGTGCTTCACAGAGCCTAGTATATTAAGGATCAAAATTATTAAGTAATATGTTTTTAGCACATCAAACACCATCAAGTCTCAAAGGCAATTCTTGCAGCAGTTACTTATAATATTTCCAGTGTTTAAATGTACTGCTCAAGGTCTTCTATATAAGTATTATAAAGTCAAAGTCATTTTTAACTAAATTGTGCACAATTGAAAATGATTATTGTGTGCATGATTTTGGTTTGATTTTATTGGCATCATTAGACAAAGACAATTTCCAATATGTGGTGTTATTTTAGTGTATGGATGTCCTCTTTGCCTTTTTAAAGGTGAGTTCACACAGTTATAAAATGACAACAGCATTTTCCCTTTGGGTCTGAAGTTCCAGTTATACTGTGTCTTTTAAAAAATATTTTCATGGGGTTTCACTTCTGTGCTACATATCCCTCCAAAAATAAGTTGAAATTTAGACAATGGCCCATTGACTCTGGCAAAGGAAAAGATTAGACCTCAATCTCATGAAGATCAAGTAACTAAATTCCAATTTTCTTCAATGGCTTCTTTTGTGATGCCTACATGGAGCAAGGCTTCCTTGAGTTGCAATCTCTTGGTTCAGTAACTAAGAAGGTTAGGCCAGGTCAGTGATTGACTGGAAAGCCATGAGGAAATGTCCAGGATTTATGAGAAATGCTCAGGATGCATCATTCATTGATATTTTCCTACTTTGAGTTTTAGAGAAAAGGTGGTATCAGAGGCAGTCAATAAATGGATTTTTTGGTAATTTGGTGTTTAAGGAACTTAGTAAGTTGAACCTATATTTCAAAAATACCCAAATGTCCTTAAAATTCATCTTATGGCTTTGACTAAAAGATGTATTCCTATACTGGGGTTACTTCCCTAGTTTGGATTTTATACATATTAAATATTGTGCATGATGACACCTTCATTCTCTGAGTCTCAATTTCTCTAACTACAAACAAAGGTTAACAAATTCCACTGAGAATTATAAAAATTTTGAAAATTCCAATTCCAAGCCACATCAATTTATTTATTAATTTTGGTGCTTTAAATGCTTATAAATTTGTTCAAAAAGTATTAGTATTTAAAGTCAAGCTTTCATATATTTACATTTCTTCATTCAGCATATATTTACTTATAACCTACATTCTATAAGGCACTGTTCAGTGCTATACATGTTTCAGTGTTTTATCCTGACAAGGGTCATAGTAAATCAATGCAAACTTTTCTTACTGTCATATATACAGACCCACTATCATCAATAAACCTAAGAACTAAAACCTACACTGTCAACTAATGTTTTGAGTAGCATTTTAATTTAATTAACATTTGAGGCAGATTTTATATGTTGTTGATTTAGTACAGTTGTTTAAAATTTTTTCTCATCTTTTTTCTCTATTGGAAGTCAATGACCTACAGAGTGAGCCTTGGGTTCTGTGAGCTGTCCAGCTCAATCACTGTTGGTCAGTCACCTTAATTCTTCCACTATTCTCCTTTCAGAAAGAATATATAAGCCATATCAGAGCTGGTACATGTTAGTGAAATAAAAGATCACTTTTATTTATTTTAAACTATTCAGAATCTTGGTTTTAAGTTGTCTACAAATTATCTTCAGAATGAAGCTGAGCCATAGTAACCCTATCTTGCAGTATGTACTAATTTGATGACCAATTCTTATTGCAGTATTTGAGCTATACTCTTTTACTAATATATTAGGCAGTTATGCAGATTATGATACTGATCAGTTGTTTTTTACTCAAATGTTTGTTTTTGTGGTGACAGTTACGCTAATGATTAAAAATTTAATTCTGATCCACCCTGGACCTGATGGTATCATTCTTGACTATCTATATCGTATGAATATTCATGTGGCAGCTAAACTGCTAGGTTGTAAGTTATATGCCTGTTCAGACTGGTAGTTGTCTATTCTACTCCAGGGATCCTGGGAAGTCTAACCCTCAACATGTAACTAAAGAGGAACAATGTCAGTGCTATCTCTGTACTCAGAGAAAGTTGTTAGGAAGAAATCACAATTTCTCCCCTTGAAATCCCATATTTCCACAGTGCTCTCTGCAAAAATATATAATTACTTTTTCTTGAGTTATTTTATTATGGGTTTCTGTGTCTTAACAACCAGCAACAGTTGAGCTAACACAGAAGATAAAATAAAATTGTGAGTGCATTTTCCCTAAAAGCTACTAATGGTATCCAGCTCCTTTTAAATGTTTCTTAATTGATTTAATATCATAAGCAAGTAGTTAGGCCCTAGTCATAATCAGTCACCAAAACCTGGGAATAGTCTTTCTCTCACTACAGTCTATCTCTGTCAGTGAAAGAGAAATTATTACCTGCACTGAACAAGTTGTTTTATGTTAATCACGAGTGATTAAATAGAGAGTAAATAACCTGGCAGCTATTATTACTTAATAAACATATGCTAGTAAATATTTTAGTGTAAAGAAATATATATTTTTTCTAGTCATTCTCATATAATATATAAAGTCATAAAATTGCTAAAATATTTATCAAAATTCTATAGAAGGAATTTCTTCTTTGGGGAGTATAAGAGTTAGAATATTTATCTAATTACAAATATTTTTCTATGAAGAAGAATTTTTTAGGAGCCAGATTTAATATTGGCTAGTATGACCGAGTTACTAAAATACTATTTCCTTTAAAAAGTATCTTAACTTTGAACTTTTAGATAATTTATATACTCAGATGAAAGTTACAGAAAAGCACTTATTAAATAAATGGAATGCTATCAAAATGAAACTAACTGTATAGAAATGAAAAGTTTTCAGACTGTATCTTCATTAGCTAAATGGAATGCATTATTATTTTTAAACCTTTAGGCAAAATAGCGTATTCTCTGTGATGAGTATGTAAATATGCTGATGAGACTTCCAGTGTTTCTGAAAAGAATCTTTTATCTAGCCGACATAACATGGAGTCATAATCTCAGGGGAAAAAGCAATATGTGGAGCATACTGAAGTAGATAAATGGGGAAATTTTATTGTAATATGTAAATCAGGAGGCAGGATATAGATGGTCTTGTTTTAAGTACACCATCTATAGGATATGTTACTTTATTACTTCATATGTGAAAGTGGGGATAATATATATGCTATTCTTATATTCTTAAAATTAAATGAATATGTGTTTGTGCTATACATAAGATTAATATTTACTATGGCACACTGGTTACTGATTATGAGCCAAATGAACTTGATACAAAGACAAATACAGATATTGATATACTCAATATGATACTTCAAAGTATACAATTCAATATAATAAACATTTATACATTTTGTTTATCAAAAACTTTAATCCATGCATTGAGATTTAGAATTGTTTTCTGACAACTTACTCTTTCATTGTATGTGAAGTTAAATTTTTGTTTACAAATGAAGGAAACATAACTTCATTATTTCAGTGACATCTGTCCTCTCCTCAAAACCTTCTAATGGCTTCTCATCTTTTTGAGAGCAAAAGTTAAAATGAATATAGGAAGTTCTCCATGACCTGGCTCCCATCATCTTCTCTAGCAAGACATGTCTGTGACTACTATCACGCTTGCTTACTATTTTCTAGCCACAATGACTATTTAGCTTTTCTTACCACATGCAAGGAAAGTCCCCATCTGAGGGTCCTTGCCCTATGCCTGGAATGCTTAATGATTTACTTTAAATCATTCAATGCTTTTCTCAAATGTTACCTTTAAGTGAGATTTATCTTTATGTGTACTAGTTACATGTTGCCTTACTATTTGCTTCTAAGATATTCTTGGCAGGCATGGGACAAAGAACTACATTTTAAAGAACAACCTTTCTCAGATGGCTCTGGATTGAATTTTACCAATGAGAAGAACTCACATGAGATTTAGAAGACAGAAAAAGGAGATGCTATTAACCTTTAGAAACAGTTACATCTAGAATCCTTGGCAGACAGAAATTCAGAGTAGCTTCTTCATATTTATAATTGTTTCAAATTAATATTTTTAAGGAAGAGAATTTTGGTAAAAGAAAAATTATTTTTAGATAAACAAAATTGGGACTGATTGCCACAAACATTTTATGACAATAGATTCTATAGAATTCATTTCAGGAAAAAGGAAAATAAAATCCTAGAAGGACAGTCTGTAGAGAAAGAAGGAATGGTAAATAAAAATGTAAACATAGATAAATGCAGTGATTGGTATAAAATGATAAAATGCTAATGTTCATTTGAGGTAAAAAAAATCACATTTTAAGAAAATTAAAATACAACCTACATACTGGGAGAAATATTAACAAAACAATTATCTGATAAAGGGTTGGTATCAAAAATATACTAAGAATTAAGACCCAACAAAAATTAAAAAATTGAAAATGGACCACTGTCTCTGACAATGTCTCTGTGAGATATCTCACCAAAGAAGACATACAACATACAGACTGCAAATCAGCATATGAAAAAGCCTAACTTCATGTAATCATTAGGGAATTGCAAATTAAAACAACAAGATACCCCTACACACCTGTTAGAATGGCTAGAATCCAAAACACCAAATGCTGGCAAGCATGCAGAGCAACAGGAACTCTCATTCATTGTTGGTGGGAATGCAAAATGGCACAGCCACTTCAGAAAACAGTCTGGCACGTTCTTACAAAACTAAGCATATTCTTCCTACATGATCCAGCAATTATGCTTCTTGTTATTTACCCAAATTAATTGAAAACTTATATACACACAAAAACCTCCATTATAATGTTATTAGCAGCCATATTCATAGTTGCTGAAATATGGAAGCAACCAAAATGTTCATCAGGACGTGAACAGATAAACTGTGGTACCACCTTACAATGGAATATTATCAGCAATAAAAATAAAAAATAACATGGTGGAATGAAAGTCCCAGTAGAAACTTAAATGTATGTTGCTAAGTGAAAGAAGCCAATCTGAAAAGGTACAAACTTTATGATTCCAATTATATGATGGTGTGGAAAAGGCAAAACTATGGACACAGTGAAAAAATCATGATTGTCAAGTATTCAGGAAGAAGAAAAGAGGGACTATTAGGTGAGGCATAGGGATTTTTTAGGGCAGTGAAGCTATTCTGTATGATAGGTAATGGTGGAAACATGTCAGTAGACATTTCTCAAAACCCATAGAATGTATATTTAATATACCTTAAATGTTTATGAGTGAATGTAATATTTTTATACACATAGATGTAGACAAAATAACCTACAGACAAATTTTGGGAAGATAAGAGAGTTTCCTAAGGTGGTTGGGCCTAAGATCTATGAAGATAAGGCAACTGCATCTAAAACTAGAAAATGCAACTTGTAACTTAAACAGTGTCAGAGAATATAAAGTGCCTTGGAATAAATCAGAAAAACATCTCTAAGAGTTCTATGGAAAACTATAAAATATTATTAGGATATAGTAAGTAAGATATCAGTAACTGGGGAGTTAGATCATGTTGATGAACATAAAGATTAAAAGTTATAATGTCACTACTCACAAACTGATCTATAGTTTCAGTGCAATTCTAAATAATATTTTTCTGGATGACGTTACAATTTTACAAGTTGATTCTTAAATATATATTGAAGAGTCAAATCCTTCCATCTCTTAATCAAATCAAATAGCCTATATGTGATTAATCTCTCCACTGAGAACAATGAGAACAATTAGATAAAACTGGAATAAAACTGCAGCTTCAAAGAACTAAGTGAGGACCTGAGAGGCAAACATTCCTGGGAGAGGGGATACGCACTGAGCTGATCCCGTATATTTTGCTTCGCTTTTCTCCTCATATTATTCAATGCTTAAACATTAGCTGAGAGTTTAGAAGCTGAGGAGGAATTGGTGGCTACAAAGCTGAGAAACAGATAGGGCTTTTGACCCTCTCTTAATGCTGTATAAACAAAAAATTATAATTTAGGAGACACAGTAAACATTGAAGCTTTCTTTTGGGTCTCTTGAAAGCAAACAGCATATGCATAAATGCTAAAACTCAAAAAGCCTGAAAACCAGCTTGGAAACAGATCAAACCTAGACTGTAGGGCAGGGAGATGCCATAATCTGTCTGCCAAAAAACAAAAGTAAATGCTACCAGGACAAGCAAATCTCCATGCAGAGCCTTAAATTTTCCCTATGATTTTCATAGTCAGTATTCAGTCAATAATTATCAAGCCTCTCAAGATCCAAAAAACAAGAAAAATGCAGTAAAAATAAATTGTGAAAATACTAAAATATTAACGAATCTAAGGAGAGATTTGAAATCTATTAAAATAGAAACAAATGGGAATTCCATTTCTAAAAAATACTATCACTAAGAATTCAAAAGGATTTCATGCCAGATAAGATACAATAGAGTAAAACATGTGTATACTAAAAGATAGGACAATAGAAAATGATCTGAACCATGAAAGAAAAAAAATTAAGTATTTTTTAAAAAGCAAGAGACATATGGAAAAGTTAAGAAATTAACATAAATCCTAGAAGAAGAGGAAAAAGAGAATGAGGCTGAAAAATATTTGAAGATAAAATGACACAGAATTTGTCATCAATGATGACATACCACACCAGAGATTTAAAACCACTATGTAGGTTAAGCAGAATAAGTACAAAGAAAACCACACCTAGGCTCACCATAGCAAATCTGCTAAAAATGGAAGAAAAAAGGAATTCTTAAAAGTTGTCAGAGAAAAATACACATTACTTTAAGGGATCGACATTAAGACTTACAGCAACAGTAATAATGGAAATTAGAATTCATAGAACTAAAACATTTGAAAGTCTGAAAGAGTACAACTCACGATTTGGAATTCTATGTACAACGAAAGTGCCTTTCAAAAACATGACAAAATGATGATATCCCTAGTTTGACAAAAAAAGTTAAAGAATTTGTTGTCAGCAGCCCTACACTTAAAAAAAATTCTCAAGTACAATATGTTACTAAAGCAGTAAGAATACACCGAAGAGGGTTCCGACTTCCGGGAAGATGGCGGTGTGAGCAGGGCGGCAGAAATCTCCTCCCAAAACCATATAAATCAAGGAAAACACAGCAAATACAACTATTTCTAAAAGAGAAATCAAAGCACACAGGAAAGTGCACAGCATGCAGCCACACCTGGGAGGACTGGAAGAGCAGGTCCGCGAAATAACCAGGCCCGGTGGTCATCTTAAAGGAACTGCTCTAGAGGGAAGCACTCCCAAGGCTAAAAAACTGTCACCAGAGAAAATAAAATCATACCAAAGAAAGCAGACCATCCAAAACTAACTAAAGGTAAAGAATAAAACACCTAGTATATAAAGAATGGAGGAGGAAGAATAAGAAGGGAGAGAAATAAAGAAACATCAGACTGTCTTTACAATAACTTACAAGAAAGTTAAGTTAGATTGCTAGATAGTAAAGAAGCAACACTTGAACCTTTGGTAACCACGAATCTAAAGCCAGCAATGGCAATAAGTACATATCTTTCAATAATCACCCTAAACGTAAATGGACTGAATGCACCTATCAAAAGACACAGAGTAACAGAATGGATAAAAAAGCAAGACCCATCTATATGCTGCCTACAAGAAACTCACCTCAAACGCAAAGATATCCCCAGATTAAAAGTGAAGAGATGGAAAAAGATATTTCATGCAAATAACAAAGAGAAAAAAGCAGGTGTTGCAGTACTTGTATCAGACAAAATAGACTTATAGACTTCAAAATGAAGAAAGTAGCAAGAGATAAAGGACATTACATAATAAACCCCGAGCCAGACTCATTAACAGAAAAAGAGAATCTACACACATAAACAGAATCAGAAATGAGAAAGGAAAAATCACGACGGATCCCACAGAAATACAAAGAATTATAAGAGAATATTATGAGAATCTATATGCTAACAAGCTGGAAAACCTAGAAGAAATGGACAACTTTTTAGAAAAACACAACCTTCCAAACCTGACCCAGCAAGAAACAGAAAAACTAAACAGACCAATCACCAGCAACGAAATAGAAGCGGTAATCAAAAAACTACCCAAGAACAAAACCCCCGGACCAGACGGATTCACCTCTGAGTTCTACCAGACATATAGAGAAGAAATAACACCCATTCTCCTTAAAGTTTTCCAAAAAATAGAAGAGGAGGGAATACTTCCAAACTCATTCTATGAAGCCAGCATCACTCTAATACCAAAACCAGGCAAAGACCTCACCAAAAAAGAAAACTATAGACCAATATCCCTGATGAACGTGGATGCAAAAATACTCAACAAAATATTAGCAAACCGAATTCAAAAATACATCAAGAGGATCATACACCATGATCAAGTGGGATTCATCCTAGGGATGCAAGGATGGTACAACATTCGAAAATCCATCACATCATCCACCACATCAATAAAAAGAAGAACAAAAAGCACATGATCATCTCAGTAGATGCTGAAAAAGCATTTGACAAAATTCAGCATCCATTCATGATTAAAACTCTCAAGAAAATGGGTACAGAGGGCAAGTACCTCAACATCATAAAGGCCATATATGACAAACCCACAGCTAACATCATACTTAATGGCGAGAAGGTGAAAGCTTTTCATCTAAGATCGGGAATAAGACAGGGATGCCCACTCTCTCCACTGTTATTCAACATAGTACTGGAGGTCCTAGCCACAGCAATCAGACAAAACAAAGACATACAAGGCATCCAGACTGGTAAACAAGAAGTCAAATTGTCACTATTTGCAGATGACATTATATTGTACATAAAAAACCCTAAAGACTCCACTCCAAAACTACTAGAACTAATATCTGAATTCAGCAAAGTTGCAGGATACAAAATTAGCACACAGAAATCTGTTGCTTTCCTATACACTAATGATAAACTAACAGAAAGAGAAATCAGAAAAACAATTTCATTCACAATTGCATCAAAAAGAATAAAATACCTAGGAATAAAGCTAACAAAGGAAGTGAAAGACCTCTACCCTGAAAACTACACGACATTCCTAAGAGAAATTAAAGAGGACACTAACAAATGGAAATGCATCCCATGCTCTTGGCTAGGAAGAATAAATATAGTCAAAATGGCTATACTACCCAAAGCAATCTACAGATTCAACGCAATCACTATCAAACTACCAACAGCTTTCTTCAATGAACTCGAACAAATATTCTAAAATTCATATGGCACCACAAAAGAGCCCGAATAGCCAAAGCAATCCTGAGAAGGAGGAATAAAACAGGTGGAATTACGCTCCCTGACTTCAAGCTCTACTACAAAGCCACAGCAATCAAGACAATTTGGTATTGGCACAAAAACACACCCACAGATCAGTGGAATAGAATAGAAAATCCAAACATCAACCCAAACACATACAGTCAATTAATATTTGATAAGGGAGCCTTGGATATACAATGGGGAGATGACAGCCTCTTCAGCAGCTGGTGTTGGAAAAACTGGACAGCTACATGTAAGAGAATAAAATGGGACTACTGTCTAACCCCATACACAAAGGTAAACTCAAGGTGGATCAAAGACCTGAATGTAAGTCATGAAACTATAAAACTCTTAAAAAAATATATAGGCAAAAATCTCTTGGACATAAACATGAGCAACTTCTTCATGAACATATCCCCTGAGCAAGGGAAACAAAAGCAAAAATGAACAAGTGGGACTATATCAAGCTGAAAAGCTTCTGTACAGCAAAGGACACCATCAGTAGAACAAAAAGACTTCCTACAGTATGGGAGAATATATTCATAAATGACGTATCCGATACGGGGTTGACATCCAAAATATATAAAGAACTCACGCACCTCAACAAACAAAAAGCAAATAATCCATTTAAGAAATGGGCAGAGGACATGAATAGACACTTCTCTAAAGAAGAAATTCAGATGGCCAACAGGCACATGAAAAGATGCTCCACATCACTAATCATCAGAGAAATGCAGATTAAAACCACAATGAGATATCACCTCACACCAGTGAGGATGGCCAACATCCAAAACACAAACAACAACAAATGTTGGCGAGGATGTGGAGAAAAGGGAACCCTCCTAACTGCTGGTGGGACTGCAAATTAGTTCAACCATTGTGGAAAGCAGTATGGAGGTTCCTCAAAAAACTCAAAATAGAAATACCATTTGACCCAGGAATTCCACTCCTAGGAATTTACCCTAAGAATGCAGCAGCCCAGTTTGAAAAAGACAGATGCACCCCTATGTTTATCGCAGCACTATTTACAATAGCGAAGAAATGGAAGCAACCTAAGTGTCCATCAGTAGATGAATGGATAAAGAAGATGTGGTACATATACACAATGGAATATTATTCAGCCATAAGAAGAAACAAATCCTACCATTTGCAACAACATGGATGGAGCTAGAGGGTATTATGCTCAGTGAAATAAGTCAAGCTGAAAAAGACAAATACCAAATGATTTCACTCATATGTGGAGTATAAGAACTAAGGAAAAAAGAAAAACTGAAGGAACAAAACAGCAGGATTCTCACAGAACCCGAGAACGGACAAATAGTTACCAAAGGGACAGGGACTGGGGAGGATGGGTGGGAAGGGAGGGTTAACGTGGAAGAAGGGACATTACGATTAGCAGATGTAATGTTCGGGGGTCACGGGGAGGGCTGTACAACCCAGAGAGGACAAGTAGTGACTCTATGGCATCTCACTAAGCTGATGGACAGTGACTGCAATGGGGTTGTGTGGGGGGGAACCTGATTAAGGGGGTAGTGTAATCACCATAATATTACTCATTTAATTGTAGATTAATGATATCAAAATAAACTAAAAAAAAAAAAAGAATACACCGAACAGAAATGCATGCATAGTGCACTAAAAGCCATGTTTAAGAATGCTCATGGCAGTACTAAATGCAATAGCCACAAACTCAGTGCAGTCAAATGTCTATGAACAGTAGAAGTAAGTACGATGCTTCTTAAACAAAATACTGTGTAGTCATAATTAGAAACAACCTGCCCTAATGCACAAATGGACAAATTTCACAAACATGTTTGGAGGAGCAAAGCCATACAGTTATAAATATTATGTTATCCAAATACTCAGATTTCAAAATCAAGTGAAATTAATATACCTTGTTAGAAGCTAAGATAATGTTTGCTTTTGGGGAGGAGTGTAAGAATAGGAGCATTACAGGGTTATTATCCACTAGTGATTATAGTTCATTTCTTTATATTGTTAGTAGTTGATTTTATCCCTTGTAATATTTATGAGGACATTTATATTTGATATTTATGTACAATTCTGTTTGGTGCATTTTTGTATATTTGTTACACTTTAGTGAAAAATGTATTTAATAAAAGAAAAACAGCCAAGACAATCAATCAAAAGGGAAAAAAATAGAGATATTTCACCTTTATCTAAAACAGGAATATTAGCAACTGTAGTACTGGTAAGACACACATATATTAATGAAGCAAGCAGATGTGAGGGCCTAGAAAGAGATGCATTATACACGGAAATCTCGTATTTAGTAGGTGACACTGCAGATTACTGGATCAGTGAAGAAATGTTCAAAAAATGAAGACGAGAAATTTATTTCTGTGGGAAAAAAATAGGATTTTGGTTTTCTATCTGAAAAATTTAAAAAGCAAACAATGAAAATAAACTAAAGACTTAAAGGTAAGTGATAATTTTATCATTTGGAAGAAATTATAGAAGTATAAATTTATAATATTTGGAAAAAATATTTTTTATCAATGTACAATAAAGCTAATCACAAAAAGATTGGTAAATCCAATTGTGCTAAAATTAAGATTTTCATCACAATGTACCATTAAGAAAGTAAAAGAACAAATATTAAACACCACATGTTGCACATCAGTGGGAACTCCTATACCATGTGAACGACAGGTAAATTGGAAGAACACTTTGGAAAACAATATGACATTATCTTGTCAAACTGAGTAGTAACATATCCTGTAATACATCATTGTCTCTTATACACGTTTTAGAAAATTTTTTGCATGTGAATACCAAGGAACATGTACTGGATGCCATAGTTAGAAGCACAGCTTAGAAGCAAAGTTTATTAAAGCAAATAATTTTAATAACAAATCGTGACAGTGTTAGCAAAACTTAAAAGTGCATTATGGCTAATCATTTGAGGGAAATGTTACATACTATTGAAAAAGAACTACAACCAGAAAAAACAACAAATCTTATAAATACATTATTGAAGAAAAAGTCACAGAACACAACCTACAGTGTGATGCCCTTTACATAAAGGTCTAAAAAAAGTAAAAACAAATAACACCTTATGTAAGATTCATACATATATAATCATAATATTTTTAAAAAGAAAGTAGTAACAATCAAATGCAAAAATGTCTATAAGGAGAAAAGGCCTATAGCAGACACAAAGCTATGGAATAGGAGATAGTTGTCAGGGCATTGACAATGTTCTGGTAAGACCTAGACAAAATTAAGAGAACGGTGATATTATAGTACAGTTGCATTAAGTTGAACAATTCTAGTGTATGTCACTGCTCTACAGAAAAAATAATGGAGAGTGTACTGCTTTTATAGTGTGTTAATTTTTTTTGTTTTTCTTCTTTGTGACCTTGCACAAAATTAATTTGGCTTACTGCAAACAGCATTACATATTCTTAAAGGGCTTACTTAGACCTCTTAAAACTTAACAGCATAGCTCTGCAGGTGATGAGATTCTTGCCAGACACAGAGTACACATTGCCAAGTATAATAGAAGATTAAAAAATAAAATTGAAACTGTGAACCCTGGGTTTTTCTTTTCAATGCTATCTCTGAATAGTCAAGTATAATATGATTTCTTAGTTGTTAAAAATGATTAATATTTTATTTGCCTCTTTTGCTTTTTACTTCCAAATACTTGTAGATAAGTCAATGACTTCTCTGTAACAGGTAATTTTAAATCCTTAGTTGTAAAACCTCAGACTCTGCTCTTTTTCATGGGAAATAGTACTAAGAGAATGTGGAGATGATTACAGGTGTATGTTGTTTAACATTATACGGTCCACCAATGTCTTCATATTAACACATGTAACAGATGTCAGAAATCTTTACCTAAAACAGGTATTTCTTAAGTTTAAAAAAAGAAGAAAGGCAAAGCAATTGTGTGATAGACCTGAAATAAATTTTTGAAATATCAGTATTTCACTTGTTGATCAAAAGTTTATCATTTCTGTGATTTTTAGCAGTATGCCTTACCTCTGTCTTTCTCCTAACTGTGTGCCACTTCTACCTTAGCTGGAGTGTGAAAATGAGATTTTCTTCTTTACTAATCCTTTCTTCTCTTTAGCTAGGACTGGTCAATATAAAATGGAGTTAAAATACTGACATGTAGGTGTTATTATCATGAAGTAAAATATAAATATGTTAAATGATGTTATTACTCCAAAGTTATTCCAAACTGTAATTTATTCTCAGCAATAGTTAATCTAATATCTTCTAATGTCAACAATAGAATACAATGTTAGTTGATGAATAGTTTACGTCCATGATATATCTATTTTTTGAATGTTCCTTCTCTTCTATAACCAACACTACTCTGTTTCAATTGACTCTTTTATTTCATAACCCCCAACACTTTAGGATTATTTTATGAAAGAGCTGAAGAATATTGCATATTTTTATGGTAATTCAGTTCTTTTTCTTAGTTCTAGGTAAGATTCTATAGAAATATCTAAATGTAGAAGTTTAACCTGTGGTATATTTCTGTGCCTGGACCTATTTTATGCAGTTCAACTAAACTTCTGCCTTATTGAATCATAATTCAGTACCTCCAATCAATTACAGATCAAACCAGAGATTCCCCATACTGTTTCATTAGAAAAAATGAATCTTTTCGTGTCACAAGAGATATGTATTTTATCAGGATTGATGCAAAACTTAAAATTGCTTATCATTTGTTGAAATTGTGATAACAAGAGAAACTTTGAATTACAAATGTGAGACAGCTCATTTGGATTTTCTGGCCTGATGATTCAAACTGACTCAATACCAATCATTTTCTTGTAATGTACAAATTTTCTGATCTACATGTTTTGGAGCAAAATTGGCTAATTTGCCCTAAGTTTCATTATTAATAAGAACATTTTCCTCATGTGGCTAAAATTATTATTCCAATTCTATCCTCACTTTGTTCTAAAATATTGCCTCACATCATAAAACATTTAAGCTTGTCAACAGGATACATAATGGAGAAGATCAGTACTCCTTGGAAATTCCATAATTAAGGTAATAGAAATATTACTTAGCGAACAATATCACAGAAAAATTTACACTTACCTTCTCCATTTAATGCTTAAAATGAAAATGCTTCTGACAGTTGGACTGATCATATCTGTATAACAATGTTTTGTGTGAAAATGTAATAGACTTCAGCTACTCACACATTTCTGCTAGTCTGCTAAACTCACTGAGTTTGTATATGTTCTACTAGAATTGTCTTAAGATTTATAGTGTCATTAGTCAATGTTATTTTGATTTTAATGCCTTAGAGTCTCAGATCTATTATATAGATGGGACTTGACCAAATTGTGTAATAATGCATTATTAACTACAGACTCCTAAAATAAAGTGGATCCATTATACTACCCACTGAATTTTCTCTAACTTGCAGATGGGTTTTATCAATATTGTTTTACTAAACTTTTCCAAAGCTATATATTCCACACCTGTTCTACTCTTTACTCTCAGAAGTTAATAATACAGTATGCATCCTAAATACACCTGAAAAGAACAAAAATTCAGGAAATTTTTACTCTAGTCACTGAAATCTAATAATTAATTTTCTTTATTTTTTTGTCCATAATTTGGAAAATAGATATTTTCCTCATGTAGCAACAGCTTTTAGTCATCTTAAAGCAATGTATCTAAACAAATTTTGATGAAAGAATTACAGATACTATTTTTTTTGTCTTTTTACTTTCTAAAAAAGGTTGTAAAAGATTAATCCCAGAGTTGTGATTTGGAGTTTTGGTAAAAGTCAATCCATTAAAAATGCCCATTGACACTGAACAAAGCTGGGGGTATTATACACCCTGACTTCAAGCTATACCACTAAGCTATAGTAATCAAAACAGTATGGTATGGGCACAAGAACACCCACAGATCAATGGAACAGAATAGAGAGCCCAGAAAAACACCCAAGCATATATGGTAAATTAATATATGATAAAGGTGCCATGAAGACACAATGGGGAAAAGATATTCTAAACAATAATGGTGTTGAGAAAACTAGACAGATACTGCAAGAGAGTGGAACTGGATTATTGTCTAACTTCATACACAAAAGTAAACTCAAAATGGATTAAAGACCTAAATATAAGACATGAAACCATAAAACTTTTAGAACATAGGCAAAAATCTCTTGAACGTAAGCATGAGCAATTTTTTTCTGGACACAGTTTGCTGAAAAAGGGAAAAAAATAAAAAATGGACAAGTGGATAGAACTTCTGGGAAGATGGCAGTGTGAGCAGGGCGACAGAAATCTCCTCCCAACACTCTATTTATCTACAAAAATACAACAAATACAACTATTCCTAAAAGAGAGACGAGAATACACAGGAAAGTGCACAGCGTGCAGCTACACCCGAGAGGACTCGGCACCCCGCGAGGCGGGTAAGATACGGAGCCGCGACCGTGCTGGACACCAGCACTCACCCATCCTGGCGCGCCAGCGGGAGGAGAGGATTTGGGGCGGGGAGGGAGTGGAAGAGCAGGCCCGCAAAATAACCAGCCCCAGTGGTCTGCGCCAGGAGCACTGACACACATCGCGCGGTGCATTGGACACTAGAGAGGCAGAAGGTGCAGGTTTTGAGCCGGGAACACGCCTGGGTCCGTGCAGCCAGAACCCTGGAACAAGAGAAAAGCGCGCTGTTTGTAGCGGTCTTGCAGAGGCGGGGTGCCCAGCAAGAGAACACCATCGCCCCGGCACGCTCAGCCCAGTGGGCTAAGAGTCCTGAGGAATTTCGGACCCCTTGGCTGGTGACTGAGAAAAGGTAGTAGCCACACCAAAACTTTATACAGAGAACAACAGCCTCCCATTCATTCCCGCCCCAGCCAGAGCTACAAAGAGCGGCATGGCTATAGAATAGTGGAGCAACAGCGACACCTACAGCACCCTTACAGAATCCACTCGGGTTGGGCGTTTTTTTTCCCCCCCTTTCTTATTTCTTTCTTTTCTTTATTTCTCCTTTTTCTCTTTTCTTTCTCTTCCTTGCTTTTTTTAGCTTTCTGTTATTTTTTGTTTTCGTTTTCTTTTTTTTTGCTTAAGTCTCAAACAGCCCAGCTAATATACGTGGCACATACCAGAGAAGACTCCTATCAACATGAAAAGATAGAGGAATATGGTACAGACAAAAATCAACCAGACCCAGACAACACCTGAGGGGGAACCTGAGGGGATGGAAATGCAGAATCTTCCTGAAAAAAATTCAGAATAAAAGTCATAACCATGCTGATGGATCTACAGAGAAATATGCAAGAGCTGAGGGAGGAAATGAGGGAAGCCAGGAAAGACAATGCAGAAATGAGACAAGTCATCAACGAGCTTAGCAGCAGACTGGACAAGATGCAAGAGACTGTTAATGCAATAGAAACCAGAGAACAGGAACAAAGAGTAGCTGAGGCAGAGAGAGATAAAAGGATCGCTAGGAATGAAAGAATATTAAGAGAACTGTGTGACCAATCCAAACGGAAAAATATTCGCATTGTAGGAGTACCAGAGGAAGAAGAGAGAGAAAAAGGGATAGAAAGTGTTTTTGAAGAAACAATTGCTGAAAATTTCCCCATGCTGGGGAAAGAAATAGTGTCACAGTCCATGGAAGCCCACAGATCTCGTAACACAAAGTGACCCCAGGAAGACAACACCAAAACACATAATAATTAAAATGGCAAAGATCAAGGTAAGGACAGAGTATTAAAGGCAGCTAGAGAAAGATAAAAGATCACCTTCAAAGAAAAACCCACCAGACTAACACCAGACTTCTCAACAGAAACCTTACAGGCCAGAAGAGAATGGCATGATATATTTAACGCAATGAAACAGAAGGGCCTCGAACCAAGAATACTGTATCCTGCACGATTATCATTTAAATATGATGGAGGGATTAAACAATTTCCAGACAAGCAAAAGATGAGAGAATTTGCCTCTCATAAACCACCTCTACAGGACATCTTAAAGGAACTGCTCTAGAGGGAAGAACTCCTAAGGCTAAAAAGATGTCACCAGAGAAAATAAAATCATAGCAAAGAAAGCAGACAATCCAAATACTAACTAAAGGCAAAGAATAAAACACCTAGTATATAAAGAATGGAGGAGGAAGAATAAGAAGGGAGAGAAATAAAGAAACATCAGACTGTGTTTACAATAACTTAACAAGAAAGTTAAGTTAGATTGTTAGATAGTAAAGAAGCAACCCTTGAACCTTTGGTAACCACGAATGTAAAGCCAGCAATGGCAATAAGTACAAATCTATAGATAATCACCCAAATGTAAATGGACTGAATGCACCAATCAAAAGACACAGAGTAACAGAATGGATAAAAAAGCAAGACCCATCTATATGCTGCCTACAAGAAACTCACCTCAAACCCAAAGATATCCCCACAATAAAAGTGAAGGGATGGAAAAAGATATTTCATGCAAACAACAAGGAGAAAAAAGCAGGTGTTGCAGTACTTGTATCAGACAAAATAGACTTCAAAACGAAGAAAGGAGCAAGAGATAAAGGAGGACATTATATAATGACAAAGGGGTCAGTCCAACAAGAAGATATAACCATTATAAATATATATGCACCCAACACAGGAGCTCCAGCATATGTGAAACAAATACTAACAGAATTAAAGGAGGAAATAGACAGCAAAGCAACTATTTTATGTGACTTCAACACACCACTCACTCCAAAGGACAGATCAACCAGACAGAAAATAAGTAAAGACACAGAGGCACTGAACAACACACTAGAACAGAAGGACCTACAGACATCTAAAGAACTCTACACCCAAAAGCAACAGGATAAACATTCTTCTCAAGTGCACATGGAACATCTTCCAGAATAGACCACATACTAGGCCACAAAAAGAACCTCAGTAAAGTTGAAAATATTGAAATTCTACCAACCAACTTCTCAGATCATAAAGGTATAAAACCAGAATTAAATTTTAGAAAGAAAACAAAAAAGCTCACAAATACGTGGAGACTTAAGAACATTCTCCGAAATAATCAATGGGTTAACAACCAAATCAAAACAGAAATCAAAGAATAAATGGAGACCAATGACAACAACACAAAGCCACAACTTCTGTGAGATGCAGCAAAGGCAGTTCTAAGAGGAAAGTATACTGCAATCCAGGCCTATATAAATAGAGAAGAACATTCCCAAATGAATAGTCTAAAGACACAATTACTGAAATTGGATAAAGAAGAACAAATGAGCCCAAAGTCACCAGAAGGAGGGACATAATAAAGATCAGAGAAGAAATAAATAAAATTGAGAAGAATAAAACAATAGAAAAATCAATGAAACCAAGAGCTGGTTCTTTGAAAAAATAAACAAAATAGATAAACCCCTAGCCAGACTTATTAAGAGAAAAGGAGAATCTACACACATAAACAGAATCAGAAATGAGAAAGGAAAAATCACGATGGATCCCACAGAAATACAAAGAATTATAAGAGAATATTATGAGAATCTATATGTTAACAAGCTGGAAAACCTAGAAGGAACGGACAACTTCTTAGAAAAATACAACCTTCCAAACCTGACCAAGCAAGAAACAGAAAAACTAAACAGACCAATCACCAGCAACAAAATTGAAGCAGTAATCAAAAAACTACCCAAGAACAAAACCCCCGGATAAGAAGGATTCACCTCTGAATTCCACCAGACATATAGAGAAGAAATAACACCCATTCTCCTTAAAGTTTTCCAAAAAATAGAAGAGGAGGGAATACTTCCAAACTCATTCTATGAAGCCAGCATCACTCTAATACCAAAACCTGGCAAAGACCTCACCAAAAAAGAAAACTACAAACCAATATCCCTGATGAACGTGGATGCAAAAATATTCAACAAAATATTATCAAACCAAATTCAAAAATACATCAAGAGGATCACACACCATGACCAAGTGGGATTCATCCTAGGGATGCAAGGATGGTACAACATTCGAAAATCCATCAACATCATCCACCACATCAACAAAAAGAACAAAAACCACATGATCATCTCCATAGACGCTGAAAAAGCATTTGTCAAAATTCAGCATCCATTCATGATTAAAACTTTCAACAAAATGGGTACAGAGGGCAAGTACCTCAACATCATAAAGGCCATATATGACAAACCCACAGCTAACCTCATACTTAATGGTGAGACGCTGACAGCTTTTCATCTAAGATTGGGGACAATACAGGGATGCCCACTCTCTCCACTGTTATTCAACATAGTACTGGAGGTCCTAGCCACAGCAATCAGACAAAACAAAGACATACAAGGCATCCAGATTGGTAAACAAGAAGTCAAATTGTCACTATTTGCCGATGATATGATATTGTACATAAAAAACCCTGAAGACTTCACTCCAAAACTACTAGAACTAATATATGAATTCAGCAAAGTTACAGGATACAATATTAACACACAGAAATCTGTTGCTTTCTTATACACTAATGATGAACTAACAGAAAGAGAAATGAGAAAAACAGTTCCATTCACAATTGCATCAAAAAGAATAAAATACCTAGGAATAAACCTAACGAAGGAAGTGAAAGACCTGTACTCTGAAAACTACAAGACACTTCTAAGAGAAATTAAAGAGGACACTAATAAATGGAAACTCATCCCATGCTCCTGGCTAGGAAGAATAAACATTGTCAAAATGGCTCTACTACCTAAAGCAATCTATAGATTCAATGCAATTCCGATCAAAATATCAACAGCATTCTTCAATGAACTCGAACAAATAATTCTAAAATTCATATGTAACCACAAAAGACCCCGAATAGCCAAAGCAATACTGAGAAGGAGGAATAAAACAGGGGGAATTACACTCCCTGACTTCAAGCTCTACTACAAAGCCACAGTAATCAAGACAATTTGGTATGGCACAAAAATAGACCCACTGACCAGTGAAATACAAAAAAAAATCCAAACATCAACCCAAACATATACAGTCAATTAATATTTGATAAGGGAGCCTTAGATATACATTGGGGGGATGATGGCCTCTTCAGCAGCTGGTGTTGGAAAAACTGGACAGCTACATGTAAGAGAATGAAACTGGACTACTGTCTAACCCCATACACAAAGGTAAACTCAAGGTGGATCAAAGGCCTGAATGTAATTCATGAAACTATAAAACTCTTAGAAAAAAGTATAGGCAAAAAGCTCTTGGACATAAATATGAGTGACTTCTTCATGAACATATCTCCCCGGGCAAGGGAAACAAAAGCAAAAATGAACAAGTGGGACTATATCAAGCTGAAAAGCTTCTGTACAGCAAAGGACACCATCAGTAGAACAAAAAGACTTCCTACAGTTTGGGAGAATATATTCATAAATGACGTATCCGATAAGGGGTTGACATCAAAAATATATAAAGAACTCACACATCCCTACAAACAAAAAGCAAATAATCCAATTAGGAAATGGGCAGAGGACATGAATAGACACTTCTCCAAAGAAGAAATTCAGATGGCCAACAGGCACATGAAAAGATGCTCCACATCGCTAATCATCAGAGAAATGCAGATTAAAACCACAATGAGATACCACCTCATACAAGTGAGGATAGCCAACATCCAAAACACAAACAAGAACAAATTTTGGCAAGGATGTGGAGAACAGGTAACCCTCCTACAGTGCTGGTGGGAATGCAAATTAGTTCAACCATTGTGGAAAGCAGTATTGAGGTTCTTGAAAAAACTCAAAATAGAAATACCATTTGACCCAGGAATTCCACTCCTAGGAATTTCCCCTAAGAATGCAGCAGCCCAGTTTGAAAAAGACAGATGCACCCCTATGTTTATTGCAGCACTATTTACAATAGCCAAGAAATGGAAGCAACCTAAGTGTCCATCAGTAGATGAATGGATAAAGAAGATGTGGTACATATACACAATGGAATATTATTCAGCCATAAGAAGAAAACAAATCCTACCATTTGCAACAACATGGATGGAGCTAGAGGGTATTATGCTCAGTGAAATAAGCCAAGCCGAAAAAGACAAGTATCAAATGATTTCACTCATATGTGAAGTATAAGAACAAAGAAAAAAACTGAAGGAACAAAACAGCAGCAGACTCACAGAACCCAAGAACGGACTAATAGTTACCAAAGGGAAAGGGACTGGGGAGGGTGGGTGGGAAGGGAGGGACAAGGGGGAAAAAGGGGCATTACGATTAGCAGATGTAAGGTTAGGGGGACACTGGGAGGGCTGTACAACTCAGAGAAGACAAGTAGTAACTCTATAGCATCTCACTATGCTGATGGACAGTGACTGTAATGGGGTTGGTGGGGGGGACCGGATGAAGGGGGTAGTTTAATCACCATAATATTGCACACGTAATTGTAGATTAATGATACCAAAGCAAACTATTTAAAAAAATGTACAAGTGCAACTACATCAAACTAAAAAGCTTCTGTACAGCAAAGGACACCATCAGCAGAACAAAAAGGCAACTGTAGTATGAAAGAACATGTTTGTATATGATTTATCTGATAAGAAGTTAACATCTAAAACATATAAGGAGCTCAGATGCCTCAACACCAAAAAAATAAACCAACTAAAAAATTGGAAGAGGACCTGAATAGACATTTCTCCAAAGAAGAAATACAGATTGCCAACAAGCACATGAAAAGATGTTCTACATTGCTAATCATCAGGGAAATGCAAATCAAGAACACAGTGAGATATCACCTCATACCAGTTAGAATAGCCACTATACAAAAGACAAGAAATAGCAAGTGTTGGTGAGGATGTAGAGAAAAGGGAACCTTCGTACACTCATGGTGGGAATACATTGTTGCAGCTACTGTAGAAAGCAGTATGGAGGTTCCTCAAAATACTAAAAATAGAAATCCATATGACTCAGGAATTCTACTTCTAGAAATTTACCCAGAGAAAAGAAAGTCCCTGTTTTGAAAAGATACATTCACCCCTATGTTTTGCCATATTATTTACAATAGCCAAGATATGGAAACAACCAAAGTGTCTATCAATAGATGAATAGATAAAGAGGTGGTGTATATATATATATACAATGGAATATTTTTCAGCTATAAAAAGGAACGAAATCCTGCCATTTGCAACGACACCAGTTGATGTAGAGGATATAATGGTCAGTGAAATAATCCAGGAAGAGAAATACAAACATCACATGATTTCACTTACTTTTGGAATCTAGAAACAAAACAAAACAAAATAAACAAAACAGAAGTAGACTCACAGACACTGAGAAGTAACTGGTGGTTATCATGGGGGAGGGACTGCGGTGGCTAAGTGGGGAGGATGAATAGAATAAAGGGGCACAAAAATCTCCGTCATAATGTAAGTTGGTCATGGGATGGAAGTGCAGCATGGAGAATGTAGCCAAGCCAATGGTTCTGTAACATCTTTGTACTAATTGGGGTAGAGATCTAATGTGTGTAACTGTTGAACCACTGCGTTATATACTTGAAACCAATATGATATTGTATATCTATTATATTCTAAAAACTAAATTAAAAAATGACATTAAAAATTTTAAAAAATGACCTTTCATATACAAATCTACAATTTTATAAGAAAAATCTAAAAGGCTTTAACATTTTAAATGAGTATCTTGACCAAAAATGATTTATGCATCAGTAAAGTTAGGAATTGAGGGGACTGAAATTTTTCATATAGCTGTATCCATTTTGTATATTAAAATCTGTCCAAATATACTCCTCAAATAAGTGAAATGCATTCTCTTTAGTTTCTTTTGATTAATATCATAGTCTACATCTTTGAAAAATACAAGCCGTCCATTTCAATTCCCTGATCATTGCTGTATCTGTGATTTTCATCCTGTACCTTGAGAAAATATAACATTTAATTCAATTCTAGAGCAAAACTTATGCAGAAATATCCCTTTGTTTTCTCTCCCAACTCATCTAGCCTATGCTTTTCAATCTTGCAGATTTTACTGAATCATTTATTAAATGTAAAGTTTTAGATTTATTTAGGCCTTCTCTTTTAATTTAATAGCTTCTTCATATTCTTTATTTTTTGAATTACAATCTTTACAAATGGATGACAAGAGAAAAAAGAACATGAGAATGTTTTAAGTTATTTGCCTGCCATGTTTTTATTGAAAGATCTGCATTGTAACAATAAATAAAATAAGCTTACTGGGGTATTCTTTAAAGAGATTATAAATAATCTTATTTCCATTTTTTTATAATCCCAGTTCAGTGATTACTATTAAAAATTGCATATTTTTACTAGAGGGAACAATTCAAGATTCCCACAGTCATTTTATCAGTGTTGGAGACAACGAGCCATATAACCTGAACTAGAATTTCTATGCAGAAGTGTGACCTCTCAATTTCTCTTGTTTTTAACTTAGTTGTTTTAAAGGGAAGGAAACTAGTCAAAAGCTGAATCTAGGATCTATCTATAACTATCTGTTGAACTTGGAATAAATCATTTAGCTTGAGTTTCTGCACTGTGAAACTGAGACATTTAATCTCATAGTTAATAGGAGACCCAATAAGTTTTACAGATGATAATTAAAATTCCACATTAGTGTAATGTCATCATGAGTTCTGATGTTTTCATTTCATATGTATTCTTATTGTTTATCATTGTTCTTTAATTTGACTCTTTTAAAAAATTAAACGTGTTTCCTAAAAGGAAACTTTATATGACCACTACAATGAAAAGCAAGAATGTTTTTTATAAACAGCAGATATCAAAAAATAAACACTTAGAAAGCAAAAAACAATGCTACAAAATCCTACCTAGACCTCTACTTATTGCGCCAGCTAAAGATTCTGAGCCTGAGGCTTTGTCGATGCTAAAAGAGGGAAAGATATAAAGAAATAGTGGTTTTAAACAGCAATGTTCTCTTTGAAGTGAGAAGGCCAGAAAGATAAATGAAGAGTATCTTTCTCTCTCTGTGATTCAATGGTATTTAGTGTTAACACCACAGACCATTTAATTATCTCTTATAACAAACAATCTTAAGGTGCTTCATACTTTGTGGAACATAAAATGATTAAGATGGTTAAGAAAATGATTAACATAAAATGATTAATATGTTTAACACAGTACCTGCTAATGCATCATGATAATTACACAAACCTAAAGTTCGTAGTTTTGTAAAATTAAAAATCTTCGTAAGTCCAAGTAAATAGAGCAAATTCACATAGGTGGGGCCCACTTCCAAAATAGTTCATTTTTATTTTTAAAAATTCTCTCATTTCGTAGGCCAGTTAGTAGTATTTCTCTTTCATCAAGCATTTGATAAAATAAGAACAAGCAGCAAAATGTTTCTGAAGTATACAGAAATACTACACCTCCATTCCGTTGATGAGATCATATACTAAATTTTTAGTTCTGTTATTGTATTTTTCAGTTCTAAAGTTTCCTTTTGATTGATGTTTATATAGTCTGTTTCTTTGTTGATAATTGCTTTTCCTTTGTTGAAACTTTCTTTTTTTTTCTTTTGATTCAAGCATGCTCTTAATTATCCACTGATGAATTTTTTTTTATCATGGTTACTTTAAAAGTATCTATCAGCGAATTCTAATATTTCTGTATCTTGCTGCTAGCATTTATTGAGTGTCTTTTGTCCATTTGTTTCAGATCTTCCTGGTTCTTATGATGTGTGATTTCTGTTCAAAATCTAAACATTTTTTATTCATAAGACAGCACGTTTTGACCATTGTCTATGGTAAAAATTGCACCAAATTTAAACAGGCAAGGAACAGTTCAGGGCTGTTGCAATAGAGTAAGGGACTACAATGCAGTCTAAGTTCAACTAACTGAAAAAAGAGAATTGCAGGCTTTTAAGAGCTGAGAATGGGAGTGGATCTTGGGCCATGCATTTGCTAATTATAATGCCTTACCTAAAGGCAAGTTAAACCTTCCCAATTTTCTGAACAGATTTCTTTACATGTTGGAGCAAGGTAGCTATCTACCTGTTTAAGTTATATTCTTATCCTCCCACAGTGACTGGGAGATCTAGTCCTTGAAGATTACATTTCAAAGGGATGGCTC
This sequence comes from Smutsia gigantea, assembly GCA_032199065.1. Lineage (NCBI taxonomy): Eukaryota > Metazoa > Chordata > Mammalia > Pholidota > Manidae > Smutsia > Smutsia gigantea. The sequence goes on from JAVSCE010003788.1 coordinate 73,227, forward strand.
CCAAGTCCCAGAGAATGACTGACGGGTTATAAAACTGGCAAGAGGCTTTTAAAAAGATTTACATCTCAAAGGGGAAGAGAAAGAATGTACAATTACAAGTTTTCTCAAATAAATGCTCGCAGAAAAAGTGATGTCAGGGACCTAGAGACGAGAACAATCCGGTTATGAATTTGGTCAAACTGAGAGAAATGCTAAGTGAGTTTGGTTCCTGGCTTTATTGCTCCAGCAGGGAAAGTGGTTAGGCTGTCACTGAGCTATTGCCCAGTGGACAAAGAAGTCCATTTTATACTCAGCTTCTGATGACACTCAAGGAGGATGGTTTTCCACTTCTACTGAGCAGGGATGGGAGGTCTGTCTCCACAGGTGGTCTGCACCAGTACAGTGGTTGGGGTTAACAGCAATCCGTTTCTGCCTGCTGGAGTGGAAGCCTAGCTTCCTCACAAGACTCTTCTGACACTGTACAGGGATTTGTTGTTGCTCAGCAGGGATCAAAGTCTAGGCTCGTACCTTCCTTCTTTGATCGCAGCCTGGTCAGGGGCAGTGGGGGATGGGGACTCTAGTTACATCCCGACAGAGGCACCACTCTAAGCTACCCATTCAGCCCTTGCTAACATTGTGCAGTGGGGCTGCCGATATTTCCATGCTGTAGGGTTAAAGTTGAACATTTATGGTCTAAAAGTTCTTTCATCACTTTTGACCTGAGAGAAGAGGTTTTTGTTGGGGCGTTATTTGTGTCTGTTGGCATTACCAGGTTGCCAACCTTTAAAACTTCAAGTCTGTGATATGAGACAAAAGAAAACCCAGACACTTACCACACTTATGCTCTTTAGAGCCTGAAGTTCTTTTTTTTAATATAATTTATTTTATTACCATTAATCTACAATTACATGTGCAATATTACGGTTATTAAACTACCCCTTCATCAGGTCCCCCCCACGAACCCCATTACAGTCACTGTCCATCAGCGTAGTGAGATGCTATAGAATCACTACTTGTCTTCTCTGAGTTGTACTGCCCTCCCCGTGCACCCCCAACATTACAACTGCTAATCGTAATGCCCCTTTTTCCCTCTTATCCCTCCCTTCCCGCCCATTTTCCCCAGTCCCTTTCCCTCTGTTAACTATTAGTCCGTTCTTGGGTTCTGTGAGTCTGCAGCTGTTTTGTTCCTTCAGTATTTTTTCTTTGTTCTTATACTCCACATATGAGTGAAATCATTTGATACTTGTCTTTTTCGGCTTGGCTTATTTCACTGAGCATAATACCCTCTAGCTCCATCCATGTTGTTGCAAATGGTAGGATTTGTTTTCTTCTTATGGCTGAATAATATTCCATTGTGTATATGTACCACATCTTCTTTATCCATTCATCTACTGATGGACACTTAGGTTGCTTCCATTTCTTGGCTATTGTAAATAGTGCTGCGATAAACATAGGGGTGCATCTGTCTTTTTCAAACTGGGCTGCTGCATTCTTAGGGTAAATTCCTAGGAGTGGAATTCCTGGGTCAAATGGTATTTCTATTTTGAGTTTTTTGAGGAACCTCCATACTGCTTTCCACAATGGTTGAACTAATTTGCAGTCCCACCAGCAGTGTAGGAGGGTTCCCTTTTCTCCACATCCTCACGAACATTTGTTGTTGTTTGTCTTTTGGATGTTGGCCATCCTCACTGGTGTGAGGTGATATCTCATTGTGGTTTTAATCTGCATTTCTCTGATGATTAGTGATGTGCAGCATCTTTTCATGTGCCTGTTGGCCATCTGAATTTCTTCTTTGGAGAAGTATCTATTCATGTCCTCTGCCCATTTCTTAAATGGATTATTTGCTTTTTGTTTGTTGAGGTGCGTGAGTTCTTTATATATTTTGGATGTCAACCCCTTATCAGATACGTCATTTATGAATATATTCTCCCATACTGTAGGATGTCTTTTTGTTCTACTGATGGTGTCCTTTGCTGTACAGAAGCTTTTCAGCTTGATATAGTCCCACTTGTTCATTTTTGCTTTTGTTTCCCTTGCCCGGGAGATATGTTCATGAAGAAGTTGCTCATGTTTATGTCCAAGAGATTTTTGCCTATGTTTTTTTCTAAGAGTTTTATGGTTTCATGACTTACATTCAGGTCTTTGATCCACCTTGAGTTTACCTTTGTGTATGGGGCTAGACAGTAGTCCAGTTTCATTCTTTTACATGTAGCTGTCCAGTTTTTCCAACACCAGCTGCTGAAGAGGCTGTCATCTCCCCATTGTATATCCAAGGCACTTTTATGAAATATTAATTGACTGTATATGTTTGGGTTAATGTTTGGATTTTCTACTCTGTTCCACTGGTCTGTGGGTCTGTTTTTGTGCCAATACCAAATTGTCTTGATTACTGTGGCTTTGAAGTAGAGCTTGAAACTCAGGGAGCGTAATTCCCCCTGTTTTATTTCTCCTTCTCAGGATTGCTTTGGCTATTCGGGGTCTTTTGTGGTTCCATATGAATTTTAGAATTATTTGTTCTAGTTCATTGAAGAAAGCTGTTGGTAGTTTGATAGGGATTGCATTGAATCTGTAGATTGCTTTAGGTAGTATAGCCATTTTGACAATATTTATCCTTCCTAGCCAAGAGCATGGGATGCATTTCCATTTGTTAGTGTCCTCTTTAATTTCTCTTAGGAGTGTCTTGTAGTTTTCAGAGTGCAGGTCTTTCACTTCCTTGGTTAGGTTTATTCCTAGGTATTTTATTCTTTTTGATGCAATTGTGAATGGAATTGTTTTTCTGATTTCTCTTTCTGTTAGTTCATAATTAGTGTGTAGGTAAGCAACAGATTTCTGTGTGTTAATTTTGTATCCTGCAACTTTGCTGAATTCAGATATTAGTTCTAGTAGTTTTGGAATGGAATCTTTCGGGTTTTTTATGTACAGTATCATGTCAACTGCAAATAGTGACAATTTGACTTCTTGTTTACCAATCTGGATGCCTTGTATGTCTTTGTTTTGTCTGTTTGCTGTGGCTAGGACCTCCAGTAGTGTGTTGAACAACAGTGGAGAGAGTGGGCATCCCTGTCTTGTTCCCGATCTTAGATGAAAATCTTTCAGTGTCTCGCCATTAAGTATGATGTTAGCTGTGGGTTTGTCATATATAGCCTTTGTGATGTTGAGGTACTTGCCGTCTATACCCATTTTGTTGAGAGTTTTAATCAGGAATGGATGCTGAATTTTGTCAAATGCTTTTTCAGCATCTATGGAGATGATCATGTGGTTTTTGTACTTCTTTTTGTTGATGTGGTGGATGATGTGATGGATTTTCGAATGTTGTACCATCCTTGCATCCCTGGGATGAATCCCACTTGATCATGGTGTATGATCCTCTTGATGTATTTTTGGATTCGGTTTGCCAATATTTTGTTGAGTATTTTGCATCTATGTTCATCAGGGATATTGGTCTGTAATTTTCTTTTTTGGTGAGGTCTTTGCCCGGTTTTGATATTAGAGTGATGCTGGCTTCATAGAATGAGTTTGGAAGTATTCCCTCCTCTTCTATTTTTTGGAAAACTTTAAGGAGAATGGGTGTTATTTCTTCTCTGTATGTCTGGTAGAATTCAGAGGTGAATCCATCAGTCCCGGGGGTTTTGTTCTTGGGTAGTTTTTTGATTACTGCTTCAATTTCGTCGCTGGTGATTGGTCTGTTTAGTTTTTCTGTTTCTTGCTTGGTCAGTCTTGGAAGGTTGTATTTTTCTAAGAAGTTGTCCATTTCTTCTATGTTTTCCAGCTTGTTAGCATACAGATTCTCACAATAGTCTCTTATGATTCTTTACATTTCTCTGAGGTCCGTCGTGGTTTTTCCTTTCTCATTTCTGATTGTGTTTATGTGTGTAGATTCTCTTTTTCTCTTAATAAGTCTGGCTAGGGGTTTATCTATTTTCTTTATTTTTTCAAAGAACCAGCTCTTGGTTTTATTGATATTTTCTATTGTTTTATTCTTCTCAATTTTATTTATTTCTTCTCTAATCTTTATTATGTCCCTCCTTCTGGTGACTTTGGGCCTCATTTGTTCTTCTTTTTCCAATTTCAGTAATTGTGTCTTTAGACTATTCATTTGGGAATGTTCTTCCTTCTTTAAATAGGCCTGGATTGCAATATACTTTCCTCTTAGAACTGCCTTTGCTGCGTCCCACAGAAGTTGTGGCTTTGTGTTGTTGTTGTCATTAGCCTCCATATAATCTTTGATTTCTGTTTTGATTTGGTCGTTAACCCCATGATTAATTACGAGAGTGTTGTTAAGTCTCCATGTATTTGTGAGCCTTTTTGATTTCTTTCTAAAATTTATTTCTAGTTTTATACCTTGGTGATCTGAGAAGTTGGTTGGTAGGATTTCAATATTTTTGAAATTACTGAGGTTCTTTTTGTGGCCTAGTATGTGGTCTGTTCTGGAAAATGTTCCATGTGCACTTGAGAAGAATGTGTATCCTGTTGCTTTTGGGTGTAGAGTTCTGTAGATGTCTGTTAGGTCCATCTGTTCTAGTGTGTTGTTCAGTGCCTCTGTGTCTTTACTTATTTTCTGCCTGATTGATCTGTCCTCTGGAGTGAGTGGTGTGTTGAAGTCTCCTAAGATGAATGCATTGCTGTCTATTTCCTCCTTTAATTCTATTAGTATTTGTCTCACATATGCTGGTGCTGCTGTGTTCGGTGCATATATATTTAAAATTTTTATATCTTCTTGTTGGACTGACCCCTTTATCATTATGTAATGTCCTTCTTTATCTTTTGCTACTTTCTTCGTTTTGAAGTCTATTTTGTCTGATACAAGTACTGCAACACCTGCTTTTTTCTCTTTGTTGTTTGCATGAAATATCTTTTTCCATCCCTTCACTTTTAGTCTGTGTATATCTTTGGATTTGAGGTGAGTTTCTTGTAGGCAGCATATAGATGGGTCTTGCTTTTTTATCCATTCTGTTACTCTGTGTCTTTTGATTGGTGCATTCAGTCCATTTACATTTAGGGTGATTATTGATACATATGTACTTATTGCCATTGCTGGCTTTAGATTCGTGGTTAGCAATGGTTCAAGGGTTGCTTCTTTACTATCTAACAATCTAACTTAACTTTCTTGTTAAGTTATTGTAAACACAGTCTGATGTTTCTTTATTTCTCTCCCTTCTTATCCTTCCTCCTCCATTCTTTTTATAATAGGTGTTTTATTCTTTGCCTTTTGTTAGTATTTGCATAGTCTGCTGTCTTTGCTATGATTTTATTTTCTCTGGTGACATCTTTTTAGTCTTAGGTGTGCTTCCATCTAGAGCAGTCCATTTAAGATATCCTGTAGTGGTGGTTTATGAGAGGCAAACTCTCTCAACTTTCGTTTATCTGGAAATTGTTTAATCCCTCCATCATATTTAAATGATAATCGTGCTGGATACAATATTCTTGGTTCGAGGCCCTTCTGTTTCATAACGTTAAATATATCATGCCATTCTCTTCTGGCCTGTAAGGTTTCTGTTGAGAAGTCTGATGATAGTCTGATGGGTTTTCCTTTGTAGGTGATCTTTTTCTCTCTCTAGCTGCCTTTAATACCCTGTCTTTATCTTTGATCTTTGCCATCTTAATTATTATGTGTCTTGGTGTTGTCTTCCTTGGGTCCCTTGTGTTGGGAGATCTATGAGCTTCGGTGGACTGCGAGACTACTTCCTTCCCCAGCGAGGGAAAGTTTTCAGCAATTATTTCTTCAAAGACACTTTCTATCCCTTTTTCTCTCTCTTCTTCCTCTGGTACTCCTATAATGCGAATATTGTTCTGTTTGGATTGGTCACACAGTTCTCTTAATATTCTTTCATTCCTAGAAATCCTTTTATCTCCCTCTGCCTCAGCTGCTCTATACTCCTGTTCTCTGTTTTCTATTCCATTAACAGTCTCTTTCGTCTCATCCATTCTGCTGTTAAGCCCATTGATCACTTGTCTGATTTCTGCATTGTATTTCCTCAGTTCCCTCACTTCCTCCCTCAGCTCTTGCACATTTCTCTGTAGGTCCATCAGCATGGTTATGACTTTTATTCTGAATTCTTTTTCAGGAAGACTGTGCATTTCCATCCCTTCAGACTCCCTCTGTGGGGTTGTCTGGTTGATTTTGGTCTGAACCATATTCCTCTGTCTTTTCATGGCTGTAGAATTGGTCACTGATAGTTGCCACGTATGTCAGCTGGGCTCTTTAAGACTTTAAAAAGAGAAGAAAAAAAGAAAAAAAAGAAAGAAAAGAAAAAACAAAAACAAACAAAAAACAAAACAAAACAAAAAAAACAACAACAAAAAATGCCCACCGGACGTAGATTTTGTGGGAATGCTGTAGGTGGCGCTATTGCCCCACTATTCCACAGCTGTGACTGTGCCGCTCCGCAGGGCCCTTTATCGCTCTGGCAGGGGTGGGAACGAATAGGAGGCTGTTGATCTCAGTGAGAAGTGTAAGTATGGCTATGCTTCCTCAGTCGCCATCTAAGGCGTCTGAAACTCCCCCGGACTCCCAGCCTGCTGGGCTGAGTGTGCTGGGGCGATCCTGCTCCTCCACTGGGCTCCTGCCTCTTTAAAACTGCTGAAGAAAGCGCGCGCTTTTTTTTTTCCTTCCCTTGAGCCGGCTGCAAGCACCCTGGCGCGTTCCCCTCTCAGATCCTGCCCCTCTGTCTCTCCAATCTCCACTGCACTGCGCAATGTGGGTCAGCGCTCCCCACGCAGATCACTGGGGCTGGCTACTTCGCGGGGTGTACTTCCACTCCCTCCCGGCTCTGAATCCTCTCCTCCCGCTGGTGCGCTGGGGTGGGGGAGGGCTCGGGTCCCGCCGGGTCATGGCTCCGTATCTTACCTGCCTCTTGGGGTGCCGAGTGCTCTTGGGTGTAGCTGCACACTGTGCGCTTTCCTGTGTATTCTCGTCTCTCTTTTAGGAATAGGTGTATTTGCTGTGTTTTCGTAGATAAATATAGTGTTCAGAGGAGATTTCTGCCGCCCTGCTCACACCGCCATCTTCCGGGAAGTCCTAGAGCCTGTAGTTCTTAAGCTGGTTTTCTCTCAACCATTTTTCTACTTAAATAAAAGATATATATATATATATATGTAATGTCTAGGGCTTTTAGTTGGGCTAACACTAAAGACTGCTTAGTGAGAGGAATCGGAAAAAGTACATGTGCTTCATGTTCCTGGAAGCAGAAATATAATATACTTGTATTGTTACATGAATTGTTATTATCTTCAACTGAGCATTTGATTTTGAAGACTGAACTACTTTTCTTCATTCACCTAAATTTGGCGCTGCTAGAGATGCAAGCATTATTTACTTTATTGTTTCATGATTACCAAATATTGTTCTTCAATACATCAGAAATCCTTTCATATGCTCTAGATTTTATGTGACAAAATTTTAAACTTGGCAAAATAGGTAACTTTTTATGACATTGTAAGTTCTTAAATGTAACACTTAGGGACTCTTTAATATTTGTCAAGTGCTTTATTTCATCTAATTTCTATTTCCTTATACATAAAACTAAAAATATAATATTGAACTAATTTTTGTGAGAAATATTAGATATGATGATACATATGCATTTGTTAGTTGCAATATGGTGAGTCATAAGAAATATGTTTGGTCAATCAGATGACCAAATACAGACTTCCCAGGTATATCTGGTCTTCATCCACTGTTCCTGAAAATACTTAGAGCCTTAAAGGTTAAATGGATGTCTTGTCATGGTAATGAGAGACTTTTGGACCCCACCCAAGGGCAGGGCTGGAGGCTGAATCAGACAATGGCCAATAATTTGGTCAGTCATGACTATGCAGTTTAGCCCTCACAAAACCCATGAGGAGAACTTATTGCTCTCTAGGATTCTGCTTCTCTGTTGCAGAGACCTTCCACACTTGGGGAACCAGAATGTGCCCACGTGCCACTGAGCTAGTCTCCAAGCTCCACAAGGATAGAAGCTCCTTTATTTGGGATCTTGCCCTATGTATCTCTTCATCTGGCTGTTAACTTATATCTCTTATTAAACTGGTAAATGTAGGTGTTTTCCTGAGTTCTGTGAACCACCCTAACAAATTAATCAAACCTAAGAGGGAGGTCACTGGAACCTTCAGTCTGTACCAGGTAGGTCAGAAGCACAGGTAACTGCCTGGGGCTTGCGACCAGCGTCTGGAGTCATGGGTGGAGGGCAGTCTTGTAGGAAGGAGCTCTTAACCTGGGGAATCTGGTGCTGTCTCTGGGCAGATAGCATCAGAATTGAGTTCTTGGACACTCTGATGGTGTTCGAGAATTTCCTGGTGGTGTGTGTAGGAAGACCCCCCCTCACACACACACACATTTGAACTGTGTCCAGGAACCCTAAAGGAGTTATACAGCTGTGTGTAATATTATTGCAGTATACTTTTACTATTGTGTAGGGAAAAAATACATTAGTATATTATGCTGTGAATATAAATGCTACTATTGTTATTATTATATAACTTAACCTTGTTCTTTTCCTTTGTGCCTTTAATTGTATATGTTTCTGAATTAGTAATTGACCTGAGCACGTAAAGGATAGTTTCAGGAAAATTCAAGTATATAATATGGACAGCAGAATTAAATTTATATGTGGTGAAATTAAAAAAAAAACTTGGTGCAATGAAGGTAAGTTATATACAAGGGTAGAGATGTATATCATTAACAGTTTGAAAACTCAGGAAGAAATCTTTCTCAGACTGGAAGATTCCATGGATAAGATGGGCTTATCAACAACTTTTTAACACAAATAAAAAATGAAAAGAAGTTTGGGGTGCTACTCATTCTAAAAGATAAAAATTCACTACTACTGAATAAACTAATTTCTTAATGATAATTTTATATTTGCAATTTTATTCTCTTCCACTTAAAAAAATACTGAGATGTTGTGAATTGAGGATGGAGATAATTTATAATTATGTTTTAGTATTCCAAACACTCATAATTTTTTTTTGCATGCCTATTTTTATAATATAAAAAACGATTTCCTCAAAATTGAGGGCCTTTCTTTTTTATACCTAATACAGTGTCTGACATAAAGGAAGAATTTGATATATTTTTTGCCTGAATAAAACATAGGAGTCATAACCTATTTTTTGCACTCCCCAAATTTCTCTTTCCTTTTTGCTTAATCACTGTGCATTTTATTTTTAATGGTTTGGCAGAGTCCACTCACCACTCCCTTCATATCCCATATTGATCTTTCCCTGGAGTTTAACATATTACTTACATAAACCAAGAGACCAGATTTTGAAACTTTTCTTTCCTTCTAATGATATATGTTACACCTCATTCTTTGGCTCATGCCAACTCTACAGGAATGTCTTTTCATCCAGTCTTTGCTCTTCAATCACCTAAAATGCACTATCATAATCTTTCTTAGCCTCTTCTGATCTATGCACACCAGTTGGGTTCACTGAAGACTCTAGCTGGCAGGATCACTACCTTTGTCCCTACCCAAGGGCCCCTTTTACTGCCCTCTCTTTCCTCTCAACTCTGTGAACACCACTGTGTGGACTGAGTGAGGCAAGAGGGGAAAATGACAAAAATACAAAACTCTCTTTCCTGTTCCTTGTGGAGCTTTTGGTGAACAGAGGGGATCTCCGCTGTCATTCCTGAAAACACATTTTAATGTTCTCTTTCTCAGTACTGCCAACATAGAGCTTTGAAAATGCTTTCTGAAATGCCTCTGGAACTCATAAAGATAGAAGTGCCTCCTCTCCTCAGCGGCGGGGGAGCCCACCATGCCAGAACAGTCTCTGCTGGCTCTGCGCACACAGCTGCTTTGGTCATGGCAGCCACACCAGCCCGAGTTTCCTCACCAGGGGTGCTTCCAGAGCCTTTTAAAGCCATTCCGGAAGTGTGACACCAAAAGAACAAGATGTCAGTACTCCAGAATGTACTCATCTAGAAATTGCTTGTCCTATATTCTAAGGGAACTGTTAAGAAAGAAAACCTCCCTGTTTAAAAAAAAAATTATAAAACATCAGTCCATTGAGTATTAGTGTAAAACTGCAGCTTATCTGCAGGTGTTGCCTCTGTGCACAATATGTATGATGACTTCATGTCACCCATGTCATTACTTAGATGACTCCATCTCACCTACACAGCACATATACTTATTGGCTGGGACAAGTAATATAATTAAGAATTGGACAAAGAGAGAGTGGGAAGCTCACAAAACTTTTAAATTAAGTTCCTTACATGTAAGTTATACAAAGCTAATGTAGTGGAAAGACACATGGCTCACAATTGCTTTCCCCCATATCCTATATTATTTTCATCACTAAAATCTGAATGGCTCTTATTCACAGATCCTACCACCTCTCATCCTCTTTTACCACTCAACCTAATGGCTTCACGACCCATAAAAGGTTGGGTATACTAATAAATGACCTTGTAATTGCAAAATCCAGAATCATCTCTGTAATTACCATACTACATTCATCATACTAAGGTGAATTTGAATTTGATCTTATAAATCCATCATCTTTTAATAGTGTAGATAACTGGTGAATCACTATGTTGTACACTTGAAATGACTATATTGCATATCAACTATACATCAATAAAAATATGTATCAAATACATTAAATACTTATTCCAACTATTGTAGTTACTATCTGTCAATGCAGAAAGATGTTACAGAACTATGGGCCATATTCTCATGCTATACTTTGATCCCCCTGACTTATGATTAGGATTCTGTGCCTCTTTATCCCCTTCATTTGTTTCACCCGTTCACTAACCCCTCCTCCATGGTAACCAGCAGGAGCTTCTCATTGTGTAGGACATCCCTTTAAAACCTCAGAAAGACTTAAAGAGTTTTCTCCTGCATTCTCCCAGCATGAAAAAGTAAGTCTTCTAAGAATATTAAGGACAATGTCCAATAGAACCATGTCTTGTAGCTCAAAGTTGAGGGAGGCCCATCTCAAAGACATTATGTCTAATGAAATGAACTAATTTGATACATTAACATAACACAGAGTTTTTAGAGGACTTGTATCAGCTTGGATTAAAAGGGATTTAGAGAGTTTAAAATGAAAAGAGGCTTCTGGCACTACCTGTTAGGTGTTAGAAGAAAAAAACTACTCAGCAGCAAATAGAAGTTATTTCTTAGGAAAAAGGAATGGCATCTCAGAGAACAAAGCCAGTAGCTCAGAAGATAGAACCAAGGGCTGGAAGAGGAATCTGTTCTCATAGGCCCGAGCTGGATTCTGTATTCAGAGAATGTTCCTGTCTACAGGAGTAACAGGTCAGCAAACAGCTGGATTTCAGAATTGCTCCGGAACATACTGCTGTGTGTATTTTTCCTGCTCTTTGAGAAGGAGTCTTTATTGTTCTGTCCCTGTCTCATGAATAACACTAGGTAGAGATAACCAGTCTTTTTAATTCCTAATTCTTTGGAGAAACTGTCATGAACCCAGGAGACTAATCTGAATCCAGTCCTGGTAAGATCACAAGATACTGGACTTCAATAAAAATGCTATAAGGAGATGAGTTTTGGGGTGATGTTGGAAGGGGGTGGGTATATTTTTCATATATGATAGGCATGACTTGTTACAGTAGATGGTACTCATATTTGTTCCTAGAAATCTGACCATTCCCTGTACATACTTGCCTTCCTCACATCAAGAGGTATTCTATTTTTCTTATGAATGACTGTTAGGCTTGTGCCTTGTTTGGTCCATTAAAATGCAACAGATGAAACACTGTCACTTCCATCCCTGGTCTTTAAAAGGTATGGATCGTCCATTTTTTACTTTGGATAGTAAGTCTCTATGTAAAAATGTTAAGACTCTCCTTTTTCAGGGGCCTCAAAGACACTTAAGTTCAGCATGCCCCTCCTAATTCCAGCAATCCCATCTATTCTACCAACAAGTGAGGGAGGTTGTCTTGTGTCCTACAATCCAATTCAACATGCTGCCATCAATACCACATGGAGTAGAGAAGATCCATTCCTACTGAGCCCTGCCCAAGTTTTGAATCCTGAGCAATAAATTGTTGTTTTTGTTTTAAGTCACTAAGCTTTGTGGTGGTTTATCATGCAGTAGTAGGTAACTGATACAGGCATTTTACATATAATCTCTCTTTCTATTCTCAACAGATTTTTTCAATATATCCTTTCAGACTTCAAATCACTGTCTTCTGCTAAATTATCCTGCTGTTCAAAAGGAACTATCCATATATTCAGATGATAGAAGCAAAGTAAAGATATTGCATTTGAATTGCTTAAATAATCACCTCATACTCCACTCAACTGTAGGTGTTCATACATTCATGATGCCATCTGACCTTTAAGTTCTTGGACAGACACCTATTTGTCTAGGTTAATTTCAAGGCAACCTACATGGAATCAAGAGAATTAACTATATGACCTTTGGATTTTTCTTCCAGCTGTATGATTCTATGATTAATGCTGGCTCAACTGCTTTCACGGCAGTATCTAATGGAGTTAACTCAATATATGAAAAATCTGAAACAGCAATGTTCTTTTGTTACTATCTACACTTAGAAATATTAGAATGCTTAATCATTTCAAATAATAAGCAAAGAGAAATGGCAAGAGCATTGCAAATTAAAATGTAGCAATCAGAAGCATGTGCTATCAGTGGAACTCAAAGTTCCTAAGTAAGTACTTTGATTATTAAAATAACATTTCAGAAGGAATCAATACATGCATGAACATCAATTAACACATCCCCTTAAACAAGTTAAAGTTAGATTATTATGACTGTACTTATTACTACATTCCTGAAAGTGTGCTAGGCACCACTGATGTCACATCATCAAAACACAGTCTTTGGTCAGAAAGACATGACTCATTATTAGGAATTTATAAATCATTCAAACAAGTTTATTCCTTTAATTCTTTAAGTGATTCAGATATCACAGGGTTAATAAACTGGTTCCATCCAGGTATTTGATGGCTAAAAATATGACATAAGAATGTAATTAAAATAATAATGGAGGAATTGATATTAACTTATTTGTATGGTGTTTTTCACAGTTTTAAGGAATTCACATTTTATCTTCACTACTGCCAATAAGATAAAGGAGAAAAAGTGAAGCTTTTTGAGATATGAAAAAGGAGACATACAAAAATGTTTGACTTTTTCAGTGGCATACAGTTATCGAGAAGTCATAAATTTTTGAAATTACCTTTAGCATTATTCATTTACAGCACTTGATAGTTGTGAATGAAATGTTCCCAATCACTATAATGGATAAACTGTATATAAATAGAAATTATTTCCATAGTACAAAGAGTAAAAACATCTTACAGATTACAGATTAGTCTTTAGTTCAATGTTAGATTATTAATATTTATTTTAATTGCTAACAAAACATATATCTAATGCTTTCTAATCTGAATACAGTTTGCCAATAGGAAATAAATACAAGTCCTGGGGTTATTGGAATTATATTTCTTTTAATTTACATCTTGGCTAATAATAAAGAAAGAAGGGATGTATTGACAATGATATTTTATTTTAAAAAGGATAAGGATGGCTAAGGAATATTCTGTTTCTAAATCCATTATAGTAAGTATGCAGAGGCCAGCTTTATGGGTATGTAACCTACAAAGTTGCACAGAGCCCTGTGCTTAAAAGGATCCCACAGTTGGTTTATTGTGTTGTCATTGTCTTAGTCTGTTAGGCTGCAAAATATCACAGACTGAGTAGTTTAGGAACAAGAGATATTTACTTCTCACATCTGGAAGCGAGAACCCTAGGGGGCCAGCATGGTAGAGAGGCTCTCTTCAGGGTCACTTACTTCTGGTTGCATCTTCATATGGGGGAGGGAGCACGGGAGCTCCTGGAAGCCTTTCATAAGGACTAATAATCTCATTCCTGAGGGCTCTGCCTTCATGACCTAATGACGTTCTAAAGATCCCATCTTCTAATACCATCACATTAGGCATTAGTATTTCAACATGTAAATTTTGGGAGAACACAAACATTCCGAATGTAGCAATCATCATATGAAATTCTCAGTTCTGAACAAGGGGTCTGCATTTTCATTTTGCACTGGGTACCACAAATTATCTAGATGGTCCTGTTAGGATTACTTATGTAGCATTTCCTAGTTGACAATCACTTTCACAACTGTCAATTTGTGTGGCCCAGACAAACAATTCTGAATATTATTAGAATAGGGATTATTTCCCAAGTATCAGTTAGCTTCCTTGATGTTAAATAGCAGAAAATAACATTACTTACTTAAGCATAAATACAGTGACTTTGGAAAGATATGGTACAAATTACAGTATTGGGGGAATCAACCAATCTTTGGGAAGGACAGGAGGTAAAACAATTTTAGAGATCATAGTATTAGGGACTAAGGCACCTTATTTTAATGTACTACAAATAAATCATTTCCAGGTGCCTTCTTGTCCTAGCTATATCCCAAAAGATTAAAATTCTTAGAAAAGGGGAAGAGAGAGAGAAAAGATTGAGAAAGAATGAATTTTATTGCCTTTTAGTAAGGTTTATGTGTTGTAAGATATAGGGGTATCATGAATTTAAGAACACCCAGAATCAAAAGAGTAGAATACGGAAAATTCCCCTGAAAATTGCTGAGCAGATAAAAGTAGTAGTATACCATACTTCATTGTAAAAATAAGGAAATAAGTGTCCAAAGGAAGTGAAACATTGGTATTTGGGGTTAAAGTTTCATTTGTGGTTTGTGACAGACGTGGGACTTGTACCCATGTATTTATATTTTTTTAACATACCACTATGGGATTGGGAACACATCTTCAATATAAACAGGTATTTTTGTTTTGTTTTGTATTTAATGGGCAAAGGACTTGTAAATATGTATGAGACGAAGTATCTCAGACCACATGATTTCTTCAAAAGCAACACTTTCATAAATGTCTTTAGATCACTGTACTGCACTTAAAATGATTGAGAATTTATGAATGAGGAGCTTTTCTAAAGTAACAGGTAGAGCAGAGTTCATTAGTTATTCTAAGTCATATGCTCTGTTTTGCAGAATTTTGTAGATGTGTCTACAAGTCTAAGTCACACTGAGTAAAATCAGTTGGAGAGGAAGCAAGCAAAATCTATCCCTCTCTGGACTGAATGTTTGTGCTCCCCACCTTCCCCCCAGCCCAACCCTCGCCCCAGCCAAGAATTCACATGTTGAAACCTAATCCCCAGTGTTAGGGTATTTCTAAGTGAGCCTTTAGGAGGTCATTAGTTCATGAGGGTGGAGCCCTCATAGTGAGATAGTACCCTTGCAAAAAAGACTCCAGAGAGCTCCCTGGCCCCTTCTGTTATGCGACCACATGGGACATGGGGTCCATTGATCATGGACATCCTACCCTGCAGAACTGTGAGAAGAAATTTATGTTGATTATAAGCCACCCAGTCTATGGTATTTTTGTATAGCAGCCTGAAACTAAGACAAGCCCTTTGAAATCCAATTAAATCTCTCTGAATCATTTAAAAGCTTACTTAATTCCTCTTAGTTCTCTTTCTGAATGTTCAGGCTTTCTGTAGCTGACTTTAAAATTCCCTGCAACTGTTAGCTACATTTGACTTTATTCTATATACACAAAATGATTTTTGGAGAGAACAGGCTTGTGTGCTTGTGTGAGAAGTAATACAGAGAGCAGGGTGTGGACCTAATAGACAGACTGTCTATGGTCAAATTTTGGCTCTGACAAGTTTTATCTTGGGCAAGTCACTTAGTCTTGTCTGCTAAACAGAGATTATAAATTATTCTGAAGGGCTATCATGAAAATGGAACTTGTTAATACATGTGCAACGCATAGAACAGTACCTGTGACATAATAAAGGCTGTATAAACATTTACTATTGTCCTGTTAGCCAAGCGCAGTACATAATGATGACTTGGGGGAGGTCTGGTGACTGTCCAGCTAGAGGGCTACCAAGTTCATCATCAGAGTAGAATGAGCAGATTTTCAGAATTAATTTGATTCCTGGGAAATTTCATGTCATCATTTTTTCAAAACTATATTGGTCACTCGTGGCTAATGTATATTAATTTAATCTAGTATAGCAGATAGTTTTAATTATTTTCTCAGTGTTCCACTCTCTGACTTTCCTTTCTTCTTTTACTCACATTGTTTTTAATAGCTGCCCTCTGTCTATAAAGACATGTGTTCCTTAATAGTTAGGCTTTCTAAAGTATAATAATGTAAATTGAATTCCCATTAGAAGAAAATAGTTATTCCAGCAGATTTTTTTTTCTTTATCCTGCAACTCCATTAAGTTTTGGATATTTCTCTCTGAACACAACTAATAATAAATTGAAAAGTATAGGTGTTATGAATTCTGTCAGTGAAAGAAAGATCTGGAATCCTGTGGGACTACAGCTGCTTTGAGGTAGTGGTATGGAGGAGGCCTTAGAATGGTTGCATATTATAGCTACTCATTCAGTCCTTCCTTTATCTAACAAATTCGTAGTGAGTGCTTTCCAGATGACAGATGATATTCTGTTCTCTGGACGTAAAATAGTGAAGCAGACAGATAGACACATTTTTTTCTGTTTCCATGGAACTTAATATTTATAGGAGAAGACAGGTAATAAGCAAATGCATAAATATGATAATTTCAAAAATGAGAAGTCCTAGGAAGCATACATGACAGTGTGACTAGAAGCAGACATGTGGTTAGAGAAGCCTCCCTTCAGCAGCTCACATTTCAGCAGAGATCAGCTGATGAGAAGCAATCAGAGCTATGAGATTGAGCAGGAAGAAAGATGGAGAGGGAGAAAGAAGCAGTGCAAAGCCCCTGAGGCAGAGATGAGCACGTAACATCTGAGGGACTGAGAACAGACCTAGTGGAGGGAAGCACAGTGACTGGGGAACAAGTAATAGGACATGAAATGGGAGGTCTCAGCATTGGCTGCATCCTGTAGGATCTTTAACATGTATACAGGAGTTTGGATTTTATTTTAGTACAATGAGGATTGATGAAGAATTTTAAATAATTTCAGAGTATTATTTTACACACATCTTAAAATTTTGATTCTTAGAATAATTGAATTTTGTGACTGTATCATAATTCTCTTAAAATTACAAAATGCTCAAAAATATATATGGCTCTGTTGGAAAATCTTTATGATCCCAAGAAGGGCTCATTAAATCTGTAGATCCTACCTCTTCCTTCTAGGATTTCCAAATTTGGTCATGTAAACCTTAGTACTAGGTGACATTTTCATTACTAAGACTATGGTTACTTATTTTTTTGTTATTGTTCAGTGACAAAAATTTTTTATTTAGAATGTAACTTTTCAGAAATATATGGTAATATAAAGCAATTTATTCATTAAAAATATTAATTTTCAAGGTAGTATTGCAGTTTACACATCTACTACATACATCAAATCAAAATCAGTGGAAGGAAAGCAGATCCAGTTATTGCCTCCAGCCTCAGAAAACATGCAGTTCATTAAAAATATATGCTTATGAATAAGTTATTACACTATGGAAACGCATGAGAAGAGCTTTAGTGTGACACAGATTTCTTTGTATGGAAAGATGATATTTTTGTTTGGCAGTGGAGAGAGGAAGCAAGAAGTGGTGGAAATTAAAGAAAACTCTTGAAGAAATAGGAAAGTAAAAAGGTGATGAAAATGATCCAAGAGCATAAACAGTTAAGCAAGTTTGGCCAGAATATTTAATAAATTCATTTCAGAGTATCATCAAAAAATATTTAGAATAAATACTCTAAATTTTGTTTTAAATCAAGTTTTGACACTAATAATTTATTATCAGTATTATTAATTATTGAAGTTATTTTTTTATGACTTTAATTTCTTTCTTACTAAAACAGAGTAGTTGACCATGCCAAAGATTAATTTTTTTTTAATTCTGTAACTTGTCATCAAGTAAGTATGCCCCTTCCAACTGATTCTTCAGACAGCAGCCAAATCAGAGTGACCTCTTCGAAATGCAAATCTTGTCAGGGTATCCGCCAACTTAAAGTATTTTCATAGCTTCCCCTTTCACAACATAAGAGAACAGGGCTCAGCTTGGTATGATCCTACCTAGTTTTCTAGCCATATCTTGAACCACTCTCCCCAACCTTTCTCTAATTCAGGTAAAATGGTTTTGAACTATTAATATTCACATCATGCTACTCTTGACCACTATGACTGGAATACTTTTTCTCCTTTCTTCTTAACTCCTTTGGGTAATTTAACTCCTTGCTCATATTTGTATCAAAATTCTCCTAAGCTTCCATAGCATCATATGTCACTTTCATTCACAGCACCTATCACAGGTGAAATTTTTCAGTTAGTTCTATAGCACTAACCTCTATATATTCTACTTTATTGAGGGTCCAAGAAGTCATAGCTATGTCCATGTTTGCTCTCTACAGTATTCTGGCACCTTAGTTGTGCCTACTAAGTATATATGGAATGGATGCATGAATGAATCAAAACAATGAGTAGAGAAATTAATGATAGCAGTGAAAAGGCAAACAATGGATAAAAGTGTATTTATGATAGTGCCTTCTTTCTGACATACGAACTCCCACAACTGTCTCATAATACTAAAGGTTTTCTTTACCTTCCCTCCAATTAACAACACACTTGTAAGAATTTGGAACTGCTGTCAGAAATAACACGATCATCATCATAACCACTGTCATCAAAACAACGTTTCTTTATCATTACCATCATTGCGGTCATTGTCATCATCATCATGACGACTAGAATTACAAACACCCCTCTGTTTGGTACTTTACCAGGATAGAAATGAGAAGCATAGGTACATATAGACTCTAGCATATTTTTCATGAATAAAGAGGAGTAATGATTGGATGAAGGGGAAGTAAGTATAAATCTGTAGAATTTATTCATGGTTTGAGGTATAATGTGAAAATTTAGCTTTGAAAAGGAGTAATAAAATTTGCATGTTTGAATTTATACCTAGTTTGGCATCCTCTGAGCTAGGACAAGGGACAGATGCTGTCGATATACACTGCAGTAATATTGTGACATTCTTGAGTGAATACATTTTTCTTGAAGATCTTTCCTTACAAGGCAATCATTCTTTAGTTGTCCTTCATCTATAATACATGGCTCTCCTCACTTTAGAATTTAACAAAATATCAAGCATAGTGCTGCTTTTTTTGTGATCTGAACTTGTATCCTAGGTATATAAAATAATATCTGTTTATGGAACACCTCTCGAATTGAATATAAATGAACACCAGAGCTTTGATGGATTATTATGGACACCTTTATTTTACTTTGCAGAAAAAATAATTAGGATTTCTGTTTTGGAAAAAAACAGTGTTTGCTCAAGGTACCTGCTCAACAGTACCTATAATAGTCAAACTTGTGTCATGCTTTTGTGGATAATATTAAATTACAGTAGATTAAGCAGAGTGTCATGCATGTAGTTTTCACAGTACACAACTGAAGTTCAAAATATTTGTTGGATGATGTTCAAAAATGCTCTCTATAAGTCAATAATTTATTTCTGTAGTTTTTGTTAGTGATTAAGAGATTTTTATTCCTAAAACAATTCGGTTTGAGGTATAGTCACAAAACACAAATTCATTTTGTCTTGTAAAGCATGCTACATTTTTTTTCAAATGAAGAGGGGGGTATGTCCACAATTACTAACTTATGATTTCTCCCTGTATTTAGTTGTTGCAATCCAATATTCAAAAAATAAATGACAAATTATAATTTGACAACTCTTAAAGTACAAATACGTAAGTTGAAGAAAATCAACACATCTCTATTTTTTGTTATTTTCTACCAATATTAACTTTCTTAAAATTATATATTTAAATAATAAATGGAGGTAAATGTAGGGCCAAAATGTTCCCTTTTGATTTTCAGATATTTCTTTTGGCTGACATCATAAATAAATAAAACTTTTCATGAAAATAACAATTGAAATTCATGAAGTGTGCATTATAAACATATGCTCAATTCTTCAGAGAACAAAACATTTGCTCTACTCCTAAATTAAGGCTGTTATCATCTATCTTGTTTATTTACTTATGTATGGGATTCTCTGAGAAATCTAAGACTGAGTGATGTCTTAAAAAATATGGATGTGTACATTATTATGGATGGGCATACATTTTGGAATCTAATGTAAGTCCACTCAGAACTTTCAAAACTCAGCTTGAATATGAAAAAAAATATTTTAATTCCCATCTCCTCCTTATCTCCTTCATTTTTTTGTCCCTATGTTTTCCTGTTCTACATCTGACTGGCATTGAAAATACACTGAATATCCATTCTCTCAAGATATTCTTATTAGACTTAGCCTAATTTTTAGAAGCATAATCTTCATCTGAAAGCATGTAAAATACTGATCATTCAAAAAATCATCTGGTGACTAAGTGAAAAGTAATACCTGATCTTGACTTTCACTAGAAATAACAATCTTTCATTATGTACAATGATCTAGATCAATTCTTACTCTATAAATACTAGAGATAGGATTAAAATCTAATTTCCTAATTTCTTTTCACTGTCTATACTGCTTATATGTGTGAATCTTGATGAATGTTCATCAACAAGGCCAAGTAGTTTCCTAAAAATACACTAATATCAGGGTGTAGTGCCCATCTGCAACTTAATTTGGCCACTTGAATGAGCCTAATGACATTAATAGAAAATTAAGAAAAAACAAGCAAGCAAGAAAAGAACTAGATCAATAATTAACATTGGGAAAAACAAAATACTGTAAAAAAATGAAAACACGTTTACGGTTCATTATGTGGTGCAGCTGTGAACAGTAACTTAATAGTCTTAAAAATCCATTCATGAAAAATATGTATTTAAGTAAAAATTGGGATTAATTATATTGCAAAGATGTGGAAAGGAAGTGGTAAAAGGTAAGAAAGCTAGATATGCTTCTTCTAAATTTGGAAGCTTAATGTATGTATTAATCAGGATTTTTTTCAGAGAAACAACAAAGATTTTGTGTGTATATACACAGATAGAGAAATGAGAAATGAGAGATGAGAGAGAAGTTGATTTGAAGAATTTAGCTCATATAATTATGGGGGATTGGTGAGTCTAAAATCTGTGGGGTAGGCCATCAGGCTAGAGACCCAGGGAAGAATTGCAGTTCAAGTTCAAAGGCAATCTGCTTGCAGAATGAATTCTTGGATGAGGAAATCAGTCCTTTCCTATTAAAGCCTTTAAATAATTGAATGAGGCCCATCTATTGATTTAAATGTTAATCTCATCTAACAAAAACCTTCACAGAAACATCTAGAATAATGTTTGGCTAAATATGGGTACCATGACTGTGGGGTAAATGGAAGATTCCACCCAGAATTTCTGACTAGTTTCCATAGTGATATGTAGATAAGGGCCTATTTGCATAGCAGTAGGCCACAGTAGGATGGCAGCCAGGGAAAGGGATGGAGAGAAAATGGCAAGTCTCTCCTCCCCTCTGTTCCTGGTACCTAATTGGTCTGGTGCCTGCCAGTCACCAGGACCCACCAATGGAGTTCCTGCCAGGTGGGATGGGCAGGGGGAGCAAGCATACACTGCTGCCAGAGAAACAGATGGAGAGGGCTTGCTCACTGGCCGGGCTGGAGAGGAAGGACTTGGGGGCATGCCAGGGGAAGTCAAGTGAGAGACTGAGCTGTGAGCAGTAAAACCCTTTACCCTAACTTGCCCTTCCCCTTGTCCTCCTTCAGTTTTTTCAGATTCATAGGGAACTTGCTCCAGGTGGGGAACCCCCTTAACCCCGAGCTACAATGACCTAACCAAGTTGACACATAAAATTAACCATCATGATAAATAATATCTAGGCCTGAAAAATCAAGAAATAGTATGGGGAAGTGGGATTCAGTATAGGGAATAGTGAAATAGGGGACTGTATTTTTCATTATAAGTCAGAGTATTTTTACTATTTGACTCTTCAAACTACATAAAAATATCACTTGGATAAAAATAAAAAGACAGTATTTTAATAAAATTTAAAAACTCATGTGGTTATCATAAATATTTCTTGGGTATTAAGTGTCTTGTCCTTCACTTTTGAAGACAAAAAAAAAATTAACAATGACAGGGAATTCATAAAATCATCTGTCTCCTCAGGAAAGTGAGAAACAGTAAAGCTGTGGCATTCTGAAGTTTACATGGAGTTCTTATTACAATAAGTAATTCTTGGAAAAATAAATATATGCATATTTCCAATATGACATTTAAACCATCACCAAAACCACATCCCAAATCACCCACAATCACTATAACCACCACAGGTTTTTTTTCCAATGAGGTGATGATGAAGTCGACTTCATCCCCTGGACACCTCTAACTTCAAAAAAGTTATGGGATTTGCTAATATGATGATAAGTACATTCTATGAATATATCACATATGATGAGGAACCTTTCTTTTGCCTCATAGCCTCATGTTTCTTTTTGTACCTTTCAAAGATACTGGTGAAAGAGTGAAAGTAGGGATTCAGTAGACAGATTGATGATAGATCAATGATAGACAGATGGAGAGACGGACAGATTTTATTACAGAGCCATAACTATTTCCCTTGAAATCCTTCATATTATGGAGTATCTCTATTAGCTCCAAGTTGATCAGAAATCCATATTAGCTCCCCTAGTCTGGTATTTTCCTGAAACTGCTCCCTATTCATCTTAATTGTTGATGACATCACCTTCCTCAAACAGAGACAAGGACTTCCTTCAAATCTCATTCTGCCCTATTTACTCAGCATTCTTTAAAATAAGAGTCCTTTAAATGCTTAGTGAATAAGTTTATTTCAGGGAATTTCTTGAAATTTCATTTTAAGCTTTGGTTCTATGTTTTTAAAAATAAATGTAGCTAGCTTTATATTATTTATCGCACCATTTTTTAAATGGCTTATAAGCTTTACAAGTTACTGCATACAATGTACACTTCTTAATAATCAAATTGATTGATAAACAGGAAATTTAAAAAAATATTATATATTTCAATACCAAGAATATTTAAATCACATATAGACATTTTTGTATATTTTTTCCAGTTATATTTTTAGATACGAGTTTGAGATTTCACATTGATGTAAAACACATGATATTTTTCCTGTAAGGTAACAAAAATACACTCCAAGTTAGCGATTTGGCACAGGAATTCTGATTTTATGTGATAGATTCACAAAAATATTCAATGTCTTTCCTACAAATCAGCAACAGCTTATTTGAAAATGTGATACTCAAAACGCTAACCATAGAAACCACAAACATAACAGGGTGTCTTGAAATAAAACTTACATCAAATGTGCAAGACGTTAATACAGAAAATTCATAAACATTTCTGAATGGTACGAATTAGAACCTAAATAAATTGGATATATTATGTTCATAAAGGGGAAGATTAAATATTACAGTCTATTTTCCCAAATTTATATTTAAACTCTGTGTATCCCAATCAATTTCCAATAGCATTTTTTTTAGGTTGACAATCTGACTCTAAAACGTTATGAAATATATGGGATCAAAGCAATGAAAAGAGTTTTGAAATAAACTATAACTGCCTTATCAAATACAAATTGACTTCAAATCTACAGTAATTAAGCCAACCACAAATATCAGTATGGAAACAGATAAATAGGCCATTTTGGTGCAGAGTTCAGGAACAAATCCACTAATACACTGATATTAAATATGTGGCAGAGTCACAGGTATAGGTGAACTGTTCAGCAAATAGTGCTATGAGAACCAAGCCTTTAGAAAAAAATATTTAAAATATTAAATCTCACCTCAATTCACACATAAAAGAATAGTCTGGGGAATTACATGCCTAATAAAAAATAAATATACTTTAAAACAGTTATAAATAAATGTGTATTCATAAATGGGAAGATAAATATATATAAAGGTCTTTGTATATATCAGATTTTTAAAATGAGCATGCTGTGGGTAAATACAGAAGCAAGAGATGTAAAAGAAAAACATATTTTCTATATTAAAATTAGATAACTTGTAATACAAATCACACTATATGCAAGGCTTATAAATATACAGTGAAAAGATATACAGCTTGCCTTTAATGGGAGAAGAATATGACCAGGCAATTCATAAACAAAGGAATCAAATTGAAAATAAAAATTGAGAAGATGTTTAACCACATTAGTAATCAAAGGGAGAGAACTGAGAAAAAATAGAATATTATTTCTAATCTATTAGTTCACAACAAATTAAGAGTCTGATAACATTAAGTGATGACAAGGAAGTATACCAATGGGAACTCTCCGAAGCTATATGGGGGAGATGTAAATTTTACAGACATTTTGTAAGTGGTTTAGCAGTATCTATTAAAGTTAAATACCTACTTTATCAATTTGGAATTGCAGTAGCCTGTACAAGATAGTTTACTTTTCTTCTATGGATGTAAGTATGGAGGCAAACGGTCCAAGAAGGCCTCCTGGTCATTTGGTCCCTGGGGTCTTTCTATATTTGACTTTGGTACACATATTTCACTAAAAGTAGAAAAGCCTGCATGATAACAACGCTTATGTACATTAATAAGAGCGAAGGAGAAAGAATGGGAAAGAACAAGACAACTAAGTTCCAAAAAATAATTTAACAATATCTTTCATGTTATTTTTCTTAATAAAAGAAGTCATATCATTAGATTATATTCAAGTTGAATAGGTTGGTAACAAGGTTTTTGTTACATTAATCTCTTCGGCTTTTTCTATTTTAAAAACATTTAGGAGAAAATGTATTTTAACACATAAAGAATTGAAAATAATAATGAATAACATAAAGGGTGAAGAGTTTCATTCAGTACGGCTGCTCACAACTGAAGCCAGTCTGTGCGTGGGAAGTTCCTCATCACAGGACTTCTACCGATTAGCAATGACCATCTCCTGTTACTACACAGACATCTGCCCTTTCCCCCTTTCCAGGGTCACTAGTGCTGGATGCACTCATGGGGCCTATGATAGCAACGTAAGACAAAGAAGGGGCCAGAGGCTTCTCTTTCTCATTGTCAGGATGGTAACTATAGTAATGAAGTCAAATTCTTGATGCGGAGGTGGGGACAGAGCAGACTGAAACCTTCTAGCCTGAGCAGGGTGGCCGCTGTTTCCTCGTCAGACCAGTTCTAGGCTGCAGTTTGGGGACTGCTGCCACAAGCTTTGCCCTGAGCATAATTGTCAAGCCCTCTTATGCATTTTAAAAAACCCAGTGTCTCTTTAATTTTTTTGTGTGTGTCATATACCAGAGTTAGCTTCTGAGGAAAGGGATGAAGTGGAAATAGAGTTGCTGCCAAAGCGAAGTTAATGGGAGATACAGGAAATAGCTTGGGAGAGAGTAGGTCTTTAAAAACTAATGGAGCTGCAGAACAGGAGAAGAAACCTGTAAGACCCAATACAGTAAAAGACAACGGAGGACCGCTTGGTTGGGCTCGTGTCCATCTGTTCCCAAGGGGAGTGCAGCATAATGGGAAAAGCGGGGATTCTGAAAGCTTAGCTTCAACCCTAGGTTGCTCTGACACAGCCCTTTCTGAAGGAAACAGGCTTCTCACATACTTTACACATTTTTACACATATGGAAGACATTATTATGAAGACAATAGCTCTTATTTGTGGGTAACATAATTAACAACTGACATCTAGATAGGATTTAACAGATACTACTACATGTATTCTTCATTTCCTCCATGCTTTGGAGAACATCCTAGTGTGCAGTAGGGCAGGTGCCTGTGTGTGTGTTTTCTCCATGGGATCTCAGTGAGACAGGTTATCCTCATGATTTGATTAACTCTGCCTGGATCTAGGTTGACTTTAAAGTGAACAGCTACAAATGCTTGCAAAAATAATAGAAGTCTTTCATTCACATCTAGATACATTCTGTAAAATATTTCACTCAAAGCAACTACAACAACACTATAGGTTGTATTAATCCTATAGTGATTGAAAACATATTTTGGCTGTGATATTTTATTTTTTATGTTTTAATGTCTTTTTTCAATTTTGAGATATTATTAAGGAAGGAAATAAACATTGCAAAGACTAATGCAAAATGTGCTACCAGCGTAACCATGACTAAGATCCTAAATTTATCTGAATTTTAATTTTGTCAACTGTAAACTAAAGGGAGTAGATGAAAGAAACACAAATGTTCCTTCCAACATTAAGATTCTGATTCTATCAGTACAGATTGATTTTTTTTGGCCAGGATGGTGCTGAAATAAATATGTCTGTCATTATAAACCTAATAAAATTTCCCATTTCTGAGATTTGAGAGTAGCATTCAAGAGGAACTGCAAAGTCACAAAATTAGGGGCATGAAACTTATGATAGAATGATTTGACACCAGAATTGACATTTTATAACTGTCACTATCCAAATATTTTTAACAAATATGCTTAGGAAATACTTCATGAATATAATTAAAAAACATGTAGGGATATAATTATTCATTTTCACATTATTTTGTATGTGTGTATTTTGGTGGCAACCCAGACTTAGTTTTATTCTATTAAGTGTCCACTTTACAGAAATGTAAAATATCATCTTTACTTAGAAGTTTCAATTAACAGTTCTATTTAGTCCTTTGTAATGTAAAAATAGTCCATTAAACTTTGGGGAAAAAACCTGTACAGTCAAACTAACTTAGTTGTAATACCTATCAGCCATCGGGATGTAAAAATTATTTAAGATTTTGCTATGTGGGAAGATTGAGCTAAGTTTTATTAAATATCTACATTTTAACAGGGATTCTTCCAAGGACATTATATGTATTGTCCTATTTTTCTCTCTGACCTGTTTGGTACCTATTATACCTATTTTACAGAAGAGAAAATAGGTTCTCAGTAAAGAATCAAGAGATGGTTGAAATCGATTTTCAAGGTGACAACACACATTATTATTTAATCTTAATAATAATCCTTTTTATTTATAGACCACTGTCTCTCATTAGATATCAGAATAATAATATTTGCAGGGGTTGACTAATTTGTACAAGGTTACTTAACTTGCAAATGACAGAAGTAGAAAGCTGATTCTGTTTATATTCCAAACCTTGCCCATTTTTACTTTGCAATCCCCTAAAATTACTGACTTTCCCTTCTTCTTACATCTCTATGTTTTACAAGATTGGCGAAGAGGGAGAGGTGAGTTTAAGCCATTATAGGCATATGTGTTTGTATGTATATATACATGCATTTATGTAAGTATTAAAAGAATGGAGGAATTCTATTGCAAGAAATGTAAGACAAGTTTCCTGTCATCAAAGAGCCTAGATTCTATACAGGGAGAATATTCATGCATTCATACAAAATGCAAGAGTAATACAGAAAACATATGCTACCATAATATTGCACAAACTGCAGAGCATGAGAACCTGATTGGTTCATTCTAGACTCACAGCTAAGGACCTAGAGACTGACCTTCCAGTAGTCTTCCCTGTATCACACACTATCTGGACTCTGTAAAGAACCAAAAAGACCATGAATGAAAGGCAAGTTTCAGGTCAGCTTAGCAGGTGTATATTACCTGTTACAGAAATAGATGATGTAGAGGGGAATCCCATAACAGGAGTCAAAGAACTCAGGGATCTGCAAGTCTGGGCTCAGAGGGAGGAAACAGTTAAGAAGGGGCAAAAACCACAAAAGTCTTTGGCTTGGAAAATTCAAGAGAGAGAGGTTGAGAACTGGAGCCAAGGGCACATTAAAAGTGAATATATATGGAATTATAAGTTAATATATATATGTATAAATATGTTATGTATATATGTGTGAGATATATGCCAAATATAAATATATATATTAATAATATATATTTTGAGCGTGTGTGTGTGTGTGTGTGTGTGTGTGTGTGTGTGTGTGTGTATATATATATATATATATAAATTTCCTAGTAGGAAAAATTATATCCTGTTTCACCCATATATTTTTCCTACTAGGCAGTTTAAGTATTTGAGTTAGCAACTCAGTGTAGACTATAAAACATTATAGTATTTAGGTGAAGAAGGCCTTATCAATATCAGGACATCAGTAGTTCATTGATGAAATAAAAGTAAAGTAAAGCATTAAATTCCAGAAGAATTAAATACTGGAGAAAAATTAGGTAATATTTTCAAACTTTTCTGCTTGAAGAGGCTATACATACAAAGATCATTATATCAAAATTGAAATCAAAGACCTAGAGACAACTTAAACATTTTTAGACAAAGTTTGTTTTTGTAAAAAGGCATGCATATTTTGGGGGGCTGTTTATAGTCATTCAAATATAAATACCTTCATTTGAATACATTTTTCTTTTTAAAAAATATTTTGGAAACCACTCTTGTCTAATGAAGCAGTCTTTCCTAAAGGCTTGTTTTGTATGAATGTTTTAGTTGAAATACTCAGAAATATTCAAAAGTGCATAAGATACAGGCCAACTAAGTCTGCAAACTCTGGAAAATAAACATATGTATATATTCACAAATATGTAAATAACATACACATGCATATATGCATACATACATATACAATTTCTGAAATGGCACAGATTAAAAAGTGAGAATTCTCTGAAAAATCACATGTTTTCTCAGGTGAGATTGTGCACATCATGCTCATTGTGAGCATGGCAATTTTTTTAAAGATTCATTGGCCATAGGTGAGTACTACAGAGGAAATTAATTTACTGTGTAAATAAAAGAAGGGACATATTTTTTATGCAAGGTACTAAAGTTTAGGGTTAATTGTATAATTGAGGTTCAGATATGTTAAGTAAATGTTCAAGTTCTCATTGCTGATTAGTCGCAGAATCATTTTTAACACTCAGGTCTTCCTGGCATGCATATCAACATTTTTTTCTTTTTACTAAATGACCTCCTCCTTTTAGGCCTAACATAACCCAGTCTTTTTAAAATTCTGATTTCAAAATATGCATTCTAGGGGCAAGTGGAAAATAAAGAATTCCAACATGCTAATAAATACTCTAACATATATACCACTTGTTTTATGGAATTTCTACTATCCTGTTTCTATGCATATGTTTATTTGCTTTTGCTAACTTTTAATCCTTCTATATATAACTATTTACAATATACTTTCTCCCTTTTGTGGGAATTTTGACCTGCCAGTAATTTTATCCTACATTATTATTTTAAAGGATTTGTAAAAAGGTTTTTTGAGCTATTTACATAATATTGAGTATTTATCATTCCTAACCTATTTTCAGTGTTATGATGAACATGTTTTCAGTTACCACTGTGTGTATATCTATATAATTTGTTTCTTTTACTAAGTTCATAGAAAAAGATTTGTTTGGTTGAAAAGATTCACATTTCTCAATTTGCTGATATTTGCTAAATTACCTTCCCCAAATTTTTACCTACTCAGTGTCTTAAAAATAAAAGAGCACCCATATTTCCATCCATATTATTGCTAAAATTAGATTAAGGACTTTACAAAAAAGGAAAGCTTTGTGAGTCTTTTGTGGAAAAATATTATCTCAGGAATTTGACTGGCATTTCTTTGATTACCAGTGATGTTGGGAATGCTTTCATTAGCTTATTGTTTTTTATATATCTTCTCTTATAGCAGACTAATTTATGGCAGTCTATTTATCTATTAGGGTTTTCAGCTTCTTTTAAAAAAAAGAACTTTAATACATGAAAAGCTTTTTCAGTGTATGTTTGTTACCTCCTCCAGTTATGGCCTTTTTCTAGTTTTTTAATGCATTTTATGCACTTTTTGCATTTTTATATTTGAATATTTAAGAGATGGGTTTTGTCATATTGAGATTTTTTATTCTCTCCTTGTATCACTAGGCAATACTCACAATTGTCAAGGGTGGTTGAATGTCCATCATATAGTATTTTATTTTATTTTAATTTTATATCATTTTGAGTTTAGAAGCTTTGTGAACTCATTGTGCTTATGTATTTTTATCTTGTGCACAATTACTGAGTAATCTTTCCAAGATCTTTCTGAAATGAGAGAAGGAACTCAAGTTATAAAAGAACCAAAATAAAGTGACAGTTAACTGTCTTAATAAAATGGAATGTACATACTGTGAGATAGGTCTGTTATAAACTGTGGACCTTAATTTCAGGTTCCTAATATTCCAATGAGGTAAATATTATTAATATCCTGACTTATAGATTAAATAAATAATGATATTTAAAAAAAATGAGAATCTGATAGAAGTGATTCAGACCCTGGTGGGCTGACTTAATGGCCATGCTATTAATTATTACACTGTATTTGCCCATAAATAAAGATCCAGGGAGGGAGGAGGAAGGAGAGAAAGAGGAGGAGGAGAAAGAGAGGAAGGGAGGGGGAGGGGAAAGAGGACTGAAAGGAGCCTGGATGAAAAGGGGCGGGGAGGGAGAGGAGGAAAGAAGAATAAATTCCATGAGTGCTCACAAGAACATATCCTTTCAGTTATGTTTTGTTGCTTTATTTTTTTCCTTGCATGGACTTTGAAAGACAAATACTAGAAGTCAACATGAAAAATGGAAGTATATTCATAGTAAGTATGCCAAAGGTGAATGAAGCATTCTCCATCTTATTTCCCTAAAGGTGCTTAAATGTATAATGACCGAGATGATATTACATGAAATTCTTTCCCTGAAGATGGCTATTTCAATGCGTCAGCATCAGAGGGACAGTGATTAGAGGTGCTAATAGTCTCTCAACAGTCAACGTATTTACTGAAAAAAATTTGTCGGTGTACCTGTGCATTTCAAGCCCGCGTTGTTCAAGGGTCAACTGTGAAGGTGTGTGTGTTTATACATGTACCACAATGCACTCTCTCATTTCAGGTGTACACAATACACATGTGCACTCACACACACACACACACACATACATATATAGTTTCTATCTCAGAATTTAAAATATTAACAACCATTGCCTTTGAGTAACTGAACACCACTCTAAAGAAATGAAAATTCTCTATGGTAAAGTAATTCAAAACATCAGAAAGCAAACTCAAGTGTCCAAGATTAAGATTTCCAAGATAGGGAAAAAGAGGGGGTTTGGCAGGGAAGTAGATAAATGAAATTTGATATGCCTTACTTTCCAGGATGGCAACTCATTGGGTTAATTATACCTCTTGCATTTGTGTCTTATATATCATTTATTTATAATCCCTCAGTGGTATCTAATCTACTTTCGACCCATACACATATTAACTAAATGGAATGTCCAGTTTGTGCATCTACCTTAACATTCTATGATGTGAGCACCACCCAAATGGTTTCCCACAGTGTTGGAAAAGTGCACACAATTTTCTAAAAGATTTGTACTTTGCTTCACCCAGGCATTGAAAACACAAAAGCTATTTGCAGAAGGATTGTGAATATCTGAGCTCTTTAGATATTTTGTTTTCTGAGGCTTGTTTTAAATTCAGGTCAGTAAAGCTAGTGTAATACTGGAATTGAAAAGAGCAATAATGTTTTGAAATTGTATATCTTGGCATAAACCTTGCCTCATTCATAGTATGAGATGTCATGAAACTCAACTCAGCATAACATAAAATCAAATGGGTTAAAGGAGTTCAAATAGCAAACATCCAGGTGTCTCTGGTGCCCAGTACCTGGTAATACAATGAGTTTGTGACAGAATAATATTATCATGTCAATATTCCTTCAACATTTATTGTGTACCTGCTATGTGCCAAGGACTGTGTCAAGGACACAGAAATTCATAAAACATGTTTCTTACTTTTGAGAAGGGAATGATCAGACAACTAACATTTACTGAAAAATCAGACACTAACCTGGGCAGTTTACATATGCTGTCTTTTAATCCTTACACTAACCTCATTAATTTTGTTCCATTATTATTTTAAGGAGAGACCATCCACAAACTGTTGATTAAATTATCCATGGTACTTAACCAGAAAGTGGCTGATAAATATTTGGAACAGATCTATCTTAACCACAATGCTTTGTGTTAAAACATTGCCTCTCAGAGAACCACTGAAGGAGACAGTTTAGCAATATAAGAATACAATTCATTGGTATATATCCTTTTGCATAACTGTATACAAATTACTACATGACAGTCAAAAGGAGCATATGTAATTATGCCTTGAGACTGTTCTCTGTGCATGGAGTGGTGTTTTAACAGGGCTTTGGGCCTTGAAGTACAATCAAACCTTTGCCAGACAGAGAACAGTGGATCAGTGTAGTTCAGGAGAGGGGGCAGCTTGTAAAAAGCATGACATATTCAAGGAATCTTAACAGAGTTATGTTTACAGGAAGGAGAGGACAAATGAGGAATATACTGGAAATATAGATAGAACCCAGGCTGTGATGGGCCTTGTATGACATTAAAAGAAAGATGGACTTTTTTTTTCCTATAGAAAATTAGGGAGTCAAGATATGTTTTTAATATGGGGGAAACATACCTGCATTTTTTAACGCTTTAATTTTTTTAAATCTACTTTAAGGCATTTAATAGGCATTTCTGCTATAATGCATTTATTTGTAAAGATACTGGCATCATTGATTATTATACAATAAAATAGCAGAGACTGTGGAGCGGGGAAGTTTGGGATCAAACTGTCAAAACTCTGCCATCTCATCAAAAGAGAGGAGGAAAGGAGGGAGGGAGGAAGGACCCCATTTGAACACACTGAAATTTTAATACTGAAATAAGTCACAGAAATAGCACCTTATTTGCAAAAAGACATGACGTTTCTTTTATGGAAGTGAGTGTAGTAATTTTTGAGTTTCAAGTAAGATATTAAAAGCAGTACACCATTCTTAGGAGAAAATGTTATGTCACAGAGATAGATGTTTGGATATCCTTGTGCTTTTTTTTCTTTCTTTTTCACTATTTTAAAAAGGTATCTATGCTTTTCTACCTTTTTTGTATAAAAAGAGGAAAATAGAAAGAAAAAATAAGTCCCACTTTTTTTACTCTGCTAGTTTCCCCCTTTACAGTGAAGCTGCTCATAGGACTTTAAATGAACCTTGCTGCTGCAAGGTGCTTTCTAAGCCTATTAGCTGTCCTTCACTGCAAGAGCTTTTCTTACTCTAAATATGATAATGGTGATGCATTAAGCTTAATTTCTTTTATTTTCATAGCTCTGTATCTGATAGTGCTCAAAGTAAATTTCAGTTTTTGTTCTCCTAAAATATATATTCTCTTACTTATTTCAAAAGCACTATTATTTCAAATTTTTCTACTATACTTGATGTGTTCTAATTTTGGTCTATGCTTGGATTTTTGTAATCAGGTCACTTATATTTGGAATGTGATTTTAAATAATTTTCATAAAATAGGCAAATCTGGGAAAATTATACCACATATATCTGTGGGATGCTACATACTGAAAAACTAGTTAAGAGAAGATGAAATCCATGCATGTATGTATATGTGTGTTTTGTGTACTTCTCCATAGGTACCATTTAAGCTGAGTGACTTTTTAAGAGATAACTTGGTGTAGACTGGAAGGAGAGACTATGGTATAAGAGCTAGTGCCATCTTACATTTTTGCAACTTTATCCAATTTACTTATACAATGCATGTGAAAAAATACACATTATGACAATATTGAAACATAAGGCAACATATTCATGGTAAAATTTCATAAGATAAAGAAAAATGTATAATGAAAAGGTCAGTTTCTGGACCCATTCCTACCCTTATTCTTCAGCAACCACTGACTGTGAATCTTTGAAAATATCCAGAAATACTTTATATAACTTTATAAATATCATTATTAAGTAAATATCTACTGAGTGCTTCTTAAAATACATGTTGGGAACATGTACTGTTACGGAAAATCTGAAAAACCCAGACTGGATCGCTGACGGAATAACCAAGGGGCACTCGCGGGTCTTGGAGTGTTGAGGTTTATTTCACATGGGCGGGCTCAGAGGGAGTAATCTCCCAAGGTCTGGGCCCCGAGCAAAGGCAAGGGGAGCAATATATATCTTCTGCTTCCATATCTGCAACGTTTCTACGTGCACAGCAAACGAGCAAACGAGGAGTAAGTTTATGGAGTGAGGTTAGGAAGTGAGTTGAGGGAGTGAGTGCCTGGCAGAGCGGGGAGTGAAGGGGAGGGGGAAACGGGAGATTCTGCTGTCTTTGCTAACTAGAGAAGCAGAAGGGAGCCACCTGGACTAGATGGCTGTCCTTGTACATTTTTCCCTATCAGTACGTATGTATGTAGTTCTGTACCCATCTCTATCCACTTAATATTCTATTTTAGTAATTGTCTAACATCAGTTGACTCATTTTTTAGTGGTTTTCTAAAATATTTGAAGTTTTGTTCCATTTGAAATCTATTTTGACATAGGACAAAATCCATTTATATTGTTTTCCCGGAAAGAGCACCCAGACTGAAGATGGGTATATGTAAATAGTTAAGGACATAACCAGCTCCTTTTAATTTATTAAGATTTATAACCATATATTTTAATTTCAACAGAGTATTTTTGGTTACAGTTAATTAAATCTAACCAAATGTCATATATTACTGGGAATGATCATAAGTTAGGATGAGTTTTGGCTTTTGACATATAAAAATGATAATTAAATTAAAAGATTATTCATACAAACCATCCTTATATTCCTATAAGTCCCATAAGACAATTTTTCTTCCTTATGATACTGAGTTATGTTAATATTATTTTAGCTTTATGAATTATTTTCTATAGGTGTTTTTAGTTTAATTCTATCTCTTTTTTCTGTATGAATAGGCTTTGGGGCAGGTTTTGGGTGAATTATAACAAAGAATATAACTATTTTAGAAATTTCCTTTTTTTATTATGCCTTGGGTGTCATTGAAATTATCTATTTTTTAACTGGTTTGGTTCTTTAAAAGGTTTTTGTGATACCATCTGGACCTACATTTTGGGGAATTTTCTATTATCAATTTTTAGTTTTATTGCATTGTGATTACAAAATAAATGGGTATTAACTTTCTTTTGGAATTTATTAAAATTATATTTGATGCTTAATATATGGAATTGATTTTTATGAATACTACATGCATACTTGAAAAATGATATTGTTTCTGTTTGTAGGAAACATTTTTCAAAATGTATTAATTAAATCAATCTAAAGAATTATGTTCTGAAATCTCATAATCTATTTTTGGTCCATATAATTAATCATGACCTAAAGAGATGAATTAAATCATATGATAAATATTATATTTCTATTTTCCTGTATTGCTATAGTTTTTTAAACTTATAAATGTTGATCTACATAATTTGGTGCATACACATTCATTATTGCAAAACCTTCATTTGTAATTCCACCATTTTTATATAAAATGATGTAATTATTCTATCCAGTTGCACAAAATATTTTTCTTTATCTTAAAAATATGATAATTTTATGCAACTATAGTTTATCCTTGAGCAACATGGGTTGACCTGCATGGGTCCACTTATACATGGATTTTTTTCCAATAAATATATTGGAAAACTTTTTAGAATTGCAAAAATTTGAAAAAACTTGCAATAAACCACATAACTTAGAAATATCAAAGAATTTTTATAAAAAGATATGTTATAAATGCATAAATATATGAAGATACCAGTCTATTTTATCATTTACTACCATAAAATCAATAATAGATTATTAGTAGTGTGGTAGGAAGCCAAGGAAGCCAAGGAGACAGTTTCTGTTGAGGCTTTAGAGGAATGTAGAAGAATCACAAGTTGCTTGGGTGCTTGAGACTGAAACAACGTAACAATATATTCCCGCCCACGAGGACTCAGTGGTATGGACAGCCTGTTGATCATAGTCATGGAAGCCCATTAATTTATAATATGGTATCCGGGTAACATTTACAGACATAAATTAAAATATAACTAGCATCCTGAATACACCTAGTGACCTAATAGCTCCCAGTGCAATGGTTCCTGGGTGCTGACTACCCTGTAACCTTGTAGTAAATGTATAAAAAGCATGGCCCTGCTGCACTCCAGGCACAGCCTTTGGATAGGAACCCACTGAGCCAGTCCTGGCTCTAATGCTGTTTCTTGCCAAACGTCTGGGTGTCCCAAATCCTTGTTTGTAGTTCCCGTGGTTCCTGCAATAGTAGTTACATTTTGGGGAGTCAAAGTCATCAGAGATTTTCAGATACACAGAGGCCAGTGGCCTTTGCCAACGTGTTGTTCAAGGGTCAACTGTAATTTTGTTAACTGTTCTTTGTTACATTTTTTTGTGGATTGTGGCTCACTCTTTAAACCTTTTACTCAAGTTTTCTTTTAATTTTTTAAAATGTTTTCTTAAATTACACATTTCAGTATGTTTTGTCTTTATTTCATAATGTCTTTAAAAAATTATTCTGTCTTTATTAAGCTCTGTGGCTTACAATTCCTCACCAATCTACTGAGATCAGAACTACATAGTAGCCCCCACTGCAGAGTATCTGTTCTTCTCTGCCTTCCCAATTATTACATGCAAATATGCCACAGTGTAGTTGATTTAATTTTAGTACTGTATTGTTTCCCTGCTTCTTGAGTTTGTTTTCATTTTTTGTTTACAGAACTTTAGGGAAACCCTCACAATCAGCTTGTGCAATTTTTTACTTTTTTTCTCAAAAGAAAGGAGAAAATCCTTAGTATAAATTAAATAATTTGATTTGAGCATGTTGATGTTAGGTTTCTGTGAAATATGCAATAAGAGGTGTCCACAAGATTTTGGAAATATGGAGTAAGTGCTTAGGAAGAAAAATATTTTTGTACATAAAGAGGCAGAAGGTGAGTTTAAGAATGTAAATAGAGAAGAAAAATTTACAAGAGAAATACCTCCCATGGAGGTAAAAACAGTCAACAGATGTTCAATCTCTAATTGATCAGTCAATATTTGTGTAAAATACCACCATGTTAGAGGTTAAAAGGTGTAAACTTCAAGTAGATAATAATAATGTAGGTCAAACATACGGGGTAGATTAAAATTTAGTGTCTGAATCCCATCATAGTCTCTGTCTCTATAGAAGATCAACAGATTAAAAAATTACCAAAATGGAGAACCTTGAACACTTAAAGCACTTAGTAAGGTATGTGTCATTAGTAAAACAAGTGTATCAGGTGGTAATAATTTGATTTTACTCTTGATTAATATCAAGCATTGATTCTAACTCTTTAAACATCCAGCTCTTTTACTTATAATGGAAGTTTCTGTTGCTATTTTGTTTCCAAGTAGGCTACCTTCCACAAATGGAATGTGTGTTTATCTAAGTGATATTTGTTTCCGACTCATCACACAAGTTTGTCAGTATAAATAAGTGATTTGTTTGTTTGTTTGTTTGACATATAATTCATCCTTTTAGGGTTTGGAGTAGCTAGATCAATTTCTTAATTGCTTCTGGTGAGTTGATGCAATTTACTTGCCAAGCATGAGTATAGCAGACCAGAGACCATGGCATGTTCAGGGAACAATGTGTAGAGCGATTATGCTGGAATAGAGCCCAGGACGTTCAGTTTAGACATCATCAATGATTCAGATTTCTCAAGGAATAAGTCCTGACCTTTAGACCAGGGGGAATGAAGCAATGCCTCTTCACCTCCAAGGAGTGTTACCCCCAGGCTTCAAAATGACGTTGATGCTCCTCGCTGCTCTGTACACAATGTGAAACATCATTTTTCTACAGCTCCTTCCACATAGACTGTGGTCTCTGAAAATCTAATGAAATGTCTTTATTTTCTCTTTATGTTTTCAGTCCTCCATTCATCGCACATATTTTCAGAACTTGTCTCATTCATCTATGAAAAGTGGGGAGGTCAATAAACTCAGAGATTTGGGTTTTCTTCTTTTTTATTGCATTCTTGGTCGTCCTTATCCCCAGCCAGACACATTAGGAGACAGACAGTGACGGTGGAGGTAATAAGGATATCTTGATTCTAAACCAAAGTAAACAGGCTGTCATAAAAATATGGAATTGAATAGATGACAAACTAAATTCTTCTCTGAAAGCAATTATTTCTGAACCTGAGATCTAATAATCTGTAATTTTGAAGGCTGAGGGAAGTGCTCATTTGTGGCTCAATCAATTTAAAACAGAAATCCACATGACGATGCAGATAGCAGCCACAAGGAAAAAAAGTTTTTTACTCTGAACAAATAACAGATATCTATTCTAATACATGTTGGCTCTCAATATATTACAATGGCAGCATGTTATGCAGTCATCTATATCATCAAACAGTAGCTCCACTGATTAGTATGACTGTTTTTGTACAGTGATAGAAAGGTAAATGAATGATTAAAAAAATACTCTTTTTTAGAGAAAGGTAGCTGAGGGCATTAAGCAGATATTTGCTGAAGATTTTTTAACTATGTAGAAATACGTCTCTTAAATAATATATTTAACTGGGACAGTAGCTTAAAACTGATGAATAGCTTTATCTTTTAAGAAATGATGTCATGAGAATGGCACAGGAGAAATGAAAGCCAATGCATAATTATATTATAAAATGTCATAGTTTTAAGTGGAGACAGGTAAATATATTTTGAAGAGCTTTCATGAGACAGAACTATGTATTTATTCCTTTTAATCCTCAACCAATAAGATTGTTATTATTTCCATTAGCTTCAGGAAAAATTAGGCTCAGAATTATAAACTTCTTACCCAAGATGATATGTAGAAAAGTAGCATATTAGTCATTAAAGATTCAGAGACCTATCGGTCATATTCCAAAGCCTAGACATAGTCAACCATATCACCTACAACTTAATGAGTGATAGGATAGTTGAATCTAAAATACGCTTCTGATATTACCGTAATGTTGTCATCACAGTATAGTTCTACCTACATAAATTTATTAATGAAAGAGATTAAGGGTCTCATTCCCTCAAAATGCTACAAAGTTCAAATTATATTTGCATACTTCACTTGAAATCCATTTAAGCAATTAGTAGTAGATGTGTTGAGATTGTGCATGCAGGTGAATGACCACTGTTCTCAGTGTCTGCCATAGCTCCTTAAAATTGTGAAATTAAACTACTATTATATAAATCAGAGAAGCTCAAAGGTAGAAAGCTTTAAACTTGTTCAAAACTGATATTCTAGATAAACTGATGTTTGGGGAAGTAAGATGGCTTACCCAAGATTGGGCAGAAAAAAGGGAATATTATTAAGAAAAACTTTCAAAATTCTTATTTGACATGAGGTGATTCAGATTTTCTTAAACTTAAAAAAATCAACATTTAGTTAAGGTGGAGAGTTAATTTTGTATGATCAGATCATTGTTTAACTTGCAATGATATATATCTTATAAGAAAAATGCCTCCTATAAATTGTGTCTCCTGTATGACTTTCCACTTATATTTGAATTGTGGTGAGTTGTCTAGTACTTTTCCAGTCATTATTTTTGTCCTTTTGTTCTTTCCTCCTTGGGATATAACTATAATTGATAGCTATAATACAGAATTGTGTATTATATCATTATTTAGATTTAGTAGAAAAATTAATTTTAAATATTTTACAACTGAAAAGACAAGATGATGTTTGGCAAACTAGAGCTATATAGAAACATGTAAAGATTCAAATTTGGTGGAGAATAAGTCCAGTTTTGTGGTAGGCATATGCAAGTCTTCACAATCATTCACATAATTGAATGGTGGCATTTATGGCCGGGAGAGATGTATGTATTCTACACTGGAGACATCATATTAAATTCTTCATATTTACCACTGAGGCAGAGAGCACTCTGAGTTACTGGGAAAATTATATGGGTTTAGCCTTTCTCTCAAGAGTGAATTGCCTGTTTTTTCTTCATTAGAGAGTAGAACTACACACACGGAAGGACTAATTCCAAGGAGAGCTGAGGAGGATGACACATGGTAATATAGTACTTATGTATGACAAACATTCTTCTAAGTCCTTTCCACATATTGACTCATTTAAGCATCTAAGCAATACTAGAGGACTGCCATTTTTATCACCCCACTTTATGGGTAAATAACAAGTACATCGAGGTTAACGAGTCTGGTCTTCTCTACAATTGCTCCATTATTTTTTTTGGACATTTAAAAATTTCTAAATTTTAAATGCCACCAACTCAATCTTCCCTGCATGCTGTTTGCAAACATAAAAGTTACATATAACCTTCACATTGCCTAGTTGTTTGAATATGTTTTATAGATGAAGTTGTAACTGACAGCAAGCAGATGGTGGTTGGAGAGAATCCAATATTTTCCCTTTCTCCTTCATGTAATAGCAGTTTTTACTATCCTCTCCTCACTCCATACATTTACTCCATCAGGATAATATCCCAAGAAATTTAACTAATAAAGCTATTTTTATTAATACATACTTGGTATATGTCCTTTATACATATAAAACAGATTTATAACATATATTTAAATGGTTGATCAGCTATTTCTGTCCATATTCTCATAAATGTCTCCACTGCTTTTGCTCTTAAACTGTTATCTTCCCCAGTTTTTAAGTGATGATTTAAAATATGGACATTGTTTACTATGATTTTACCCTGTAAGGACTCTAAAGGTTACATGAAGTAATGCCTCTTTATTTCAGAAAAAAGGAAAAGGTTCTCAGCTAATTAGAAGTTTTCTGAAGTTCAAATGATAATAAGTTGAAAATAGACACTTTTTTTTCTAGCAGTATAAACACTCTTTTATCATCAGGCATGGTTCAAAGCCATGATCACAGCAAATCTTTGTGTCTCAAAGAGGAATGAACCTTCCCTTTCAAAAGGAAAAATGCTAAAAAAAATAAATAAATTTTGGAAATGAGGCTCTGAAATGTTTTTTACCAATTTTAATTAGAAAATATATTAATATATAAACAAAACATTGAATAACCATGAGATATAAAAGGATTGTTTGACATTAAAGAAAATGAATGAGATTTTATTCTTACATCAAAATTTCAAATCAGTAATTTTCTAAAATTATGTACTTTAGTATATTGCAAAATGATGATGCAGCTTATAAAAACCACCTAGTGATTGGATACTAAGTAAAGTTTAAGCTCTTAGTAAACAAAAAAAAAACGATGTTTGATTCGAAATTTGAATAAAAATGCATACCATTTCATGTAATGCACATTTAATTCCCCACAAAATGAAAGAAATACTTTATACAATTTGGATTATTTGGTTGTAAATTTATTTTTTTAATCTGCCTTAAAGAATATGCAAAAAGATGTATGAAATACTATTTATTTTACATTTCCAGGTGCATAAAATACTTTCTAAAAATACTGTAGATTTTACATCAAGCATATGAACAGAGGCTGTAACTTCAACAACCTTTATGCTTGACAGTGTCTTGTAAGTCTAAAACTACTGAAAATAACATTAACTTTTTGACTTGGAAAGTGGGTGTTATTGAATGACTTACTATATATATATAATTATGTTTACAATGTGTGTCAGTTCAGCATTGCTCCCTAACAAAATCTTGATGGCCTACGACTCATTCTTCACACTTTAACGGAAAAGAACCAAATAAAGAAGGTTATGATTAGGGAGACGTAAAAATATTGATGCCTGTGGTTGAATCTACTACAAAGGATAATATCATGATATTCTGGAAAAAGAAATGGTATTGCCAGAAATCATTAAATCGTTGTGCACTTGTCATCATAAGAATAAATGTAATTGATACTAAAGTAATTTTTGCCTCAAAACC
Source organism: Smutsia gigantea (assembly GCA_032199065.1). Classification (NCBI taxonomy): domain Eukaryota; kingdom Metazoa; phylum Chordata; class Mammalia; order Pholidota; family Manidae; genus Smutsia; species Smutsia gigantea. Next base: position 114,766 of record JAVSCE010003788.1, read on the forward strand.
CAAATAGTTTTAATGAGTAATGCAGACTTCAACACATTACATGTGGTTGTCAACTCTGCTAATGCTCCTCTTGCTTGTGACAATTTCTCAGACTAACCTTGTTTTTAATAACCTTGACAATTTTAAGTAGTCATCAGGCCTTTTGTTGAATGTCCCTCAATAAGCAATTTGTCTGATGTTTTTCTCATGACTACTTTGGGGTTATGAATTTTTGGTGGAAAGACTACGGGAGTGAAATATCATTTTTATATCATATCAAGGGTACATACTATCAACATGACTTAGCACTTTTGATGTTGACCTTGATCCTCTGGAAGAGGTACTGTGTGTCAGGGTTCTCCACTGTAAATTTATACATTTTGCTCCTTTTTTATTTTTACTGCTTAAAATAACATTGCAATGTCTGGCTGTACATAGTTTGTATATCCATTCACCCATTGAAGGACACTTCAGTGATTTCCAGTTTTGGGAGATTATGAATAAAGCTGCTATTCAAAACATTCATATGCAAGGTGTTTTAAGGACCTACTTTTTCAAATTAGCTGGTTATGTACCTAGAAATACTATTGCTACATCATTTGGTAAGACTATGCTTAACATTTTAAGAAACTGACTGTCTTCCAAACTGGCCATACCCATTTTGCATTCCCTGTCATAATGAACAAGAGTTCCTGTTGCTCCATATCATCACCATAATTCCCATTGTTAGGGTTTTTTTTTCTTTTTTTTTTTTAGACATTCTAACTGCTAGGTGGTGGTTCTGGCCTATATTTCACATAGTTCTTCATACACATATCTACAGGGTCATTTCCTGTATTGTATTGTATGTGTTTATTGTCTCTACTACTAAACTGAGCCCCTTACGGAAGGTTCTATATCTTATTTACCATAAACTCTCAGTGTCTTATATATGGTAGGTGATTTTTTTTTTAATGAGGGCAAGATTAAGTTAAAGAACAAAATAATTTTGTCTAAAAATAACTTTAAATATGATTTAAGTATAGTTAAATATGTGTTGAGGAATAAGACTTATAATGATAATTTGTTTTGCATTGTGTCCAACACATTATAGTTGGACTTCTCCTGACCCCACATTAATGTACTCTTTAAAAATACTGTCCTTTAAAATATATTCTAATAATTCATTGGAAACATCTGTTGAAAAATTAATTTCTAAACAAAATAATTTCCTATATATTAAAATTAATATAGAAACAACTGTTATTTACTATAATAAAATACTCTCACTTCTCCCAGTAAGATATCAGCAACAAATTTTTGAGGCCAATAAGCATGTTTGAACAATATAAACTTCTAATTTAGCATGTAACTGCTTACCTATGTATTATTTGTAGACACGATGAGACAATATTATTAGTAAATATATTGAGAGCTGTATATTAATTAAAAGATACATGTGATGTTATGGTCTAAATAAATTGATGTACATTTAGTGAGTCATTTATTGTTCCACACATTATATTCCTTACATCAGATTTATTAAGGTATACAATTACAATTTCACTGACTATGAAGTTAAGGCCAATAGAATTTAAGAAAGTTGCCTGATATCACTTATCTGTTAAAGTGTCAGCTTGAGTTTCAGTCAAGGTTTGTTCTGTACTTCAAACCGACCATTCATTTCAAATGTATTTTTGATCACAGTCAATTTCTGTAATCCAGTTACTTTTTATTAAACTATCTAAATCTAAAGTCCCTCAAAGATACAGCTATGTTATCCTCTCTCCCATTACTGAGCAACCTTGCTCTTTTGTAGGACACCTTTCAGCAAAAATGTGATCTAGATGTCAAAGCAGGGACGATGCAGAAGAAAGCTAAAGAGAACATAGTCATGCGAGGTGATTCATTTCTTGAGTTTCTTGTTACTTCACATACAGCTGTACTGTCAGTTTTTCTATAGTGCCCTAGGGGATTTATAAGTTATTCTTGATGTCAATGCTTTACTCCCCACAGAGTCCCCATTCTTTTGGAAGGAAAATTAGAGCAGAAGAAAGTGACTCAGAGACTCTCAAATTTGTGCTATGTGAAAATTTATTCTCTAACCCATCTCCTGCCTCTTTTGCCAAGATTCTGGACTTTTCATGTGCTTTTTGCAGTCTCCTTGGAATTGATATTCTTTTCCCCTCCTGTTCCTGAGACAGAACACAGACCGATGTCTACCTCCAGCAGTAAATCAGTTGCTGTATGCAAAAAGAACATTTGTTCTAATAAATATTTTTTCTTGATTCCTCGGCAAAGTATGAGCTGAGAACTAGTTCAGCTTATGAAATGATAGGATGCTGATACCATTGGAATGTTTTATGTTGATTGAAAAATGTGGGAGCCTAATGTTTCTTAGCAAGTCAGTGGGAGAAATATGATTGGTGTAAGCCCTACGCAAGACAACTAGTTTTCAAGTTCTTACCACAATAAAAGAGAAAAAAAAAACTATTAAGAGGAAAGTCTAAATATTTTTTTTAACTTTTAAAAAATAAAATGTGTTAATTAGTGCTACGAGTTTGTTCATTTGATAGGATTATGGATTAAACTGGAATCATTCACTGATCCTTGTTTGAGTGGCATAAATATTATGTCATTATTACATTTTATGAAGAAACAGAGTATGGCTTTTGAACAATGGCAACATAAAGAAAGCATTAGAATGGTTTCAGAATTTTTTTCTGATGAGATAAGATGTCAAAAGAAATTAATTTAAATGACTCAGAGAAGAAAGGCTTTCTTCAGCTGATGAAAATCAGGAAGAACCGAAACAGCAGGTAGCTCCCAGTGAAGCGTGGTCAGGATTTTTAGGGGATAAGGCAAATTTGCATACCTGTCCTAGCAGTTTGGGCTTAGGCTGTTTTTTACTTTAACCAAAACACGGGGTTGTAGACCATTCCTGTGTTCATGCTTCTGTCTCAGAGTCATGACAACCATCAGAAAAATCTCTGAGAACTCGTTTTGCAAATCTTGCTAATCAGTTTGGGGAAGGTAAACAGCAAAAAGAAAGAAAAGGGGGCCAAGGTAGAAAACAAAAGAGGAACTGGGCCTCTCTATCATGTTGGCTTTAATGTTCTTAGAAATGTAAAGGGTTTCTCTTCCCTTGAGATATACACAGCCTTCTTTGTTTCTCTCTCTCTCTCTCTCACCCACATGCAGAGATAGGTACATATGTACGTATTTGTATATAAGTGTGTGTACATACATAATCTGTGGAGCTAGACTAGATTGAACTACAAAAGATTGCTTTTGTTTCAAAGATTGTGAAGAATGAATCATTCAGACACAATAGAGAATTTCTCTTTTTTTATGTTAGATTAGATTCTCCTGAAATAAATCCTAAGACAATGAATGTGAAAGTGATTACAAAAAAATGTCACAGGACAATAACAGACTATGGATAGAGAACTGGTACCAGGAATGTAGGGGGATTAAATTTGTGTTATCTAACAAAGTTCTACAGAGACATTTTGTCTCAGATCCGCAGCGTAGTCATAGAGAATCACACCTTGACCAGGAGATATGGCAACTGGAGTTCATATCTCCGAACGTGTCACTTGCTGGTAAAGGCTAACTCAGTGGATGTACATTTTTAGACATTGCTTCTCACAGTATCTTCAGGTAAAATGGTTTTGCATAGCCTGAGGTCTCCTATGAAAAGAAGCCCCTAGTGCTATATTTTGGCAGTGAAAGCATACTGATTGCCAGTGAGCACACGAAAAATAAAGAAAACTATGGGACTTTTCAAGTTGTATCCAAATATGACAAAAACTCAAGAAAAAAAATGACACAAATTATATTATCTGCTTCCTTATCAGAAAAACTAAAGTGAAGAATGCAGCATGCTTTCTTATCTATTGTTCCATAATACAGAGCTTGGGACTCGTGCCAAAATAAGTCACTCAGTTACAGCAGGTAAGACACAGAAAGTAAGAGCCGGGGAGAGACAGACAAGAGAGAGGTGTGTCTTGTTTTTGCAGCCCTAACTGGTAATATGGGAAAAACATATTAACCTCTTTTTATCCTACAGTGAAGAAGAAATAAATGTCTGGAGGTAAGAGTAAGTACTCACCAGAATTTCTGAGAGGCTAGAAATGGTGAAACTTCCCTTTCCTCTTGACCGACCGTCATAAAATCTATTATTATCTTTATTTTACAGGTGAGAAAATTTAGTTACACAGAGATACCTTTCCCATTGGCAAGTGGTAGAGCCTCAATTTGACTAGGTTCTTAACTACTGTGTTCTATTGTCTTAATGAAGTCACCAAAAAGTGCAGATGTAAAACTTCACGTCCTCAAGAATTCCTTGTTAACCAGGTTGAATCACCCTGACAAAGAAAGATACGTTAATCTTCCATGGTGAAATACTGTGTGAATGAAAGACTTCCTCCAGTGAATGGAGAGGATTCCATTTTGCTGGTTCTTCGTTACCTTGGAATTTCAAAAAACTTTGAAGAGAGTGCAGCACATGGAAAATCTTGAAACAATACCAAATATTCTGTTCAGCCTTTCATAATATTCAGTGAAGGATGAGATGGTGCAGAAATGAAAATTGCAAATAAGATTATTAAATCATTCTATCAAGATTTGCAAAAGTATTGTATAACTTCATTTCTAAATAATATTCTGTAATACATTGAGCAGATGCCTTTTCCCTATGTGTGTCCTCAAGAGCAGAGAGTATGTGTCTGAATTTGGGGTATTCTCCCCTCCCTTGACCCTTTTCTAAAAGATCCCTCCTTAAATTACTCCTTTAAAAAATGGACTTAATTCTCTTAGAGCTATTGTAGGTTCATAGCAAAACTGAGCAGATGAAGAGACTTCTCCCTTATCCCCTGCCCCAACACATGCACATCCTCCCTGGTTATCAACATCCCCCACCCCCACCAGAGTGGCATATTTGTTACAATGTATGAACCTACACTGACACATTATTATCACTCAGAGTCCATAGTTCACATTAGAGTTCACTCCTGGAGTTGTACATTTTGTGGATTCAGACACATGTATAATGACATGTGTCCACTATTACAGTTTTGCACATAGTAGCCTCACTACCTTAAAAATCTTCTGTGCTCTGCCTATTCATCCTTCCCTTTTCCCCAACCCATGGGATCCCCAAGCTTTTAAATTTCCTATTAGTTTTCCTTAATTTTAGTGTATTTCCTTTTCTAGAATGTCATACAGTTGGAATCCTACTGAATGTAGCTTTTTCAGATTGGTTTATTTCACTTAGTAAAATGCATTTAAATTTCCTCCCTCTCCTTTCATGGCCTGATAGCTCATTTCTTTAAGCACTGAATAGTATTCCACTGTCTGGATGTACCACAGTTTATCTATTCACATACAAAAGGAAATTATGGTTATTTCTAGGTGTTGATAATTATGAATAAAGCTGCTATAAATATCTGTGTGCAAGTGTGGACATAAGTTTTCCACTCTGTTGGGTAAATACCAAGGAGTGCAACTGCTGGATTATATGGTAAGAATATGTTTAGTTTTGTAAGAAACTGCCAAACTGTCTTCTCCAGTAGCTGTACCAGTTTGCATTCCACCAGCAATGAATGAGAGTTCCTGTTGCTACAAATCCTCACCAGCATGTGACATTGCCAGTGTTCTAGATTTTGGCCATTCTAACAGGTATGTAGTGGTATCTTGGTCTTGTAATTTGCATTTACCTGATGACACATGATTTGGAATATCTTTTCATACATTTTTGTCTCATTTGTGTATTTTCTTTGGTGAGGTGTCTGTTAAGGTCTTTGGTCTATTTTTGAATTGGGTTGTTTGCTTTCTTACTGTTGAGTTTTAAGAGTTCTTGTTTTGGACAATAGCCCTTCAATAATTATGTCTTCTACAAATATTTTCTCCCAGTCTGTGGCTTGGCTTTTCACTCCTTTGACAGTATCTTTCACTGAAGAGAAATTCCTAATTTTAAGGAAATCCAACTTACCAATTCTTTCTTCCATGGTCTGGGCCTTTGGTATTATATCTAAAAGTCATTGCCAAAGCTAACATTCTCTAGATTGTCTCCTATGTTATCTTCTAGGAACTTTAGAGTTTTTCATTTTACATTTAGGTCCCTGATACATTTTGAGTTAATTTTTTTGGAGGATATAAGGTCTGTATGTAGATTTTTATTTTTTTTGCATGTGGATATCTTGTCGTTTCTGCATTTGTTGAAAAGACTACTTTGCTCCATTGTGTTGCCTTTGCTTCTTTGTCAAAGATCATTTAAATATATTTATGTGTGCCCATTTCTGGGCTTTATTCTTCATTTATCTATTTTTCCATTCTTTCACCAATACACACTGTAGTGATTATTGTAGCCTTGTAGTTAAGTCTTGAGTTTGGGTAGCATCAGTCTTCCAACCTTTTTCTTCTCCTTTATAATGCTATTGTCTATTCTGGGTCTTTTACCTCTCCATGTAACTTTAGAGTCAGTTTCTTGATGCTATGGGAGTACTTACTGGGATTCTGATTGGGATTACATGAATCTATGTACCAAGATAGGAAAGATTTCACATCTTGACAATATTGCATCTTCCTATCCATGAACATGGAATAGTTTTCCATTTATTTGGTCCTTTGATTTTATTCTTCAGGGTTTTGTAGTTTTCTTCCTAAAAATCTTGTACAGAACTTTTAAAATATGTACCTTTTATTATTTCATTTTTGGGGCTAGCATTATAAATGTTACTGAATTTTTTATTTCAAATTCCACTTATTCATTGCTGTTACATAGGAAAGTTATTGACTTTTATATACTAACCTTGTATCCTTTAATCTCACTATAATTGCTTCTTAGTTATGGAAGTTTTTTGTCAATTCTTTCAAATTGTCTACATAACTACTCAGATCATCTATGAAGAAAGGCAATTTTACTTATTCTTTGTCAACCTGTATATCTTTTTTTCTTTCTTTCTTTTTTATTGCATTAGCTTGGACAATTACTCCTTTTAAAGAATTCTATCCTATGTATTACTAACTGATCTTATGATACTGATATGGTAGAAAACAAGAGAGCTTTAAAGAAGACTTGTTCAGTTTCAGAATTAAATCTCACTTGTCTAATTCACTTTAAGTTTATAAACAGGGAAACTAAGTCTAAGTGACTTGACCAAGACCACACTATCTTAATCCTGAGAGGAACACCAATATTTCTCTATCACATTGATTTTTCAGCTCAGGGTGATTTTGTACTCCATGGGATATTTGGCAATATATGGAGACATTTTTTATTGTCACAACTTGGGGCAAGGCATTTCCACTGGGTTCTAGCGAGCAGAGATCAAATGTGCAAATAAATATTCTATGATGCATAGAACATCTTCAACTAGCAAACAGTGATTTAATCCAACATGTCTATAAGCCAGGAGTCTAGAGTTTGAGAACTTTAGGTTCTAGTTGTATTAGGTAAACTAATGCAAAGTGTGAAAACAAATGTTGGTTGTTTACAGAATGGAAATCTATCCTCATTCAAGTGAGTCCAGTGCAAGTGTTCCTGAAGGGGAGGCTTTCCTTCAACCTATGAATCAGGTTGCCAGGTATGTTACCTATTTCTCTTTAACAAGTTACTCCTAAATTTAAGTTACCCATAAATGAAAGTAGCTTAAATAACAACAGAACAACAATGCATTTGTTGTATCTCACAGTTTCTGTGGGTCAGAGATTTGGGAGCAGCTTGGCTGGACAGTTCTGGCTATGAGTTTCTCATAGTCAGATATTTTCCTGAGTTACAGTCCTCTGGAGGATTGATTAAGGAGGAAAGCCTGCACTCACTTCCAAGGGACTCACTGACATAGCCGGCGAATTCGTGCTGCTGTTGGTAGGTACCTCAATTTCTTTCCACATGGGTTTCTTCACAGGGAGACTTGTGTGTCCCCATAGCAGCAGAAGCAAGTCAAGAAACAGAAGTGGGTGATTCAATGCTTTTTGTGACCGAGCCTTTAAAATCACTCAATTCTGCAGTATCCTATAAATCAGCCCTGATTCAGTCTGTGAGAGGACTACACAGAAGCTTGATTACTATTATGTAAAAATTATTGGGGGTCATCTTCAATACTGGCTACTATACTTCCTTACTTCCACTGTATGTCTCCACTATACTGTAACAGGCTTCCAAGATGACCACTGTGGTGATCTCTATACCAGCCAACATGAAGAGGAAAAGAGTAGAGAAATCCCACGTGAGAAATTTGGGGGCTGGAGCTAGCAGCTGTGCACATTCTCTTGCTAAACATAAAATAGAGGGGTGGTTGGAAAATGTAATTTATCTCTGTGCTCAGGAAGGAAAATAAGCAGATATGGCAAAACATCTATGAAGCTGTCATGCTTCCAAAAAGTTATTTGAACACAATATTCTGGGCAATGTCATGCAAAAATGCCATTCCCTTTGGAAATCAAAAAGATAGGAAACTATAAGTGGGAGAACTATTATAAATAACCAATTATGAGCCACTATCTAATTAAAACATTATACAACTTGGTATCACATAATTATGCTTTTTATTCTAATAGGGTAAAAAAAATCTCTCCTTTTTTTAATCATTAACTTAGAAGGATAACAAACTAACATGAGTTAAGTGTCTTCTTTGTGGCCATGTAATGTTTAACACACTTAATAGAATTGAGAAATAACTATTATAATCCTTATGCTACATATCAGGAAATAGACTAAAATACTTTCAATATATTATTCAAAGTGATAAGTGTACTTTATTTATTATTAGACCTATCACTATATAGAATTCAAACTTCAACTCATCTCACCATAATAACCATGAATTTTTATGACACACAAATTAGTCTCATTTTACCTCAAATTGATATTACTTCACTCATATTTCCTTAAAAAGATCCATATGGTTTTAAAATTTTTATTTTTATATTCCCTTCATAGACAAGTACTCTTATATTCTAGATATGCCTAAAATTGCAGACGTTTTTTTAATCTTGGACAGGAGTATATGATACAAAATAAGAGGAAACCCTGGTCTTGACACAGCATTGTGTTAAGGTGCTTTTATCATGCTTGGAAGCATTTTTAGAGAGTGATACCATGCATGCAAATAAAGTAGTATATAAACAAAGAAATTCAGCTGTAGAATATTTATAAATCAGCGAGAAACTACAAATACTTCTTTAAAGAAATCTACTGGAAGCCAAACTTCAAAAGAAGTCTTTTAGGCACACAGCATACCTCTGCTTACTTCCCATACATTTTGTATGACAAGCTACTCAATGTCATTCAGTACTTGGAAACATATTTTATGATCAAGTGATGATTACTTTAGGATGAGATTTGAAGGCATGCAAATGTGCTCTTTGATGGAAGAGCCATTCAACTATAAAATAAGCAACATTGCTGGAACACATACCTTTAGAAGTAAATGGCGAACTAATTGAGCCTCCCGCTATTTGGCTGGTTCTTAATCAGCAGCATATCCAGACACATCCAATAACAGGATCAGAAAGTGGTGGCGTAGTCAAGCATTGGAAATGCCCATAATTTTTCAATCTTAGCCAAGTGCTAAATTGGGCATAGAAAAACACATAGGGACAGTTGTCTCAGAGCGTGCTCAGAGATTTCTGATCTCTTTTCGTAGCTCCTCTATTCACTTCCATTCAAGAAGGATGCTTTTTTGTTTTGGATGTTAGCAATTGCCGCTGTTTTCTATTTGTTGTCATTCATACAAACTGGACTTACTAGTTAACTTTGCATGTGGTTTACATGAGTGTTCTTATCCTAGGGAATCATCTGTGTATCACCAATCAAAATCATTAATTCATGTATTAGGGACAAATTCCCAGGTATTTTTGATCTGCGGTCACTTTGTGAGAATTAGGAGTTTCAGGGCCTTCATCTTTTTTCCACTTGCGTTATCTCTTTAACAACTGCTGCTCCCAATGCCGCTGCCACCAACAAACGGTGTTCCTGCGGTTGCAAGACTAACAGTAGTAAGATCCTTACGACAGAACCATGACCCATGACTTGACAACCATGACTGTGTATTTTAAAATACAGAGTAAAAAGTTATAAACATGAGGGAGACCTTACATGGTATCATATTTTGTGATGTGGTAAAAAATTAAATTTTCTTTTTTTGTTCATTAAGCAAAATGACTCCAAATCAAGGTAAGTATAGCAGAGTAACTTGTGGTCTGTCAACCTCTCACAAAAATCAAATAAAGCAAAGGAAAATCAATTTTTTTTAAATGGCTTTCATCAAACTAAAGCTGAAAGTCCATATCATTTCATACCTTTATAAATTGTTATAGAACCACATTCAAGGGAGGCAGCTCTCATGGACTGCCCCCTCCCCATTAATAAGCAGATCAGATCTGATAGCATAAGAAAACATAGATGGAAAGAATATCAACTTTAGAGTTAGATATTATGTGAAAACACTGGAATAATTATTTAACTTCCAGAAGCCTGTGTAGTTTCATCTTTAAAATTAGAATCTCTAAAATTAGTACCCAGGGTTCCTGTGATAATTAAATACAGAACATTTCCGAACTCTCTGAGCATAATGCTTGTTCAAGTTAATGTTATTGGAGCACAATTTCATCACATGAGGCCATCTGAGGATTTTACCCATGCAGTCTACACAGTTCTAAGGGGCCCAGTTATCAACTAAGTATAGGTATTTCTTCTTCTTCACTATTTCAATACCTTTACTTAAGTATTAGTTTCTTTCTTTATTTAAACTCTAGTATAGTTAGGCCTATCTAGTTTAAACCTCTGCTTTCAAATGTTGTGTGATGGAGAAAATACACAGAATTTGGTGACTGTGGGCTTCATTTTGCAAATTTCTAACTTCAACTGTAAAAACAAAAAACTCCTGGTCAGCTTTAACACCCTTCCCTGCATAAGAAGAAAGAAAGAATATATTGATGACATTCAGAGACAGTGTTATTTTGAGACAAAAATAATCACACGTCAGAATTATACCCATACGATCACCTAAGTGGAGCATATTCTAGAGACATTGCTTCTTACTTTTTGATTCTAAATTGGGCAGCCATAAAGCAATGCTGTGTTGTTGAAAAAGCACAGACTTTGAAATCAAATTGGCCTAGGGTCCATCCGGTCTCCACCACTTAACAATTTTATAATTTTGTTCATGCCTCCTAAAGGCTCTGAGCCTAATTCTCTCGTCATATTATAAGTTTAATAATGCCTCCTTGCCGTGATTATTATGTACCTAATGCAACATACATTTCCCAAGAACTCCTTCTGTTTGAGATTCAAGCCTTTCAGACTTCGGGCTCTTGGCCTGGCAGGCAACAACGTTGAAAGTGCTGAAAAAGATGGATAATAACTTTGTGCAGTTTCAATGATAATTGTAGGCCACTGGTGCTCCATCGGTGAGATGCAAGAGACTGAAGGAAATACTCTCTGGTCCATGTCATAGTTTTAGTTTTTGTGTTTTGTCTTTTGTTTTAAAAGCTTTTTATTTTAAGGACATGCAAATCTTTTGCATTAAAAAAAAAATCACATAAAATTACAAATGAGAAAGCAAAATTATCCCAAACTTCACCATAAGAAAATAGAAATAATTTACATTTCAGTGTAAAAGCATTAAAAGCATAAAAGCACTATGAGTGTATATGTATTTGTGTATAATGTAGCATTCTAATATATGTTGTAGAAAAACATCCCATGATTCTGTCAGAGAATACACATCTATATTACTATATTATTATTTATAATGACTGCATGGTTTTATTTTGTATGAGTTCACTTGAAAATATTTAATCAATGCTCTACTGAAAAATATCTGTAAGATGAAGCTCAGAAAAAGAACTGCTTAGGTCACAGCCGATGAGCACTAAAAGAGAAAAATAAACATAGGTTTTTCTGCTTTCAAAGTCCTGCCTCCACTGCACCACCTCGGTTTGCTTTCCTCACATAGCATTTCCAATCATCTGAACGCATGTCATTGACCTAGACAAGTCATTCTAGGTTCCTGAAAGTAAGGTTAATGTTGGGAGTTCAATAGCCCACTTGTCTTTGCCTCCTTGCTCATTTAAAAGAAGTTTCTGGCCAATGTTTGTAGCTCCCTGAGCTTAGGAGGTGAAGACATTAAACAAAGACCCCTTGCTTTACATAATTTTGCAAGTTAACATGGAAAATTCCACCATAAAAAATGCCCTCAGCTGCATTAGAAGCATTAGCTCTAGGCTCAGTGTGCATGGAACTAAAATGAGCAGTTAGAACAATAAAACAATGCTCAGCAGTCGCCTGGTATTGTGCAGACCCAGCCATAAAGTGCATGTTATGATGTAACACCCACTGGGCCTAATTATTCCCTTTTATGTACAGAAGAGCACAAGCTGTGCAACCTTTGGGAGTATTGACTACTCAGAAAACCTATTCCCCTCTCCTCCCACTCTCTGCCCACAATAGGCATTCTCCATCAAGCTTCCTTTTGCTAGCAGAGAGAATAGAATCTTTGGTAATTGATAGTCTCTGTTCTAGCATGGAGTGGAGCAAAAGCCTGCAATTGTCACTCCTCTACTCAGACATATTTAATCGATTCCCACAGCCTACAGGATAAAATCTTTAGCGTGGCCTGAAGCCCTCAAAGACACAGCTCAGTTTACCTTCACAGCTGTTTTCTTAGTGCTACTCTATGACTGTCCTATTCCCTTACACTAAGCTTGTCTATTCATTGTTCCTGGGAAGCAAATCCTCCCACTTCACCTGCTTAACATCACTACATCCTCCCCAAATGCCTTCATACCTCATCTGCCTAGAAATTCAGTCCTTTTCTTAGTCAAGTTAATATGCCACCTGTATCCTAAAGATTTCCAGACTACCTTGGGCTTTGTTGGTGTCTCATTTATTCATTAGTGACACTCGTTTGCTCCTAAATGCATCTTTCTTTGGTCAATTTTACTTTTTTACCACATGTTATTTTTCTCTGCTAGTAAAAGAATTGTCCATTACTCTAGCTGCTTAAATCCTGATATATCTTCTCTTAGATGTTCAAATGTAGTGATTGATTAATTTTCTTGAATCAGATTACTTAACCCATTATGAGAAAGCCTTTCATATTTCAGTGAATTAGAAAAGAGCCTTTTTTCTTGTGTGTTCACAGACAGAACCATCTTTATATTTAGTTCCATCACCATACAAAAACCTTTATATTAGGTCTGCATCAGCCCGTCTGAGACTACTGAGTACAATTAACACCTGTGAATGCAGGTAGTATTTCTAACATTCATAAAGACAGTCTTAGGTAAGAAGAGGAAGTAGTTTCAGTGTACTTGATAACAACAGAAGACCTAATTCCCTCAAAAGATCTTTCTGGGCCCTTTTTACCAAAGAGGACTGGAAGAGAAACTACACTGCTTAGTATGAAAGTAAAATGTTGAACTTTTAAACAGTCATGCTGGTTTAATACCAGGAATATTTAAAGAGGCCTTTAGCTATTTTGCTGTTCTCATATTATAGGCAAATAGTCATAGTTTATCTTCTGCCTTGCTGCTTTAGGGTCTTCTAAGCCAATCTCAATAGGTAAATATCAATTGTTCAGCCATAAAAGTCCATAAAAAGCAGAGTTCCAGAAAAAGCATTATGTTTTGCATAGAGTAATGTGTTTGTAAGTGTTTTATAAGCCCTGTGCAACAAAAATGGAAGTGTGCCCACCAACAATATGGTATTTCAGTTACTCTCTGGGGCACTTAATAATATTAGCAATATGTTTCAATCAAGCTCACACTACATTTATTAAGGACCTTCATGTGGTTTTCTTTTTCAATTTGAAACTAATACATTGTTTAAAAAAACTCCAAGTAAATGTCTGGCATCCATCCTTTTATACCAGCTGATGTTTACAACAGCATGCCATGGGACATTACTTCCAGAATGACTGAGAAACCAAACCATGAATTTAGAGTGCTATTTGACTTCCCATTATCAACTGCCAGCAACCTAGACAATTCTACAGGATATAAAATAAAGCAACTGTACATCATAAACAAAGCTCCAAATCCACTTATCTTTTAATTACCCCTCAACTACAATTCTTCAACTAGACCTTAGGAGGTGAAGAATCATGTTTTAATCAATCCGATTTTAATGACACTTGGGATATTATTCCTCACTCAAATGGATGTACCTTTTACCCTTTTGCTACAGAAAGAAATATTTAGTCAGTTTTTCCTTTATCAAGCACATTACCAATGTAGAATCAATATAACCATGAGATATTCAATAATCTAAGAATCAAGACATCTGTACTATTTATTTTAAAACAAGGTGTTTTGATAGTTCCGTATTTGGTTATTCTATGCATACTTCATGCCCTATACAAGACGGATGTAATAGACAACAGAGGTATTCTTCCAGATCACCTTGGATGCCTTTTCTCTTTCTGTAAGCGCTCCCCTGAAGTCTTCTGAATGGTCTGCATCTGTGACTCCTTTCCTGTGGGCTGCCCTCAGGCTACTAGGGCTACTTTGCCCCAAGCATTGAGTTTGCATCCTTTTGGCACAGACTTTAGCCCATGATACCAGTCAGGGTGTGAGAGCTGAGGTCTCTAGCCTCAGGGCATGACAATGCCTGCAGCAAGTCCTGCACTCCAAAGTTTTCCATGAAATTAGAACTGGCCTTCCACAGTGTTTTCCACAAATCATAGCCTTGTTTGACTCCCTACTCATGTTTGTTCTTCTCCTTTCACCAATTTACCTTGGGGATCCTTCCTAATAAATCACTTGAGTACAAACACTCACTCAGGACTTGAGCTAAAGCAGCTTGTTTTACACATAAATGTTTGGGTATTAAATACAATTCTTAGTCTACCAGTAAAGTATGATACAAAAATAATGTATTTTAGTAGTGACTCCTTTGTAATCATTGTTGTTAAGAGTTCCTTTTGGAGAGAGCGTAGGCTTAGGAGTTAAATTTCAAAGTCAACAAGGCTGGTTACTAGCTGTGTAACACTGAAAAAGTTATATTTTTTTTAGTCCTTCTTTCTTCAGTTTCATTGGAATAAGTTCCTAAAGGGATGTATTGAACATTAAATGAGTATGTCTACCTTAGTGCTTTGCTCATAGAATTTTTCATTACCAAATAGTTCTCTTTGTCTGAGCAACCCCTCTACTTGCTTGAAAATGTTCAATTTACCAAAAGTGTGATATATTTGATTCAGCAGCAGTATGATAATTAATTTATTCCATGTAGGCAGACCATGTCATCATAACTACTGATCTTTCAGGGAAAGAGAGAGGATGTTAAGAGGGCAGACAAAAAGAAAGTTTGGAGGTATCATGATTTTGAATATGTCATTTTAGACAATATATCTTCCCTCTTATCCAGAAAGCCAGTAGTATTTTCTACATTTTTCCTGCCAAGTATGGCAGCATCACCAATTTTAACTAAAAATGCCATTATAGAAACAAAGATTAAAAAAAAAAAACTCCACTGTTAGGAGGAAAATGTAGCTTTAAAAGTTTACTGAAGAAACCAAAGTCACTTGATATTTTATTTATTACAAAGAGAGTTAAACTGCTTACTGAGTTTGAGTTTGTTCATGAGGTTGGAACATTATGTTGATTATTGATCTTAAAATAGTATATGACCCAACCTGGGCAAATATATTTTGAGGAAAGTATTCTGGGTTTTTTGAAAAGGCTATCCCTGAATTTTGAGAATTCAGTCTGAACTTTCTATCTCTCCCTCCCTTTAACCAGAAATTATTGATTACGCATGTGAGTTTTATAACTGCTACAGCCATTTCACAATTGGACTAAAGATGAAGCTCTAAAGGAAGAAAGAAAAGCCAAAAGAATTGCACAGAAATAGAATGAAAGCAAGTCAACTCCAAAGAGAGTCATTTCTCTGAACTACTAGTTGTATGAACTAGTACATTTCTGTATTTTTAAGGTCAAGTTGAGTGGGTCTATTAGTTTCCTAGGGCTTTGGCAACAAACTGGGTGAATTAAAATGCAGAAATTTATTCCCTCACAGTTCTGGAGGCCAGAAATCTGAAATCAAGGTAATCAGCAAGTCTGGTTCCTTCTGGAAGCTCTGAGGGATAATCTGTACCATGTTTGTCTCCTAGCTTCTGGTGGCTTCCTGAAATTCTTGGCATACATTGGCAGAGAGAAACACCAACACCATTTCAATCTCTAACTCAGTTTTCTCATGGCTTTTTCTAGTAGACCTCCATGTGTCAAATATCTTTCTCCTCTCTCTTATAAAAACAACAGTCATTAGATATAGAGCCCATTATAAATCAGGAATGATCTCATCTCAAGATCCTTTCTTTGAATCTGAAAAAACCTTATTTCCAAATCAGACCTCATTCATAGAAACCAAGGGTTAGGAATTAGACATATATTTTGGGAGGTTCACAACTGTGAGTCCAAGCAGAGGAAATCCTGGAGCAAAATAAATCTAAAAACTGAAATCAGTCAAAGGGAGAAATAAAGTTTAAAACCCATTTATTGCTTACAAACTGCAGTCTAGTGCCATCTCTCTCCCCTGCTCTGGAAGAAAGCAAGCAAGCCAGCCCCTCCCCTTAAACTCTCAGGTTCAGACACACCCTCGGTTGCCCAGGTAATTACCCATTGACATGGAGATGAACTTCTCTGCACCCCTGAGAATGTGCAAAGGCACCAAAGTCATGCAAGATATTCTGGAAATGTTACAGTTTTACCCACAACAATTCAACACACTTTGATTGAAGTTTTGTTTCTCAGAGACACGACCATTCTTAGTGATAATACACTCCAATTTAACTCAATAAATAATGCCCTTATTCTGTGGCATAATTCTAGCATCTTATTATAAGATGATTGAATTTTTCAACTTATACTTTGAAAGGACTTTATTGTTTCTAATTAAATGTTTCATCTAATCTTTCCTTTACTGTAAAAAAATCTCCTTAGGAAATTCCTACTGTTTTTAATTACTCCCAAATGTATGTATTCTTCATGACATCTATATCACTTCCAGAAAATTTTGACCATTTGAAATTTTCTATGACCAGAAAGCATATCTCATTTCTGAAAATTCAAAATTGTGAAGCTTATGTATATGAAAGAGTGTTTTAGATCCCTATTGGAGCCATAGAAAAGAATATGGTATTAAGAGCAATAGCTAAAAAAAGTTAGATAAAGAGAAAAGGAAAATGTCTCCTTTAGGAAAATGGAATTTCTACGTGGTTTACTCCATGTGAGTTTACTATCAAGGTTTGATAAATATAATATTTGCTACAACTATACATTGGGGTAGATTAAAATAAAGTTTGTGGATTTTAAATGATAAATAAAACTTAAATGCTCATATCCTCTGGCCGCAATGCAATGGGGAAGATACGCAAAACACCCAGAAAGAAGACAGGATAATGCCATGGATATGAAACTGTTCTGATTTTAGGATGTTTTATGTTTATTCAATAAACACCCAGAGATATCAGTTCATGTTTCCTGTCATTTCCCCTCAAAACTATAATAAAGCAATTTGTAAGGTTCCTAAAAGAGGTAAAATCCAATTTTTCTGAAACAATAATATAGAGATAAACTTCTGAAAGCATCTTTTAAAGTAGTACTGGGTCAGCCAGATGCATGGTCAGCATTTTTTTTAATCATTGATAAATATTTTTAAAGTTGGGAGAACAGATTGCTATTATTTAATAAATACAATTTTCTTGATAGACCAGTTATATGGGGCAAAAGAAGGAGAAAAATAATAAGTATAAAATGTGTCCTTATTGGTAGAAAGGTTGAGAAGGGCGTAACAGGCTTTTTCTGTCTTCTCCACTGGTATTTGCAGTCCCACAGGTCAAAATTAGAGTAGTGAATGTTAGAATTTCAGTTATCTCATAATAGTTAGAGAAAACATTTGTGGAAAGGTTATGGGGGCTTCTTCTGAGTCCTGGAATTTCTTGTCTTTCTAAGTCCAGCTCTAGGCCAAATTTTTTATTTTAAATAATAGCTATAGTTTTTACTACAGGCTCTGTTTTCTTTCAAAACTGTAAGGCAACATGAAATGCAATGTCTAATTATGATATTGCTGTGCTCTGTTAAACTTACATTCCTTGTCTGTACTAATGTAGAAGTTCACTGTATTTTATACATATTATTCTACATATATTTTAACTGAGGTATAATTGACACATATTATATTAGCTTCAGGTGTACAATATGATTTGACATTTCTATATAATGCAAAATGATCACCACAATAAGGCTAATTAACATCCATCACCATACATGGCTACAGAATTTGTTTCCTTATAAGAACTTTTAAAGACCCACTCTCCTAGTAGCCTTTCAAATATGCAATACAGCTTTATCAGTAATAGTTTCCTTGCTGTAAAATACATCCCCATGGCATAGTCAGCAGTTTTAAATGCGAACTATAAGAACTGAGTTTCTAGGTAGAACACTATATTGCTATGACTCTGCAGATACAGACATGACCAAAACTCTTGCCCAACAATGGATGATGTGCATGCCCAGCCAGATGTTATCCCCAAGGTTGAAGCCATCTAGAAACAGATGATGAAGTATGAATATGGAGAAACATATTTTTAATTTTATATTTATTTTATAAATATATTAATATAAATATATTAAGAAAAGTTGATACAATGGATCACTCATAGAGGATTTGGATTCAGTTCCTGCCTTCACCTTTTTCAAGGCAATGATCCAAGTACAATGTTAATTACTTTTTCCACTGTAAAATGTAGGTCAAGATTCATTTTGAAAAGCACTGGCACTCCACTACACACTATTAGAATGGCAGAAATCCAAAACACTGACAGCACCAAATGCTAACAAGGAAGTGGAGCAACAGGAACTCACTGCTGTGGGAATGCAAAATAGTGCAGCCACACTGGAAGACAGTTTGGCTGTTTCTTATTAAACTAAAGACTCTTACTGTGTGATCCAGCAATCATATTCCTTGGTATTTACCCAAAGAACTTGCAAACACATCCATACAAATACCTTCTCATAGATGTTTATAGCAGTATTATTCATAATTATTAACACTTGGAAGTAGCAAGGATGTCCTTCATTAAACGAATGGATAAGTAAACTGGTATATCCAAGCAATGGGATAATATTGAACAATGCAAAAGAAAGGAACTGTCAAGTCATGAAAAGAATTGAGGAAACTTAAATGTGTATTTCTTGATGAAAGAAGCCAATTTGAAAATCTGTGTGATTCCAACTACATAACATTCTGAAGAAGACATACTATGAAGACAATAAAAAGATCAGTGGCTGCCAGGGATAAAGGTGGAGAGAGAGATGAACAAGTGGAGCACAGAAGATTTTAAGGGCAGTGAAAATATGATATATGATGGATACATGTCATTATATATTTTTCAAGACCCAAAGAATGTACAACAAAGACCAAAAGTGAACCTTAATGTAAACTATAAAATTTCAGTAATAATGGTGCGTCAGCGTAGGCTCATCAGATGAAACAAATGTAACTCTGTTTCAGGGTACTAACAGAGGAGAAGTTGTTTATTATGGGAAACAATAGGAGGGTGGAGAGACAGGGAATACATGGAACTGTACTTTTCACTCAGTTTTGTTGTGAACCTAAAACTGCTCTAAAAATAGTCTATTAAAAAGAAAACAGGGGCGATTCAAGATGGTGGCATGAGAGGTGAGACAGAGAACTCCTCCCAAAACCACAGATAGTGTGAAAATATACTTAATACAACAAACCCTAAAACAGCAACAGGAAAGAAGGCAGAACCAGACTGCATACAGACCTCACGAACAGAGCAGACCTCACAAAACAGGGTAATGTATGAAAGCCTTCATCTGGCAAGACCCGAGCCCTTACCCCACTCCAGCTCACCAGCGGGAGGAAGAGAAATGGAGCATGGGAGGGGGTGAAAGCCTGGGACTGCTGAACACCTAGACCTGGAGATCTGCTTTGTGAGGAGAAACCTAAATTGTGTGGTTCTCTGGAGGATGGGGAGCTGGGAAAGGCAGAGTGCTCAAGAGACAGATTTCAGCCATTTATGGAGGATGAGATCTACACCTGGCGACTCTGGAACAAGGGAAAGGCAGGCGGTCTGACAGACTTCCTAGCAGCGAGAGGGCTGATGAAGGGGTAGGGTTTGCATGGAGCTTGCTGTGCAGGAGAAAGGGATAGGGGGACAAGGTTGTCTGGGCATGCTCTGCCCAGCAGATTGGGAACATTAGGGAGCTTCAGGCACTCCATCCCCCTGGCTGGCAACTCAGCTCCAAGGACCGCCACTGTGATATGGAGACATCCAAGTCTTCTTCCTGGCATGAAAGAACTAGCTCACAAACTGGCAGTCACTGCTCTCGTGTTAGAGCAGCCAGAGGGAGGCCCCACCTAAAACAGCTAGAGATACCAAGCACAGAGGCTTACCCCTGTGTACTCAGCCCACTGGCTTTGATATAGGAGACAGGCAAGGTAGATGGGAGTCAGGAAACAGATATTTCCTCCCCCAGGCACCATCTCCACTTGCCTATGACCCCCAACCTCACTCTAGGGGCTGAGCAGCTCCAGAGACTGTAGCTTCTGGGCAGTAGAGGGCACCACACAGAAATATGAAACTTCAAAATAACATGGTACAGACCAAAATCTCATAAACCCCAGAGAAAGGGCCAAATGAAACTGAGCTCACCAATCTTCCTGAAAGAGAGTTAAAAATAAAAATCATAAACTTGCTTATGGAGGTACAGAAAAATATTAAACAACTCAGGAATGAATTTAAGATGGAGATTCAGTCATTAAGTAATTCCATATCTGAAATTAAACATAAAATGGAGGGATTTGAAATCAGATTAGATGTAGTAGAAGACACGGTAATTATAATAGAAATTAGAGAAGAGGAATACAAAGAAGCTGAGGCACAGAGAGAAAAAAGAATCTCTAAGAAAGAAAGAATATTGAGAGAACTGTGTGACCAATCCAAATGGAACAATATTAGCATAATAGGAATACCAGAAGAAGAAGAGAAAGAAAAAGGGACAGAAAGTGTCACTGAGGAGGTAATTGCTGAAAACTTCCCCAATCTGGAGAAGGAGATAGTCTCTCAAGCCATGGAGGTGCACAGATCTCCCAAACCAAGGGACCCAAGGAAGACAACATCTAGACATGTAATAATTAAAATGGCAAAGATCAAGGATAAAGACAGACTTTTAAAGGCAGCTAGAGAGAGAAAAAAGATCACATACAAAGGAAAACCCATCAAGCTGTCATCATATTTCTCATCAGAAACCTCGCAGGCCAGAAGGGAGTGGCATGATATATTCAATGCAATGAAGCAGAAGGGCCTGGAACCAAGAATACTCTACCCGGCAAGGTTATCATTTAAATTTGAAGGAAGAATTAAACAATTTTCAGATAAGCAAAAGCTGAGAGAATTTACCTCCCACAAACCACCTCTACAGTGCATTTTGTAGGGACTCCTATAGATGTAAGTATTCCTAAGGCTAAATAGATGTCACCCAAGGGAAGACAAAGAGTACAGAATATGATTCTTAACATACAAAGAATTGAGAAGGAAGAAAAAGAAGGGGAAAAAAAGAATCTTTAGGTTGTGTTCATAATGGCATACTTAGTGAGTTAAATTATAATGTTGGATAGTAAGGGAATTACCCTTGAACCTTTTGTAACCACGAATCTAAAGTCTGCAAAGGCAATAAGTATGTACCTATCAATAATTACCCTAAATGTAAATGGTCTGAATGCACCAATCAAAAGACATAGAGTCACTGAATCGATAAAAAAACAGGACCCATCTACATGCTGCCAACAAGAGACTCACTTCAAACCCCAAAGACATACGCAGACTGAAAGTAAAGGAAGGGAAAAAGATAATTCATGAAACTAATAGAGAGAAAAAAGCAGAAGTTGCAGTACTAGTATCAGACAAAATAAACTTCAAAACAAAGAAAGTCACAAGAGACAAAGAAGGACATTACATAATGACAAAGGGGTCAGTCCAACAAGAGGATATAACTATTATAAATATCTATGCACCCAACACAGAATCACCTACATATATGAAACAAATAGTAACAGAATTAAAGGGGGAAATAGAATGCAATGCACTTATTTTGGGAAAATTCAACACACCAATCACTGCAAAGGACAGATCAACCAGACAGAAAATAAACAAAGGGACAGAGGAACTGAACAAAGTATTAGAACAGATGGACCTAATGGACATCTACACAACACTCCATCTAAAAGCAACAGGATACACATTCTTCTTAAATGCACATGGAACATTTTCAAGAATAGATCATATACTAGGCCACAAAAACAATCTCAGTAAATTCAAAAAGATTGAAATTGTACCAACCAGCTTCTCAGATCAAAAAGGTATGAAACTAGAAATAAATTACTCAAAGAAAAAAAAAAGGCCACAAACATATGGTGGCTTAATAACATGCTTCTAAATAATCAATGGATCAATGACCAAAAAAAAAACCGATATCAAGCAATATATGGAGACTAATGACAACAATAATTCAACACTGCAAAATCTGTGGGATGCAGTGAAGGCCTTGCTAAGAAGAAAGTATATTGCAATACAGGCATACCTCAGGAAAGAAGAACAATCCCAAGTGACCCGTCTAAACTCACAATTAATGAAACTAGAAAAGGAAGAACAAATGAGACCCAAAGTCAGTAGAAGGAGGGACATAATAAAGATTATAGCAGAAATAAATAAAATTGAGAAGAATAAAACAATAGAAAGAATCAATGAAAGCAGGACCTCACTCTTCGAGAAAATAAGCAAAATAGATAAACCCCTAGCCAGACCTATCAAGAAAAAAAGAGAGTCTATACACATAGACAGAATCAGAAATGATAAAGGAAAAATCACTACGGACACCACAAAAACACAAAGAATTATGAGAGAATACTATGAAAAATTATATGCTAACAAACTGGATAACTTAGAAGAAACAGACAACCTTCAAGAAAAATGCAACCTACCAAGGCTGACCTAGGAAGAAACAGAAAATCTGAATAGACCAATTACAAGCAAAGAAATTGAATTGGTAGTCAAAAAACTACCTAAGAACTAAACACCTGGACCAGATGGTTTCACTGCAGAACTTTATCAAACATTTAGTGAAGATCTAATACCCATCCTCCTTAAGGTTTTCCAAAAAGTAGAAGAGGAGGGAATACTCCCAAATTCATTCTATGAGGCCAACATCACTCTAATACCAAAACCAGGCAAAGACACCACAAAAAAGGAAAATACAGACCAATACCCCTGATGAACACAGATGCAAAAATACTCAACAAAATATTAGCAAACCAAATTCAAAAGTACACTGAAAAGAGCATCCATCATGAGCAAGTGGATTCATCCCAGGGATGCAAGAAGGTACAACATTTGAAAATCCATCAACATTATCCACCACATGAACAAAAAGAGGGACAAACACCGACATGATCATCTTCATAGATACTGAAAAAGCATTCGACAAAATTCAACATCCATTCAGGATAAAAACTCTCAATAAAATGGGTATAGAGGGCAAGTACCTCAACATAATAAAGGCCATATATGACAAACCCACAGCCAACATTATACTTAATGGCGAGAAGCTGAAAGCTTTTCTTTTAAGATCGGGAACAAGACAAGGATGCCCACTCTCATCACTTTTTTTTTTTGACGGGGGAGGAGATTTTTTTTTTAATTTATTTTGGTATCATTAATCTACAATTACATGTGCAATATTATGGTGATTAAACTACCCCCTTCATCAGGTCCCCTCCACCAACCCCATTACAGTCACTGTCCATCAGCATAGTGAGATGCTATAGAATCACTACTTGTCTTCTCTGAGTTGTACAGCCCTCCCGGTGCCCCCCAACATTACATCTGCTAATCGTAATGCCCCTTTTTCCCCCTTGTCCCTCCCTTCCTAGCCATCCTCCCCAGTCCCTTTCTCTTTGGTAACTACTAGTCCATTCTTGGGTTCTGTGAGTCTGCAGCTGTTTTGTTCCTTCAGTTTTTTTCTTTGTTCTTATACTCCACAGATGAGTGAAATCATTTGATACTTGTATTTTTCCACCTGGCTTATTTCACTGAGCATAATACCCTCTAGCTCCATCCATGTTGTTGCAAATGGTAGGATTTGTTTTCTTCTTACGGCTGAAAAATATTCCATTATGTATATGTACCACCTCTTCTTTATCCATTCATCTACTGATGGACACTTAGGTTGCTTCCATTTCTTGGCTATTGTAAATAGTGCTGCGATAAACATAGGGGTGCATATGTCTTTTTCAAACTGGGCTGCTGCATTCTTAGGGTAAATTCCTAGGATTGGGATTCCTGGGTCAAATGGTATTTCTATTTTGAGTTTTTTGAGGAACCTCCATACTGAATTCCACAATGGTTGAACTAATTTGCATTCCCACCAGCAGTGTAGGAGGGTTCCCTTTTCTCCACATCCTCGCCAACATTTGTTGTTGTTTGTATTCTGGATGTTGGCCATCCTCACTGGTGTGAGGTGGTATCTCACTGTGGTTTTAATCTGCATTTCTCTGATGATTAGCCATCTGGAGCATCTTTTCATGTGCCTGTTGGCCATCTGAGTTTCTTCTTTGGAGAAGTGTCTGTTCATGTCCTCTGCCCATTTCTTAATTGAATAATTTACTTTATGTTTGTTGAGGTGCATGCCACTCTCGCCACTTTTATTCAGCATAGTTCTAGAGGTCCTAGCCACGACAATCAGACAACCCAAAGAAATGAAAGGCATCAAGATTGGTAAGGAAGAAGGCAAACAGTCCCTGTTTGCAGATGACATGATATTGTACATAAAAAAAAATACTAAAGAATCCACTCCAAAACTGCTAGACATACCTGAATTCAGTAAAGTTGTGGGATACAAAATTAGTACACAGAAATCTGTTGCATTTCTATACACTAATGATGAAGTAACAGAAAGAGAAATCAGAAAAACAATTCCATTAGCAATTGCATCAAAAAGGATAAAATATCTAGAAATAAACCTAACCAAGGAAGTGAAAGACCAATACTCTAAAAACTACAAGACACTCATGAGAGAAATTAAAGAAGATACCTATAAATGGAAACATCCCATGCTCTTGGCTAGGAAGAATTAATAATGTCAAAATGGTCATCCTGCCTAAAGCAATCTACAGATTCAATGCAATTCCTATCAAAATACTAACAGAATTCTTCAGTGAACTAGAGCAAATTGTTATAAAATTCATATGGAACCACAAAAGACCCCAAATAGCCAAAGCCATACTGAGAAGGAAGAATAAATCAGAGGGATTATGCTCCCTGACTTCAAGCTCTACTACAACGCCACAGTAATCAAGACAATTTGGTACTATATGGTCAATTAATATATGACAAAGGAGCCATGGATATACAATAGGGAAATGACAGCCTCTTCAACAGCTGGTGTTGGCAAAACTGGACAGCTACATTTAAGAGAATGAAAATGGATTACTGTCTAACCCCATACACAAAAGTAAACTCAAAATGGGTCAAAGACCAGAATGTAAGTCATGAAACCATAAAACACTTAGAAAAAAATATAGGCAAAACTCTCTTGGACATAAACATGAGCAACTTCTTCATGAGCATATCTCTCAGGGCAAGGGAAACAAAAGCAAAAATGAAAAAATGGGACTGCATCATGTAAAAAGCTTCTGTACAGCAAAGGACACCATCAGTAGAACAAAAAGGCATCCTACAGTATGGGAGAATATATTCATAAATGACATATCTGATGAAGGGTTGACATCCAAAATATATAAAGAGCTCACACACCTCAACAAACAAAAAGAAAATAAGTCAATTAAAAAATGGGCAGAGGACATGAATAGACACTTCTCCAAAGAAGAAATTCAGATGGTCAGTAGGCACATGAAAAGATGCTCCACATTGCTAATTATCAGAGAAATGCAAATTAAAACCACAATGAGATATCACCTCACACCATTTCGGAGGGCCACCATACAAAAAAACAACAACAAATGTTGGCAAGGATGTGGAGAAAAAGGAATCCTCCTATGCTGCTGGTGGGAATGTAAATTAGTTCAACCATTGTGGAAAGAAGTATGGAGGTTCCTCAAAAAACTCAAAAGAGAAATACCATTTCACCCAGGAATTCCACTCCTAGGAATTTACCCTAAGAATGCAGCAGCGCAGTTTGGAAGACATATGCACCCCTATTTTCATTGCAGCACTATTGACAATAGCCACGAAATGGAAGCAACCTAAGTGTCCATCAGTAGATGAATGGATAAAGAAGAGGTGGTACAGATACACAATGGAATATAATTCAGCCATAAAGAAAACAAATCCTACCATTTGCAACAACATGGATGGAGCTAGAGAGTATTATGCTTAGTGAAATAAGCCAGATGAAGAAAGACAAGTATCAGATGATTTCACTCATCTGTGGAGTATAAGAACAAAGCAAAAACTGAAGGAACAAAACAGCAGCAGACTCACAGAACCCAGGAATGGACTAACAGTTACCAAAGGGAAAGGAACTGGGGAAGATGGGTGGCAAGGGAGGGATAAGGGGGGAAAAGGGGCATTAGGATTAGCACAGATAATGTAACGGTGGGGGGATACGGGGAACGCAGTATAACACAGAAGACAAGTAGTTCTTCTATAGCATCTTACTACGCTGATGGACAGTGACTGTAATGGGGTATGTGGTGGGGACTTGATAATAGGGGAAGTCTTGTAACCATAATATTGCTCATGTAATTGTACATTAATAATAGTAAACTAAAAAAATAGAAATTTTAATTTAAAAAACCACAAATCTATAAACTTAAAGAATGATTTTGCTATATTCTTTGCAGTGTATTTTTTTCATGTAGTATTTTTGTAACTCAATTAATACCGAATAATAGTAATATCGAATAAGCAACATTAAGTGATAATACTACTCAGTCATCAATTCTACAAATATTTATTGCAAATTATGGCTCAGACTTTGTTATATGAAGTCAGAATACAATTATAAACTTGGAAGAGAAATTCTGTTTTCTTCAAAGTTGAGTTCTAATGGAAAGAAAAGATAATACCACAAAAGACATGTCTACAAATATATTTCATTTGCTGATCTGTGTTCTTGAAAAAATAATAGTAATGAGTGTAAGGGTTAATACAAATTAAGAATAACAGATTCAATTCCCCCTTTTGAAAATAAGGAAAGAGATGTGCCCCAATTCCTTTTTTTTTGTACTTTAGAAAACTGGTAATTTTAAGTTATTTGAAACATATGCAAATCTTTTTACTAGTTAAATAAGCCTCATCATAGCTTTAAGACCCAGGGATATTTCTCAAGGACCTCAGAATGATCTTTTTGAAATGTAATCATCATAAAAGTCAGTGCCCCTATCTCCTTGTTTGTGTTGAAGGGCAGAAGCCTAACTTCAGTGGATGCAATTCTTCAAGCTGTAAAACTACCTCTTGTTATAAAGTTTGGGGAGGTTTATTTTTTCTTTGGATAAAGCCAATTAACTACCACAGATGGTGGTCATCTCAGTTTGCAGGTGAGTTTAAGATGAGCCATGTATGATGAAGGATGCTGTTGATTCCTCTTGAGAAAGAGCTATTGCTTATCTTGAGAACATGTGGTCAGTGGGTTGTGTCTGCTTGACTGCATGAAAGGATGGGTTTCCTTCCTGTCTTTGGGGCCTCCTAGGAGATGGCCTGTGGGATGTGCCTCAGATTCTGGGTTAATGCTTATTTAAGAATAACATTTTATTCTTTCTCTTCTACCTTTGTGGAGAGGTTTTCTGGGTTGGGAGGATATTTTATTTTTAATTACATGTCCCCAGTACGGGATAGAAAATTATGTAACAGGGTTTGAGGGCACTTGAATTAAGAGTAAATGGACAATAAAATTCTCTAAGGAGGTATTTGAGTAGAGATCTGAGTGATCAGAAGGAACCAGTCATAAAAATATCTATGGAGAAGAGTGTGAACAGTGAGAACATCAAGTATAATAGCTCTAAGACAGGGATGAGTCTGGCTTGTTTTAATAACAGACAATAGTCCAGTGAATGCAGACCTTAGAGAATGATAAAAAACTGATGGCAGATAAGGTCAGAAAGATTATTTGTTGGTAGCTCATATAGAGTTTGCAGTCATTAAAAATAAATTTTTAAAGAATTCTAAGTGATATTGTGTGTTGTAATCTGGCTCATGTGCTTAAAAATATTACTGTGTCTGCTCTGTAAGGCTATGAAGGGGAAATAACCATAGCCAGAAGCCAATTAAGAGTCTATTACAGTTGTCCAAGCAAGAAATAGGACTAGAGCAACAGTGGTGGATGTTTTGAGAGATGGTTGAATTCAGAGTAAGTTTTGAAGTTGGGCACTTCACATGGACATGATGAATGGAAAAAAGAGAAGTCAAGAAGAACTCCTAGGTCCTCTGCTCCTATGATTGGATGAATGATGATACTGTTAAGAGCTATGGTAGACTAAGGAAGACTAATTTTAAGGGGAGGACATCCTACTTCTGCTATATAGTGTTTGAGGCACCCATTGGGTATTCATATAAAGATATCAAGTTAGATATCTATAAGCACAGAAATCTATTTGGGGAAATCAATAGTTTAGACTATTTTAAATCATGGATGTCATCTGCAACAGAGTAAAGCTAGTGAAAAAAAGTTGGATGTGTAAGGACCAAGAGCAGGCTGTCCCAACATGTGCCATTGTGTCATGCAAATTATTTCAGAGTTGAGAAGGATCAAGGCCCAAAAGACACAGAAAAGAACTTTGACCTCCCACCTCCCAACTGCATAGAAAGAATTACATAGAGGAACTACTCCAGGAGAACTATCACCATAGGATGCTACAGTACGTTGTAAACTAGGTGTGGCAGACAGGGAGGGATGTGGCCAAGTCCGTAAAAACTCCTGTCTGTGCACCATTGTTTCTGTGTGGCCCATCAAGTATTTTGTTTATCAAACATTTACTCTTTTCATATTCCTGTGAATTACTTCCCGATTCCTTTGAAGTGTCAGACCCCTACCCGCTTTCTCCTTGGCTCAGGGTGACATATACACCTCAGGTTCTCCCTGTCTCTGGAATCCACGTACCATGTGGTTTCCCCACATGTACATAATTAAACTTTGGTGTTTTCTCCCGTTAATCTGTCTCATGTGAATTAGATTCACAGACCAGCTAGAAGAACCTCAAGGGGTAGAGGAAATTTCTTCCTCCGCAATAGATGCAACCTGTACACTGAGGCACATGAACATTTGGACTGCTGAAAAAAGGGGAGAAGGTAGGGAAGTAGAATAAGGAAGAGTCATTACTAGAGCAGAAAGTAGCACAAGATTGTGATGTTTCCATGCCAAAGAAATGATTTCGGTTTAAAAGGAAGTTGTCAGTGGTGTCAGAGACTATTATGAATTTAAGTGTGATAAGGACAGATATTTGAAATTTTTATTTAGAAATCTGGTCATTGGTGACTTTGATCAGTTCCAATGGAATGATGGAGAAAAAAATCTAACTTGTAGAATAAGGTGTGGAAAAGGAGACTGAAGTGACTGTGAAACAAATAAGATCAGAAGGGATTATTAAGAACTGCTGTTCCAGGTAGTCTGCCCACCTCTGCACACCCAGTTCCCTCCTCTTCAGTTTATCTCAGATTTCAAGACCCCAGCTACCATGTTGTTTTGTTGTTGACAATATAGGTAATACTTTCAGAGATTTTTATTTCTAATTCTGTAACCATAATTTGTTTAAAAGCCTCACTACTAAGCTTGTAAACTTATTATTCATTTCATTTTGCTATCTTGAGTTCTATTTTTAATTAATTTTTCAATACTATGAAGCAAAATATTCATGAACCATACCTGGGTGAAATATTTTGAGAATTTATTTATGAAAACTATTTTTAGTTCTTTCCAACATGACTAATAACTTGGTTAGATATAAAGATTTTGGTACATAGTAGCTTGACTCTGATTTTCTCCTTACTTTCACTATTGAATTGCGTAAAAACAAAACAAAAAATGAAGTAAAGCCAAAATGATTTCTGTGTGTGTTTCTAGGAAACTTCCTTTTCCATCTTTGGAAATTTTTGGTATTTTTTTTTCTTCATCACTGAAATACAAAAATTTGTCTTATTTAATTTCATATTTGTCCTAAAATATTTTAATCGGTCTTTATTTAAATTTTCCTCCCTGCCTCCCTTTTTTTTTAATTTAAGGAGTTTTTTTCTCTTCTGAAAAGGTTTCTATTCTGTTTCTTCTATTTTCTCTTTCGGTCAAACCTAGTATGCATAGGTTGGAATCCTAACACCAGTGTCCCCAAAACAGTGACTTTTAAAATAACTTCTGACCACTTATAACTTTTCCCCAGTGTTCTGGGCTTTTCCTTCAATTGCTTCTAATTGTTGTCAGATTATGTATTGGTCTTCTTTTCTGGACTACAACTTTGAGACTATTACTAACACTCCTCAAGCCTTCTGCACTTATGCATGCTTGCACAACTCCATGACTTCTCTTTCACGCTCTACAAATTGCACATGCATGCCTCTTATTGGCAGACCTAGTTAGCATTATATGGATAAAGGAATTTGGTGAAATTTAGTTCCAGGCTGTTCTCCCCACAGATAACAGTTTTTTTCCCTGCTTTGACAGTTTGTTCTTCTCTTGATCTTGTTCCAAAAGACACTGCCCCAAGATAGAGTATATATATGTTTTTAAGGTTAATTATTTAGAGCAGTGGAAGGTATACATTTTAATTCTACATCTTCAGCTTCTCTACCAGCCACATTTAAAAATTTTAAGCTGAAAAATTCTGGGAGAAATTTTTGGTATTTTCCCAATTGGTAGGTTCCAGTGCTCTCCAATCACATGGAGGCTGTACCTTTGGCTTTTTATGTTCAACGGGCTTTAAGATGACCACACACCCTTCTCATCCCACCTCCCATTGGTAACCATGGAGAGAAAAATGACATAGACAACAGCAATAAACTCAGCATGAAAAGTAGAAATATGCACTTGATTATGTCTGATTTATCTTGGGACTGAGGATTCTTAACATGAACACAATTCTGAGGCACTGCTTTATGCAGCTTCTGTTTATCTAGAAAAAGGACAAAAGCCATTTTATAAAACTTTAACCCCATATTCTAAATACTATATGAATTTTGTCTTTCTCTCAACTACATGTTAATTTTAGGGTCCCTCAATGATCATATGTCTAATACCCAAACATATGTCAACATACACCAATAATTTAGCTGAAAAAAAAACTGGAAGTAAAGGTACCTTAAGAATTTTATAAAAATGTGTACTTTAGACAGATAAAATTACTTCACTTCATAAAGTAAAGTCTTGCCTAGAAACTAGACATACAGAGATGGTAAGGGGGTAGGAAGGTGGAATGTGTTTGAACATATATATGAAAAAAGTGATATTTTGGGGCTGTGAGCTGTCTAGTTAAATCATGTAGAAAGAGACAGAACTGGTCCTAATTAATGAGGATTCTAGCAGACAGGGCCAACATTCAGTATCTCTCTGCAAAGAACATGTTTTTAGCTACAGTCATGGGTAGCCAGGAATTCCTGCTGGAAATGGGATAAAAGAAATCCAAGCACAGTAAACTCCCTGGGAATGAGCAACGCACTCAATGATAAGGCCTGGGGAAAAGGCTGAGGCTCTCGCATCAAGAGTCCTTTGATAGGGTAACTCAGAGGACTGTCTGTCACCACAACACTAATGGATGAGTCACTAAATCATTCCTCACATTAGTCAAGACTTGTGCTCGAGACAGAGTTGAGACAAATAGCCACATGGTTGCCGAGTGGCTGAAAACAGGCAAGTCATAAATGCTGTTTTAAAGGTTAATGGAGTACACATTGTCTCTGAAAAATGCCTTTATAAACAGCTGATTAAGTTATATTGAGAAAAGAAGAGCTTCGAGGTGCCAGAAGACTCAGCCTCTATACTAGGTAAAGCAGGTGATTCCTACACTGGGTAGTTTCAAGGGCCACGGAAGCCTCAACAAATTTTCATGTTATCCCCCAAGCTCTCATTCATGAATTTATTCACTGCAAATTTATGATTTTAGATAAATGTTTATGTGTGTCTGTGTTTCCCCCTACCAAACCAGATTCCTAAAATAGAGATGGGGAAGATAGTGCTTGAAATGTGTATCCTCATATAGTCATAGAAGGGTTCAAGTTGTTTTGTTTGTTTTGTTTTCTCTAACACAGTGCTTGGAAATACTGTGGATTCTCAAGGAATATTTGTAGGAATACTGTATTCTTTTAAGGGATTAGGTGAATTTATTTGAGTCAGGGTATACATGAGGGTAAGGAAGTTAAGTGCTAAATACAAGACCTGCCTTCTTCGCAATGACCAGAACCAGAAAATGTAAGGTGCTAAGTTCCTTTGAGACACCGCCTCCAGAAATACTTTCCTTGTGTCAGACAAACACACACACCCCTCATCCTTTTTGCCCTTATAAATGGAATAGTTCCTTAGTTTGTCCATGCATGAGTAAGACAAGATTCAAGCTAACCACAAGCAAGTTTTTCTATCAATAAACTATACAGACTAAATAAAAAAATGAACTTTTATTATATTCATTCCCCAGCACTTTCTAGTCTGAGAAACGCAACTGGTGTCATCAGTAAATGAATCATGTCAGGAGAGGCCTGACGTTCAGCATCTAGTACCAGAAGTCTTCCTGTGCCCTGCTCATATAATGAAATCTTCGAACAGAACTATGATGTAGTCACTCTATAAAATGTGTTTCTCTATTTCATAAAATTCAGAATATGATTCAAGGTAACCAGAATAGTTCAGACTGGGACATTCTTAGTGTTATAAAGACTATGATGACGGATTAGGAATTATGAGTTTTACTGATGTAACCTTTCAAATATCCTTCAAATTCTTATAGATTAAACAGTATGCTATGCTCTACATGAAAGAATGAAAATAAAAGATACACCTGATTTTCTGACTTTGTTATGAAAGGAATAAACCAATAGGTAAGAAACTAGTGTTGTGATGAGGAAAATCATAATAACAAACACTACATCAGAATATCTGATGTGAGCACAAATAAGCCACAGTAGAAAGCACCCTGCCTCTCTAGAGCAAGCAGAGCCTCTGCCCTGCCCCGTGCAGTACAGCAGTGCTTCCCAAACTCTTATGTGCATAGTTATAGATCTGGTTAAAATTCAATAATACGTCTGGGGTGGGCCTGAGATTCTGCATTTCTAATAAAATCTTAGATGAGAGTTCCCAAACCTCATCATTATTAACATTTTGGACCATTGAATTTTTAAATTTGTTTTGGGGGCCAGTCCTGTGCAGTTTAAGATGTTCAGCATTCCTGGCCTCTACCCATTAGATTCCAGTATCACTTTTCCGATAATCCATAATAATGAAACATATATCCAGGTATTGCAGGGTGTTCCCTAGAGGACAAAATCACCCCTGTTTGGGAACCACTGTCCTAGAGGTTGCTGCTGTTTCCGGTCTTGAGGACCAGGATTTTCAGAGGGATCTGCCTGGGCTCTCCATGAGTATACATCTCTCCACAGAATAAGGAATATATGGGTCCAAGGGACACATTGTGAGCTACGTTACCTTTCTTGACCAAGTTCTAGGTAACCAGGACCTGGAAATTTCCTGCTAAAATGATCTCGGCCTGCTTCTAATATTAAAGAGGCCTCTGGGCTGGATTTGTTTTCCCAAGGATTGACCACATCACAGATGTGGATAGCCCCACACCCTCAGGAGGGATGGCGAAAGGGAAAAACTTTGACGAGGTGTGGACTGAGCCTGGACATGAACACAGGCTGTCTACATGCATTCAGTCCTTTTGCAGGGCAGGAGGAAATGGAAAGTAAAGCAAAGGTATGGAGGAGTTGCAGGGTGGACACTGAGAATGGATTCCCCTCATACTGCCATGTTTTTGTTACAGAAACTCTTAAAAGTCTGATCATTTTAAGTTCCAGTTTGGCTTTCTAGTTCATTAGGAAGGTGTGCTTATTAAAAGAGGAAGATAAAACATATACATTTAATGATATTTCTACTTGATTTATAACTTTTAATTGTGTTGTCTGTGATCCCTATTTATCCTCCTGCCTTGGACCCCACAAATACTAGGGGTTGGCCTAGGTTCAAGGCTGGTAGAGAATTCTAGATGTTCAACAGCATGATCAGACTTGATGGGTGGGGAAAACAGAATAACTCTCTATAAGAGAAAGTTAGGTTGCTTAACATGAAAGATGTTGAGAATCATAAAATAGCACAAAATGTAAAGCTTAACTTAGAACATAAGTTGCTTGTGAGTCTATCTGACTCAAAGATCATTTATTTGTGCTATGCCAGGCATTGGTAACTTTTCTTCAAAGTGGCAGTAAATATTTTAGCCTCTCAGCTAGATGGCTTTGGGGCAACTACTCAACTCTGTTGTACCTTGAAAGCAGCAATGGGTAATACACAAATGAATGGGGAGGGCTGTCTTCTAATCCAACATTCTTTACAAAAATTGACTGTAGTTTGCTAACCACACTGTTGTATTCCCCATCAAGTAACATATTAGTGGGGCATAATATTAAGTGTTGGCATACAAGTTATCAACAATGTTGAACTGAAACCATATACTGTGTAGAAGATACAGATAAAAATACAAGAGTACTCTTTTTTTTGTAACATATTTTTCATTTAGATATACTTATCTTTCAGTAATGATATATATGTATCAGTGTCCAGTAACAAGAGCCTTAAGAAGATGTGCATACAAACATAACCAAATAAGTAACCCAAACTGATTGAATGCACACTCTCAAACCAAAACCATATATAATGAATATTCGATTACCTGAAATATGGCATTAATGATTTAAACATCAATAAATAAATGAACACCAGTGTTCCATTCTCCTTTATTTGGAATTGGTCCAGATCCTTAAGGCAGTGTCACTACAGGACTTATACTTCTTCTGGTCTTGTCTAAATTGTCTATCCATCTGCTTTTATCAATACAGGTCTATGTATTATATACTCTTCTTAGTTCACATCAGTTTATGCCAGGGCGCCACTTTCTAATATTGGATTATTCATTACTTCTGAAGGGACTTTCTTCAACCTTTCTTCACTTGACCCTTTTAAGGTTTATTCAAATATCAACCCTGTATTTTTTAAATATGTTAGGCCCCTTCGTTATGTTCTGCTAAATCTCTATCATCAATAACTCAAATACTTAGGAAATGGTACTCCCTGTATTTACTTAATACATGCCCTGTGGGGTTAATTTTATGCTTTTTTGTGTCCATCTTATGACAGTTGTATGGCTGAGCAGAAAGGAGGTGGGTACAATAATCTCCTTCTGGCAGAAAGGAGTAACTTCTTATTGTAAAATGGGATTAAAATGCGTTCTCCCCACTGGGAAAAAAATATCGAGGGAATTGTACTTCTGATATAAAATCATTATATATCTTTCCTGGCAGCTGAAGTTCATCATCAGGGGAACCACCAAAGCTATTAAATAGTAAGATGATTAGAATTATCCCTTTTCTTCATTCTGTGACCACCTCTACTTTCTAAATAATTGTGTACAAGGGCTTAAAGATATTGATTCATTTATAGTGGGACATCTAAGAGTGTCTTTTTTTTTTAAATAGACTTTTATTTTTTA
The DNA here is from genome assembly GCA_032199065.1 of Smutsia gigantea. NCBI lineage: Eukaryota > Metazoa > Chordata > Mammalia > Pholidota > Manidae > Smutsia > Smutsia gigantea. Next base: position 150,446 of record JAVSCE010003788.1, read on the forward strand.
GAGCAGTTTTAGGTTCCCAGCAAAATTGAAGGGAATGTACAGAGATTTCCCATATACTTTCTGCCCCCATATGCATAGCCTCTCCCATTACCAACCCCCCACTAGGGTGATACATTTGTTATGATTGATAAAAACAGTATTTTTTTGCCTTAAAGCATCATACATAACTACACTATCATGACCCATCCAGAAAGACAGAAAAAAAAAAAGAATTAAAAATTGAAAATGAGGTCTATACTCTTATTCTCTGTCATTCACTTGCAATATGCATCAGGTTTTGGTGTGGGAGGGAAGCTGGCTGATAAAACATTTGCAAGGCAGTGAAAATGTTTGCAGGCTGAAATATTCAAAAATACATCTGCAAGGCCAAGAGGAAATATATTACACAGAGAACACTGAGGAAAGTGCTCCCAAGATAGAAAACCAAGGTTCCTTGCTCATTTTTACCTAAAACAGCTTTAAGGTCTTCATTCTTCTTTTTCTGTAGGTAATACATTTCCAAAACTCTACAATTATCACACATGAGTAAAGTACTGAAAACGTGCTCTGCTTTCTACAGCACTTCTCAGCCTATCCTTGATAATAATAATGGTGATGGACAGGAGTTTTATTTCTGGAAGCACAGTCACCATGTAAAACCAAATTATCAGATTTCAGGGCCAAAAAGAACATTTTGTTGGATGTAATAGTTATAAATCATTTCTGTCTAGAATACTGGAAGTTGTAGCTTTTAGCAAAGAAATATATCAAATGTAGTATAATATTGATTTTTTTTTTCCTTCGGAAATGCATTTCAACCAAGAGGACCCCAAAGCTTAGTAAATCTACATGTAATTCTTATGCAGGCTACAGTTATATATTCTCCCTTATTTTATTGAGAAATGTTTGTGACAGTTCATTCAATTTATTCTCCCAAATCTGACTTGCTATTTATAGGAGTGTATCATGAGGGACTGTGGCCTCAGATTTATTGTGAACATCCAGGTGTGTATTCTAAAAAGGAGGATACGATGCCTGGAGTGAATGCGGTGCTGTACAGCTGCTCCCTTTACGAAGCTCCTTCTCAGAAGAAATGTCTCACACATGGGTCACCATATGTTGTCATGTGTTGTCCCATCACTCAAGCCATAACTGAACGGACTACATTTAAGTGCCTGGACCAAAAAGAATCTATCCAACAGGTTGGACAGATGTCTTGTTGGATTTTGTCTTAAAATACAGAGGAGTGTTACATCTAATGATATACAGATGTTATAAAGAAATGAGAGGTATGAGAAAGCATAAGCCATAAAGTAGAATAAACTTTATATTAACTACCTTCCATGGAACTTTTCACATAATGCTCATAAACAAGAAAAATGATTTCTACCATAACACAAATATGGGAAATGCTAAGTTAAGTGAAGTTGAATGGATTTCTTTATTACAAAGTTTCTCATAATGTTTAAAATACAAATATGAATCGTGAATCTCAAAGGAAAGTAATACTCCAAATTTAGGCTATAGATCTTAGGTTGTTTTTTAAAATGAGATTGTTAGTATATCATAGAACACTAGATTCACATGAATACAGTTTAGAAAATAGTGAAATAGGAGAATAAGACAGGTGGATTTAAAAACAAAGTCAGAGTCACTGAATCCCCACAATGGTGGAAGGAAGAGCAGAGCTGGCTAAAAGAGGGAACAACAGACACAAATTCCTGAAGGATAACAAGATAGTTTACTATTGTCCTGCTTAGATCTTTGGTGCTACTGAATTGTGCTTTTTCATTAAAAGTTGCTCTGAAATTTTTGAACTCTCTCTTGTTGTTCCCTGTATTCTTTTAAAAACACCCAGCAATTGAATATATTACGTCAACTTATCTAAGCAAAGTTTCACCTGACAATAGCCCTTTCGTTCCAATTAAGTGATATTTGAAATGAGAACTTTAATGAATTCACAGGGACTGGATAAAACAATTACAAACTTGACTGTTGCCTCCTCCCTTTACTGATGAAGTGGCACATAGACAGTAGTGCCACTGCGGGTCGGAGCTTTAGTGAGGCTGTGCTTTGGTAGCATTTGTGGCCTCCCATTAGGCTCAGCTGAAAGGTAAAGGGTACTAAGCATTATCATTTTCTCCTCCTTCCTTCTAAAAGGAACCTCTTCACCACCACCATCACCACCATCAGCACTACACAAAATTATTGGAAGCAGCAATGTGCCCAGTTAAAAAGTCCTATTTCTCTGTTTCCTTTGTAGATGGACAATGAAATACTAACACAAGTAGAATGGTGGGGATTATTAGAAAGCCCTTTTGCCCTTCCACTTTTTCTTCTGCCTGTTACTTGGAATGTGGTGTGTCCCAGGTGATGGCTTCAGTGTTGGCAGCCATACTGAGGTCAGGAGAGAATTGCCAAGACTACTGTAGAAGTGCAGATGTAACATATTTAAGCAGACACTGAACCCGGCCAGAATCTGCCCACCCCTGGATTTCTGATTGACCGAGAGAATAATCTCTTATGTGGTGACTGCTCTCTTTATATAGTCAGTTTACTCTTAATTGCTTGTTTTGCAGTCGTTATTTATAACTGCCTACCCCAGTTACTAACTTGTCTAAGACAGGACATCTGATTTCGCTAAGTACAACAGAAAGGCCTAACTGTGGACCTGACATGTTATCCTGGACCGCTCCCAAGCGATGGACACAAGGCATCAATGCCACCGACAATAAGTAAGTTTAATCTTGCCTCCTGATTTAAGTGTTCAGCCATTAAGGAACTATTGGGCTACCCAGGACAAGAAACAGCTTAAATTATATAGATAAAAGTCCATCCTGCCCTCAGTTCAAACACAGCCTTTTCACTTGGATCCTAACTACTGCATTAAAGTGAATTTCCATCAGCTTGTTTTATATTTAAACCTACAGGATCCCTCTATTTGAAGATATAACTTTATAATGAAAGAGAAAATTTCTTTTTATGAAGTAGCATTTGTTTTCAGAACCCAGGTAACAAAAATCAAGTCATCCTAGAGACCATGTCAGTCTTGGGAAGTTCCATGCAATCTAAAAAGCCTAGCTAACATAAACCAGAAACAGATTTATTCCTTGCATCAAATTCGGGGAATTATTGAAATTAAAACAGATACTGTTGTGGATTTATTTTCATTTTCTCTCATGAGATGACTTGAGTTAGAATTTTACTACTTATTTGGAGAAGAGACTACTATAAGGAGGCATGTTATTTACACTTGTAAATTATATATATATATATATATATATATATATATACACACACACACATATATATATATATATGTGCATGTGTGTGTGTATATATCTGCACATGCAGTTAACCCTTGAACAACATGGGGTTAGGGGTGCCAACCCCCAATGCTGTCAAAACTGTGTCAAAAGTATAACTTTTGACTCTCCCAAAATTTAACTACTAATAGCCTACTTTGGGCCAGAAGGCTTATTGATAACATAAACCCATATTTTGTATGTTATTTATGCTTTCTTTATCAAAACAACATAAAAAATATTTTCTCAGGTATGTGAATGTCTGCCTATATCAGGGCCAATGATTATATTTTCTATATATTAAAACACACATACACGCATGCACACACACAAAAGGAATTCTATTGGGTAGAGATTTTAAAGAAATATTTTCCCTCACCAAAGTTACTGGGATCAAGAATGTTCTAATCAAATGTAAGAACTTCCTAACGTGTATGGTAGGAAAAAATGGAGAGATAAAATCAAGCAATATATTTTCATTCATAAAGTTTATTTATATAAATAAATAAAATATTTAAATATTTAACATAAAATTCATAAGATGTATTGATAAAATTGATGGATGTGTGATCATCAATCTTTATATATACTGTATATGCATAACTTACAAACTAGAATGGCAAATATATAGAGAAAAAAGTATATTCACATATAAATTAAATACCTACATATTATGTCATATATATGATATTCTGAATAAACATATAGAAAAAGATATGTAAAGAATCAGGATGTCCACAGAGAAATATATAAGCTTATATATATGTATGTAAATTATTAGATTATACATGTATGCTCACAAAAATTATGTAATATATGTAAGATAAGGCTAAATATTTTCAGTAATAAATAAGAAAAGACAATAAATCATAAATTGGTTAAGGCATGGAAAATATACAGGGCTTATATATTTCAAGGGAAATTACTGAGGGTGTGAGTAGAATAATAAAACCTTCAAGGAAAGCCTATGAAGACGTATGTAAAATAGGAGAGCACAATGAGGCCGAGACAGCGCACGCCCTGTCATCCCTCTATGCTGTGTATTGCCGCTGATCAGCAGTGACAGGCCATGGACTTGACCTGCTTCCAGAGAGGTCACGGTCCTGTTCCGATCCTCCCACACTGTGGAACAGCGAAAAGCCATCTGGCTTTTTTGGTGCCATAAACTCTTATCTGTGGCTTCTCAGGTAACGTGTTTTAACCAACTGAGGTTAATCTCAAGGACAACATACTCCACTAATCAGGACATTTGCTTTATAAGTAAACAGGAAACAATGGAAGAAAAGCATAGGATGATCACATCCATATGCATTATGTATCAGCTATCCTATCTGTTGTCTCTGGAACACTGGTTTATTTTGTTTTGTCTTCTCTGTCAAGGTAGGTCTCTTTAATATGTGTGTAATTCCCAGAGCCTGTGTTTTAGGTGGATTGTGATTAAATTCTGAGAAATTCCAATATGCCTATTATAACTCCCCACCAATTGTTTTCTACATATGTATGTCATATAGTGCATATTGAGGGGATGGAGAAATATATAGGACTTCTGCTTTTTCAGTTTCAAATGTAGACAGGCTATTTAGTGGATAATGATAGCTCTACATGTCAAAAATGATCTACAGTGATGAAGTACTAAATCCTTTCTACAACCAAAGTTATTCCAGATCATCCTATTGAAGATCTAAAATGTACTAACTGGTGGATGTGTCTTTCTCTGAAGTGGTGTTAAAATCATTTTCTTGGCTTCAGACTACCACTGAGAAATTATTTTTATACTTCAGATGGTCTCAAATCAGCCTTCTGATTGTCATCCCAGCAATCTATAGCCTGCCCAGGGCTGGTATCACGCCCACTTAACATATGTGTAAAAGTCCAGAGATTTTAAAGTGACTTCTTCACGGTCTAATAACAGAGCTATGACAATAAAGCAGATATGCTACTCTGCATCCTCCTATACAGTCATTTTACACAAAACATCGATGTTATGCAGTAGAGTCTCACGCTCTCCTTACTGCTCTTTGTTAGATAATTACATTGGCTGAAAGTCAGATTTTTACTGGAAACAATCTGGAGAATGCATCTCCTATAATGACAAAACAACCTTAGAATAAAGCCCTCTCTCCTCCAAGGAAGCAGTGAACACAGATTTGGGATTCAAAATACAACACAGCTAATTCCATAAAACTCAATCCTTTTTAAAGAGTTTATTTAAAATCCACATCCAATTAAGAAACCTAGGTTCAAGGAATCAAATGAAGATGAAAAATAAAAGCAAAACTTTAAAGATCACTATAAAATTGTCTTTCATTCATAGAAACTTGGAATGTTTCTGTAATTTTCTCATTTTGCCCTCTTAGTTATAGGATCTCCTGAAAATTCCTTTCTTGCATGTGAAATTTAATTAAGCTAAAGACGAATACTGACTGTTCTTACTAATTCAGAGACCTAATTCTGTCCCACAGTCTCACTTTGTTCCTGACTCAAAGTATTCTCTTAATTTGTTCTCGTTAATCTTAATATTCCAGTAAAAGCTTTCAAAATTAAAGGAGAACTAGATTCCTTCAATATACCGTTTAGCATAGTAGAATTATCTTTGCCTCCATATAATATCTTTCTTTCTGAAAGTATATATATATGTGTGTATACTTATATACATATACATATGGTTGTATGCCCAGGTAATAAAATACATTTGGAACAAAAGCAGTGTGGGGAACCTCAGTCTGTGTGAGTTTAGAATTCTTGAGTTTTGTCAATTGGCTCAAATAAATGAATCATTTTTAAAGCACTAGTCACTTTTAATGGCACCCTGCAGTGAATTCTCATGTCCTGTGAATAATTCCTTCCATAATGTGAAGGCTCATTCTGTGATTCACATGTGTAATCAGCTTTCATTACCTGAAGCACAGCTCTTCAGGCATGACCTTATCTTTGTAACAGCTGTCAAATAAATAAACATATGCCTGTTTGCAGTAAGTTTAATTCTATCCCTCCTAGCCCAAGTGCAGAGGTGCACACTTGCCAAAGGATAGCTCTACACAATGTGTCAGACAGGTAAACTTCTGGGAAATAACAGTGTCAGACAGATCAGCCTGGCATGATGTTATCAGCAAAGGGGCGTCGTTTGGAGAACCTAGAATGGCCAAGCTGCAAATGCAATTGGATTTCAATAATCGCCTGCAGCATTTGGAGAGGCATTGTTTTGCAGTGGACTTTTCTTTTTTCCCACTTATATATGGGAAACAATGATTGTCAGTGTCATCAACATGAAATATGAATGACAATGATGTCTAGATACTGAGATGGCGCACCAAAGAGCCACAGTGAGGATTGGAGGAAGGGGCAGAGGTGAGATGAAGCTAAAAGTGACAGGTTTGGGCAAAGAGTGGATGGAAAAAAACAGAGAGAGATGCTAGGGTTTGCAATTTCAGAAGAGATGACAATGCATGGAGAATAGTCTTAGAGGAAGGAGTAGCTCTGCCTGGAATATAAAGCAATACATGCATATATGTCATTTATCTGAGTCCTTTATGTATGTAAGCTTAAAAACTAATAACCACTAAACAATGAAAAACAGTTTTTGAAAACAAAGATGTATATTTTTCTCTATTGTGTTTTGAATATTTTACAAAAATAGAACTCTTGATCCTTTAAGAAATATGGTCTTTGTAGACTAATATGGAATAAATAAGAAACTGATAGTTCCAAGTAAGAATAATTTATTCTATTATGGAATGGAAATACTGGCTTCAAAGTGCATGGGGCTAGACAGATACAGAGATGCAGAAAATCATGAAATCACTTCATTCCTGCTGGGAAAAAGCTTATCACAGAGAAACTGGAAATCTCTACCTGTCTTTCTCTCTCTCTCTCTTCCCACCCTCTTTGCTCTAGAACCTGAAGCTGCACAGAGTAAAATGTCAATCTTTCATGTCAAGAAGACATAGAAGACCAAAACTAGTCTTAGTATTAGGTAGAAAGATAGACATAAGCAACCAGGGAAGGGGAAGATAAGGTTCTAGGAAAAAAATTGCCCAAACTCTGCCCAGGTAGGAGCCCCACATGAAGACAACAAAGGCTTTGCAGGGAGAGGACTTCCTTGCTCACTGGGAGCAGGCCAGACTGCACCACCCCCCATCCCGACTTGGGTGCAACTAAACAAGGCTAAGAAACAGCGCTCATCACGGGGAAGGACGCACACACCGAGAGTGTGATGTGATGTGAACTGTCTGTGTGAAGGATTCTCTTCAGTACAGACTGACAAATACCAGCAAGAAAATACTGCTCGCCAGGACATGACGGGTCTTTATAATCTAGGATGATTGCATGTGACAGGTTAAAGAATGTACGTTAAGTGCAAACACCCCCACATTGTTAGAATTCCCTTTACTTCTAAAAAAGTGGTATCTTCTGAAGATCCTAATTTGTTAAAGTGAGGGTGAATGTAAGTATGCAAATTGGATACATTTTGACAGAATCATATCGTTTGACATAAGAAAGGGGAGAGGGAAAGGAGAAATCCTTGGAAGCTGAGGGAGGGTGTAGCCAAGTTGCATGAAGATACAAGATAGAGAGAGTTTAGGAAAAGGAGTGGGAGATCCTTTGAAACAGAGAAAAACATAAGTTGGGAGGAGAAACCAAAGGTATGCCTTACAGAACTTTGATTCATTTTTGTGCCCTGGGCTGTAATATCATACTTGCTCCTATGTTGTCAAGGAACCACCTGCTCAACAGTGCTGTGGGGACTGGCTTTCTGTTGCTTATTTGGATATGAGTTGGTGCTGAAGCAAGTTTCCAGGTGAGGAGAAAACATCAAACCTGAACCACAAAGGGTGTAGAGACAAACAGGGATTATTAGCAGAAAAGGAGACTGAGAAGAGGAATAATGGTCACCGTTTCCACAATTTATTTATACCTTCAAATTTTATCCCAAATTTTAATTGAGCATTTTCTTTGTCCTGGGATTTTAAATAAAGCACATACTTTACATCAGAAACAGGTTTGTGGAAATCTGTGCTCAATCTTTAATCTTATCAGTTAGGAACCCCGTACTATAAAACGTGAAACGTGACTCAGGTAAAATGAATTTAATGAAAGTATAGAGTTTGGAAAAAAGATAGATCTTAGCTCCCTTGCCATCTGAGACTCTCAGCATTAGCTGTTAGATAAGCTTTGTTTAAAGGCTCAGCAGAAAGGAGCTCATGGGTTAGAGATGCCTCCTAAAGGTAAAGGATGAGGGCTTACAGCATGCTGGCCCCATGCTTCCCGAACCTGGGAAACACTATTGTAAGCAAATCTTTAGAAGACCCCCGTCTTCAAAAGCCACACAAACAGTGCCAGGAGGATAAGGACCAGAGAGCTATAGCTCCCAGACAATAGCTCTAAAGGAAAAACACACGGTTTTGAAGACACTATAAAATAGTCTCTTATAAATTAGACTCAAATGTTTCTGACAGGCATGCACAGTAGTTCTATATCCAGATATTGTATTTTAGCTAATATGTTTTTTAAAGTTATGTACCAGAGAAGGGCTTTCTAAAAGTTTAAGAGGACCTAAAAAACAAAACAAAACAAGAAAAACTTAAGACTAATAGGGGCAGTAGTAAGTTAAAGACAAAAGACTGGAAAGTTTCTATTGTAACAATTTTGTGGAGCTAAAAATATATATGCAAATTTTATTATACACACACACACACACATATATATATATGTGTGTGTGTGTGTGTGTATGTATATATATTGGAATGGATTCTGAAAATGATCCCACGGAGCTGTGTTTTTTAGGTTAAATAACAGTCTATGGGAAAAAAATTTTAAAAATTAAATTAAATTAAAAAAAGCAAAAGACAAAAAAAACCAGTCTATGGGATCATTTCACAATTGCTGTGGGAGGCTAAATTTCTGAAGTATATTCAATATCATATAAATTTCTATTAAGGAAATAAAGCAACAATGACACTTTCTAACTAAACACATATAAACATATACACAAAGCAAATCTCTACAGAATTTTTTGTCTGAAGGTGAATTATAGAAAATAAGGAAATATTTAGCATTTACACTTTGTGTAACAATTTTATTCAAATGTTAAAGTGTAACTTTCCTGTGTATACAATTTTTTGTGTATGTAGTGCAAGATTATTATTTATTTATCATATTATGTGTAAGGGTTTCTTTATGATTCAGGTGATTGTATATTTTATTTTATAAGACAGCTTGACATTCTAAATATTATTGGTCTTACAAACCAAAATTGCGTTTTGTTTTCCAAACCTGTCTTATCTTCTATTTTGAACATTGCATAGGTAAGAAATTATCATGATACTGAAAGGTAGAAATAATTTATTACAGTGTGATCTATCTGACCTCAGATCCAGATACCATTAAATATTGCTGAGAAGCAGGTTATCAGTATCATTATATATAAACAAATATATATATCAGGCTTCCCCACAACTATGCAGAGAAGAATTCCACTGCCAGTTTCCATCTATTTTCTTGGTTACTCTACAAACACAGCCATAGACAGTAAACTACACATATTCACATATTTGAAATATGCAGCCCACGTTTTCTTATAGAGTCACTTGCAACTACTACATAATGACACCAGTGGAGATCTGGACCTGATCAAGGTTGTGGCAAATGCAAAGTTTATTTAAGGATGAAAAAATAAAAGAGTGACAAGTGTTTTTAAATAAAAGAGGTATTCCTTCTTTAAAATATATGAGAATAAATAGTAATGTTGTTGGGAAGCTGTATGTGGGAAGGCCTCTCCTGCACACCAGGTGAAATCCGAGCCTGGATCAGACTGGGGATGGTTCCTGACTCTGACTGAGAAAGAATTCTCTAGCAGGTCAAACAGGTGTAGGTGAGGAAGGAATTCATTAAAGCAAGAGGAGCAGTGAATGGCAGCGCTGGTAGGCAGCAGAGGAGAGGGAAGAACAGAGGGAGGAAAGGGAGGCTCACTGCACTGCTCAAAATAGGGCAGATGCTCGCCAAGTCCTGAAGCCAGGGTCACTGGTCATCCAATGCCTGCTTGAATCTGCCTGGGGTGAGAACTAAGCCCCTACAATTTGGGGGAAGCCTGGAACACTGGATAGAGTGAGATTTTGTCCTGAGAACTTCCCAAAGGCAACAAAGATGGCCAGGCAGGCTACTAAAGAGCATGACTGGGCCACTGCAGTCCTGTCTGGGTCAGCCAGGCGGCAGGAACTTGCACGCCCACATCAGAGATCTTAGCAGCCCTTCCCTACTTTTCTGAAGTAGAGCAGAGAGACTGAAGACTTGGCTTAAGTCTAGAAAACTGAATGAAAGAGCAAAGTAACAAAGACCCTTACCACTGGAAGAGCAGAGAGACAAAATGCAGTAAGTTGAACAGCAAGAAGGGTTTATTTAAGGCAAAGTACACACTCAAAGAAATGGGAGCACAGGCAACCTCAGAGAAGAGGAGTGCTTAAAGGCTTAAGATTCTGTCTTTTAAGGATCACAAGAATGGGGCAAAGGGTACAGGCTTGACATGTGCTCTCATGATATCTATCTTCAGTGGGAGACATTATGTCATTATCCATAGTCCTCTAGATATTCTGTAAGATTAACTCAACACAAGGAATTTCTTGACCTTGTTCTTCTTCAAGACAGTGGTTACCCTCAAGCAGTGGGGATGTATCATTTAGTACTACTTGCCCTGCCTTAAGATAGGGTCGGTTACTGACTGATTACCTAAAATATATTAGGAATCTTACCTCCTAGCTCCTTGGTTTTTAAGATAGAATCTCAGCCTTAAGATAGAATTCCTTCTGTCCTTACTATCCTTTGCATTTTTCATCATAGACAGGAAAAATTAATCACAATGCTTGTCCCATGTCCCTGCTCTACCTCAGTAACACATTATCAGTATCGGGGTCATTTGGGGGGGGGGGCTGGAAAAAATAAATAGTCATATTATTTTAAAATCTTTTAGGTCACAATCTCACTGGAGAAACTTTTATGAGACATTTCATTTCTGATGCTCCTAATTATTCACTTGAAAAGAAATTCGAAGTACTTTCAGATACTGTCAAGCAACATACTGATAGTTAACAGGGATATCAAATTTTAAGGTTTTCAAAATATAGTATTATTATGTTTTATATTTGGGGTTTCATTTTTGGTGTTTATAATTAATCATTAAATAATTTCCCCTTAATTCCTTTTTTATGTGGTTTGCATCTCATACTTCTGTGCTAAGTATCTCACTGAAGATGACATTTTTAATAAATTGATGAAGACCATCATGAAAGCTGATGAATTCTTTTGATTGAATGAGCCATAATTGGGAATGGGGGGGAGGTGTGTAGAATTGAACACTAATGGCATTTTAAAATGTTGGTTTGTTGATTCACATTTTTGTTAAAATGAAAATTAAGAAAAAAATCTGTTTTCAGGATGAAATATGTCATTTACCACCTAGCATTGGTTTTCAAAATTTCATGTCTCCTAAGATCTAAGAGAAAATGTGTACTTTATAATCAACACAATTATATTAGAAGAACAAAAGATATTCAATACTGAACTATTCATCTTGTTTTTAAATATTATAATGCAAAATAAAAGTATTAATATTGAGTGTCCTTGGTTTTAAAAAATAAATATGCTAAAATATGTAATTGCCCCATTTTTGGAATGTCAAGGTAGGGTGAGGGGAAAAAACTTGACTGTTTCAGTTAGGCAGGGGCAGACTAAGTTTAACTGACTAAATACAATCTCTAAAAAATGAGAACTTACAAGAGAACTAGGCAAACTTTGCAGCCATCTTTGAAGATTTGAAATACTGAAGAAGTTGAAATTTCAAATTCCAAAGATTACAGAACATTATTTGTATTTCAATTATTTATTGAAAAACATGAAGAAGTAGTAATAAAAATCTCTTTATTGTATTGATCGGATAAATTCCCCAGGCTCATTAACATGATTTTTATGGAAAAATCAAAGTTCAATAGCTTTCCTGTAGGACGACTTCAGGCAAATGTATCCATATGTTTGACTAAGTATCCCACTTCGAAGATTGTAAGGAACCACACAGGTAATGATTGTGAGATGTTGTTAAAATTATTTTCACTCAATGATCTTTTGGCTTACCTTAAGTACAAGTAGGCAATAAAGGTTAGCAATGATGAATATAATTCTCATCTATCAATTGTTACACAATAGATAATAAAAATATGTTATTTGTGTTATTAATTCTTTCATTGCTTCCTCTATCCAAGTATTTTTAAGGGCACAGTAACTGAAGCTAATTTCATAACTTGTATAGCTTAGTAGTTTGTGTGAAATAATAAAGAAACATATACCAAGTTTCCTTCTGTCTTATAAACTAGATCAGTAAGTGTGTATTTATAATTAATGGAATGAAGCTAATGCTTCTGAGAGGCTTCACTCACTGAAGCCATAAGTGCTTCCCTAAAAATAAGTTCTCATGGCCAAGTGTCTTTGTAAAATGTTTAAAAGTAGGGTATTTAAACATAATTTTTAAAGACCCTTTTCTCTTTCCAACCCAACTTTCCACTTTCGTACTTCCTTTTCTGTCAGGTGACTGATATTGCAGAAATGGGAAAGCACAAGGAGGTGATTAAATAAAACATACCTAAAAGTATATGAAGAAAAATAATATTTAATTAACATTAATTACATTTGCTACTCTGCTAGGCTCTTTGGAGACAATCTCATTTATCTTCCATTGAAATACTGTAAATTACATAGTTGTAATTATTTAAAGGAAATTATTTTCAGAATAAATGTAATTATGTTTAATTTATTAATCAAGATACGGAAACAGACCGTATTAGTTTAAATGCCTGTAATGTTAAACTTTTGATTTTGATGGAATAGTAGTTTCTGAATGACAGGTTAGACAGAAAAAAAATGTATAATTCATTTTAAAAGGTATGTTTTATTTGTTTTATCCTACTAACCAGTTCGTTTTCATTTAAATTAAGGAAATAAAACTGAGAACATAACTCACATATAAAAGCAATTTTATGTAACACCAGAAACAGTTTACCAGTCTTTCCACGGAAAGTGTGAAGATACAACATATTCGGAGACAATAAACACACAGGACGGTGTCTTCCTTTCCGATTTAAGAGCAGCATTCAAACCCCAGATAAAGTTGTGCCCATTTACTCTCTCTCTGTGGAGGGTAACTAAGAAAGTGGCCTATGTGCTGGAAAAAGATTCTTTGTAGCCATTAAGACTAAAGAGAGAACTAGAAAAGAATTTCATAAAACTACAACAAATTTACATCAGGAAAAAAAAAAACCCAGCAGCTCTAGCATCAAATTAAGTATACAAAAGCACGTCAGATACAGAGATATATTTTTGGTTTTAATGCAAAGATTTTATTGAATACTGCCAAAATCTGAGAAAAAGAAAGACACTGGTAGACACACACACACACACGCACACACACACACACACACACACACACACACACACACGAAACGGAAACTGGGAGGAAGCGAGAAGGTTTTTTTTTACTTTTTTAACCTCTGTCACTGTTTTAAAATGTATCACGCTGTATATCGCTTCTTTTTGACAGCATTCTCTTAAATTTCTATTTTGGGGTTTGGTACATTTATGACTTTCACTTAAAACGTTGCGTTGGCATCTGACCACTAGGGGGTGCCCTCATTGCACATTTTGCTGCGCACCCAGTACAGCATTGGTCTTGACAGGAGTGCAGAGATAAATTTTATTTTTGGCTAATTACAATTTGAATTTGTTTTGCTATTGTTACTTTTTGTAACTTCTGACCCAAGGATGTGACATCATTGCATTCTTCATTGTGAGACGTAAAGTCACTTTTCCTAAGTGCTCTTAATATGTACACACCTTAGGAGTGTTTCCTGAAGAGAACAGAAATCTGCACTTAAATAGCTCATCGTAATTTTGCATCAGATTCCTGTTCTCTTCAGTAAACACATAAACCATGGGTATGTGGCATCGAATCTTTTCACTTTCATGTAGTTGCTTATATTTACTTTTTATAAGTTTAATGAAAATATACAATATTTACATAAACTGATTATCATAAAACCCTTAAAATATTCAAAATTTCAATGTGAAAATAAAATTCGTTAGACTATTTAACTTAGAAATATTAAATAGTACTATATTACTACATATATAAAGAACTGATTCTTGTATTTATTAATCCATTATGCCATTTTTAAATGTTCTTAATAATGCACTTTCATTCAAATTTTATATTACAAAAGTGACAAACAGCCTATCATGTTATTCTAGCATGGCTTGCCTAGAAAAATAATGTCCTAGTAATTAATCTATTGAAATGTATATGAAAAAAATAATTATTACTGTTCCATGAAGACAATGAGATTAGATGAACTGTTTCTTATATTTAAACAATTATCAATTCAAAAACTGAGGATCCTTATTAAATTAATTATATAAAACTACAAATACAGTTTATCATCTTATAAAATGTAGGGAAAATTTTGGAAGTCTTAAAAATGCAGAAAAATACTGGTGAGTACATTGTCTAGACTATCCAGGTCATCTACATCTTTCACTGTTTTTTAGCTATTTTGAAATTTTGTAAGATGTAGGTAAATGATCATAATGAAAATGATTCTTGTCCACAAGATGGAAACTAACTGTGCCTTATAGGGTGCAAATGATTTTTGCCACGTGAATGGACCTCTTCTTTTTTTTCAATCTATATGCAAATTTATTTCCTGTGTATATGTGCTTATTGGTATTTTCTGTTAACTGGTTTTAATGGTTCCCACGTTCATTATCAAGTTATCAAGTTGACATCTTTGACACAAGTTCATTATTACACTTGTGTAAGTTATGATTTTTCCATTTTTTGGCAAATTATCTGCTAACAAGTTTATGATTTAAATTAATGGTTGAGGATTCAGATTAATAAATGCATTCAGGTTCTGTTAAAACAGAAGCTATTACAAAATTTTAAATAACTTTTATAAAAAATCTACAAAGACCTGAATTCCTTTAAATATTAAAATACAATATTAGTTTCATCTAGATAAGCCTTTTAATGAGCCATTTTACTTATTCAACCATGGGTTTAAGAGCTCATTTTTGTACACAAACACTAATAAATCCCCACAATCAGTGTAAGTATCACACACATATTTTTCAATAATTTATACTAAAATGAATATGAATTTTAGATATAGGCAATTTACTTAGATAATAAAAGATGTTGATAAACATATTAATCCTGTTGCAATATAATACGATTACATTTCTCCTCTAAACCCCTTCTAACTCACTCCCTTCTGAATCTTATTGTAACAAGTTTAAAATATGAGTTCATAGTATAGTGCAGTGCATACATGGCAGTTTATTTCCTGATAATCTCAAATTTGTTTTTACTGATGTCATAGTTATGATTTGATGTATGATTGGTCAAGATGTTTAGTGTTTCTACAAGAATAAATCCTTGGTTTTAGGTTGTTATATGTGAGTGAAAAAGGGCTTATTCTCCCTGCAATAGCCCACACTGCAGAGCCATTCAGAAATTTCAACTTCAAATAAATATTTTTTCTAAACAGAGCCATTCTTGGGCCTTCGTACATGACAGCTCTACTACTGAAATCAGATCTAAGCAACACTAAGGTGCAAGACAATAGGTTAGTCACCTGTGACAAAGATCTTTAGAGAACACTACAGTATTGCTAATACATCACTGGAAATAGGAGCTGATGAAGAAACTAGTTATCAGGCATCTAAGGATGTTAAGATGGGATTCCTACAGTTTGTCTCTACTAAAGACAAGGCATTCAGGAACCCATAATGCACATTCTAAATCAGATGCAAAACCTTGGATATAGGACTTACAAAGAAGGTGATTTTAAGTAGCTCCCTAACCCAGTGGTTCTCAGCTAAGGGCAATTTTGTTCCCAAAGGTTATTGGCAAATTCTAGAGACATTTTTGGTGTTCAAAACTTGGGTTGTTGGGGAACCGGCTGCTACTGGAATCTAGGGGGTAGAAGCTGGAGATGTGTTAAACATCCTAGAATGCATATAGATGCATGTAACAAACCTCTCCCCATCCCCCCAAAAAACTATTCAGCCCCAAATGTCAGTAGTGCTGATGTTGAGAAACCCTGGCTTATCATAACAATTATCTCTTGGTTATAGAAGGACTAAGAGCAGTCAAGAATGACAATTTGTTGGGATAAAGATGTCTGATTTTTGTGGAATTTTAATCCCCACCATATTGGAGAAAGATGTTTCTTTCTCCAAACCCGAGGTTTAGTTGACAGTGTTTTCAAAGAGTCTATCATTGGAAAAATTAACATTTGTCTTCTGAATTTGAAGTATCAAAGGGACTGGCAATTGTCTCATGCCTGAGAAGGACATATATGAAAGTCACAGAGCCAGCTACCTTTCAATTAAGCAAGAGGGGTGATCATAAAGACTAAATCCTGTACTTTTAAGACCAAAGGAAATGTGAGTTTCCCAGGAGTCAGAATCCCACATACAGGGTTTTGATTAGATCTTTTTGAAATGGCCTGTTTTCAAAAGTGTGTGGATTAGACTGGGAAAGGAGACAGGTCTTAAGGAGTCAGCCAGATCAGGCACAGCGGGTATTGAAGACTTTACAAATGAGTGATTTCCAGTGACTGACAAATTCTTTTCTCCAAAGAGCTCAAAAAAGCACCCACTAGAGAAAGAACACCTCTCAATCCAAAAAACAGTGTCAAAACACAATTGTACTTATCACATGATCTCCTGTCCTTTTGTCCCTCTCACTGCTTCAACCGGAAGAACCAGATGCAACCTAGTGAAGTTTGAGGAATGAGGAAAAACCAAGTCAGAGAAATAAATTGGCCGGACTTCCCACTTCACTGTAGTCGTCTTTGCTTGAACAGAGCAAAGCTGGAGGAGGAGGAGAGGAATCAGGTTTTGGATATTGTTTTTAATTGCAGGACTTGAAACTTTTTTGAGGACCAAAGTTATTTTGGAGGAATTATCACTATTCAAATGTATAGCAAACATTAGGGATTTTATTCAAGACACAAGGAAGAAAAAGTCCGTAATTTGGGTTTGAAAGGATAGGGGAAGAAAGGAAATTGCTCTCTGTTTGCATCTGTATTCTAGAAACAGATGATCCATAACACATCTAAGGAAGGATTGGTCTAAGGAAGGTGAACTAATTGTAAGGCTTTGTTTTGGTAAGTGAAGTATGCACATTTGGGATCAAGAAGGACACGTTTTTTCTTTTCATTAAGTAAGTAGGGATTCTGAACTTCTGGCCATGATGCTTTTTGTTTTTTTCTTCCTTGAAATTAAATACTTTTAAGAGTATCAGTAAGAAAGGGAACTCTTATCAGCCTGCCAGGGTCTTGCTTTGGGCCACTCCTTTCTTGGACAATTGATATATTGTATATGCAGTGGTAGATGAAATAGCTCTAGTGTCTTCCACTCTGGAGCATAACAGTCAGTCAATATGGACACATGGAATACCAACAAGTAGTTGGTATTGCCCCAGGCATTCAGTCTACACAGGTGACCAAAACTAACATTGACCCAACATCATGGAATTAAAAAATCTGAAGTTCCAAAGTAATTGTGAATCACTGTAGAAAAAATAATGATCCTGATATCATTTGGAACATTTTCAGAGTATCACAATTAAGCATGATAATTTCTGGGTATTTCTAGTAGATAATCTATAATGTCAGAAAAACTATCTCAAACTTCCAAGTAAGGCATAAAGGTGGGCCGCAAATCCTTTCAAGTAAGGCATAAAGGTGGGCCGCAAATCCTTTCAGTGACAGGTAGGAGCAAAGGTCACCCAATGACTGAGGGAAAACGCACTTAAATCAGCTCCCGTTTAAAATCTATTCATTAAAGGTCCTAGGTTCCATGTTATTTGTACACTTTTTGGTCCAGTAAAGACACAATTTCCCTGTAGTAGAACAGATAGTCCTAGAAGTTGATGACCCTGTTAGATGAAAACCATTTCTTATCTAACCCAGGTTCTTTTTCTAGCACTGCTTACACACACCTAATCCATAATGCTCTTCAAACTGGCCATAACATGTTCCTTAGTCCCTCATTATATAATAAGTAAAGCTTTGATGGATATTCATTTTATTTGTATGTGCAAGTCATGAGTTTTATGTTTTTTTTAATTATACCTAAAAATATCAGATTTAAGACAACTACTTTTTATAGCTACTTGACTAATAGGTTTTTATTTTAATCAAAATAGTTATTAAATTTTTATCAACTTACCTACATCTAACAATGTGATAATTTTATTATATTTTTAAACCTAAATTAGTGAAATATCACTAGATCTTTTAATGTTGGACTACCCTTCTATTCATAAGTGATATATTTAAAAGTATTATTTTAATATTCTTCTAGGTTCAACTCAGTAATACTTTATTTAGGATTTTTTGTTTCTAAAATAGTGAGTTCTGTTTCTTTTAATTTTGGTATGATATTTGCATTTTTTGTTATATAGAAATAATTGGTAAACTTTCATTTTTCCTGCTGTAATCTGGAATAGTTTAAGCCAAAAAGGAATCTTATGCCTTTGAAGGTTTAGTAGAATTTTCCTTCTGCAAAAATTTAAATATGTGATTACATTTTCAGTTTTTTTCTACAGATATTGTCTTATTCAATTTTTCTACATGATATCAAGTCACTTTTAAAAAGTATAGATTGTCTCAGTATATTGTCCATTTTATCTTGATAGTCATTTATTGGTATAAAAAATATATATGTATTTTTATTAACTTAAACATATTATAAAAGAAATACTTATACATATATCTATGAATAACTCCATCCTGATGGGTGTTTATGTGTGATTTTATATGAAGGAATAATAGCCAGCATATTTTTCTGTAACTTGCTAGTTTGCACATATCAATTCAGTATGAACCCCCCAATCTTTCCATGTCAATTTTTGTAAATTGCCTTCATTTTTCTGTTAATGGTGCGTGTTTATGTAGAAGCCCTAGAGTTTATCCATTATCATTTTTATGATTACTTTCTTTAGATATACTTTTCTTTTGACTTCTTTAGAAGATGAATGCCTAGATGATTAATTTTTAGCTTCTCTATGTTAATATATTTACTGCACGTTTTAATTTGCCTTCCTTATCACATTCTTAATTACATCCTTTTTCACAAATCACCCTTACCCTACATACATAAGGTTTGTATACATACATCCTAAATACATAAGGTTTGTAGTATCGAATGGGTAGAGAAAATCATGTGCTATTTTGCCACCCCCTTTAATTTTACACGGGTTTCTAATGCTTCCGCCCCATTCCTGATTTTACCCCCATTCTTCTTTTCTCTTTTTAAAATTGTCTTTCCTTTGAATCAGTGTCATTCCCTGAACAAGTAAAGTGACATACTTCCACAGAAGGACTGATGATTCTGTAATCATATTATGCTTCATATCATCATATTTTAAAAGTAACAGTTGGAGGTGATGACAGGATGTTCTATAAAATATTTGTTACCTCATAATGAATCAGGCATATTAAGAAAAAGTCTTGACAAAACGCCATGTATACTCCAACAATAATTCCAGTCCTTGATTTTGCATGCTAGCCAAAAAACATTAACACATAGTCAACATTCTGAACTGACATGTTTCTGTATTGAATAAACCAGTTTTTTAAAGCCAAGATTATCTTAGTTACAAGAAATAGAACCCCACTTGAAAATAAATAAAAAACGAATAGAGGGATGTCTTATATATTTCAACTGTGGAAACTCTCCCTGGTGTATGAAGTCAGCTATTAGGAAGCCAGCAGCAGTGGGGCAACTGCTTGCTCTCTTTCTTTCTCAGAAATGGCAACTTATTACTATATCTGTTATCTATTTTTGTATATGCTTCATTTGTCTTTCTGAAGCACATTTTTCCATTTTTCTCTATTTCCCCATGCCAAATGATCGTTTTACAGGTCCTGTGCTCTTAAGTGATCTGCAGTCACTCGTAAGGCTGCCAAAGAAAAATTGCCCTGGGAAAAGTTAAACAAGCAAGGGGAGATTTTATTCAAGACCACTGTAGTAAGGGGAGAGATGGACCTCAACGCTGCTGGAAAGAAGCCAGTGAATAAGTACTGGAGGAGTTTAGTGGGGAGGTTGATCAGTATAGGATGTGTTGAGCATGATGGGTATTCTGATTTTACAAATGTTTTCTCCATGATTAGCCTGTGTTTGGTAATGGCGCCCATTGCAGTTAGGCTTCTAACCTCCCAAAGAAACTGGGAGATAGTGGTGCTATCTTCCTTGATGACTGCATTTCAAATGGATGGCTCCCAGGCCCTTGAGAAACACGTTCCTGGATTGTGAAAGCTGACAAGAGGCTAGGAGAAAACAGAAACATTTCAAAGGGGCAGAAAAAGAATTTTCAATTACAGGTTTTCTAAGGTAAGTGCTCTAGGAAAAGGGAGGTCTATGGCCTATAGTCAGGAAGGAACCTGTCTAATGTTTAGTCAAGCTGAGGAGAACTTATGGGCCTCTTAATCAAGCCCAAAATTGCAAGCGTTTTTCAATCCGGATTCCAGATTCTCAGGTAAGTAAAACTGCTTGGCTCAGGAGAGGTTAAGTGTAACTCAGGTACAGTCAGTATTAGCCGTTCAAAGAGCATAACAAAGCCTCCAGAGGAGGGCAGTTCTCAAAGGCGTGGGTTCCAGCCATGCAGGTCTCTAGGGCAGCTACTGAAATAGTGCAATAGTGCCCTGAAATGGTTGTTTATTGTTTTGCAAACTTAAAGCATTAATGTTCTATCTCCCAACAAGTCTACAGAATAAGAAAGTTTAAAGAATATAGATATGAATGTGCTTTAATGCTATGCAACCAATTTACCAAATACGTATGTTAACAATATGCAGTAAAACTGCCAAAAAAATGCAGTTTATGTATGATCTAATGAGATTATTTTCACTTAATCTGAGATTGTATTATGCTTCTCTGAGATTGAGCCTTTGAAATTTATTGGCCACAGAATGGCTCTATGATGAATTTTTGAAAATATTGATTGGTCATTCTTTCAATAAATATATCCATGTGTTGAGCCAAGAACTGTGTGGATACAGACCAGAAGGAGCAGACCCCAAGATGGCAATTTTAAAGCACTGTGGAAGGACAAAATGAGAGAGATGCCAAGAGTCCTATTGAAATAGAAAGAAGGTCTGTCTAATGTACCCAAGGTGAGAAAAGAAAAGGAAGAATTCTCTGAAGGAAGTAATCCTGAACTGAGTAACAACAGGGAGAAGAGTACTACAGATAAAGTGTGCAAGTGAGTCAAGAGACAGCACAATGTACAAGGAGAATTGCAAAATTTCCTGCAAAGCAAGTTGGGGAGTGATGAGAAATGAGACTGGAGAAATAGACAAGACCACAGAAGGCTCATGTACCTCGTTAAACATTTTTAATGTTGACATGCAAATATTAGCATGCAATGCTCATTTGTGAAAATCTACATTAGCTCCTGCAGTTGTCCCAAATATCACTTCCTTCAAGGCACATATTGAAAATAATAAAATGCATGCAGCACCCTAGAAAAAGGGAAAGATGGCTTACTTACCACCACCACCTCCCCTCTATGCCCTGAGGCTCTATCCAGTTGCAAAAAATGGCAAGGACATAAATTGACACCAAGGGTGTTGTAGCTCTAGCTCTTCCTCTAAAATCTTAGGAATGCCACTAAGTAGAGGGAGGATTCAAAGTTACAAGCTGAAGGCAAGGAGAGAAGTTTGGAGCAAGGTAATGACTTATAGGAGCTCTCATTAGAAACTGACAGGCATGAATAAGAGAAACAGTAAATGTGTGGAAGAGACAGGGATGCAGTGAAGAAATGTTTAGAAGATAAACGTGACAGAGTTTAAGGTCTGATGGCTGTGCAGAATGAGGGGTAGCATGCTGCTGTCTTATCCTTTAATAGCAATGCTAGCATATTCTCACATACCAGGGCTAAAGGTTTCCCCACATTTTACATATGCAAGTCTATCTAAAGTATAGTTGGAAAGGGAGTTTCTGCAGAAAAATAGTAGGCAGAAAAAAAAAGGTAAAAGAAAAGAAATAGACCATGGAGGTCAGAAATAACAGAGACTTAAAACGCAAAGCATAGTTGCATAGTTAGGAGGCAACAATTAACTACAAAAGGTTAAAGTGGATGGAAATGAGGCTCAAAGGATAGATATACCACAGTTAGTTGAAAGCTAGAAAGTCCTGCTAAAGAAATGGTCAATGGGGCTGATGAGATGCTCTTCTCAGACACTTCATGAAGAGAAAGCATGGTTAACTTCACTGCTTTACTGGATTGAATAAGCTCTTAGGTTTCTTAGACAGACTAAAGGAAGTCAGAGGTTCAGAGCACACACTTAGGCCAGTCTCTCTTTCTCTCTCTTAATTTGAATTTCTCTCCCCCTCCTCTGTTTTCCTGTGGGTTGATTTCATGTCAGATAAACTGTCTCACATACAGGCAGTGTAACCCTTCATCTCTGACTCCTTAGTAAATGAATCTCAGAAAGGAAAGCCCTACTGTCTTTATAAAACTGCTCTGGGAATAGGCATGTGACTAATGTAATAGACTTACTCTAAATTTCTGTATTTTTCTAGTTCCAGTGATCCACAACAATTCAGACTAGTATGGCTCTGCAGAACATATCCTGAACAGCACCAGGTCTAGTGACCTCCCACCATTTAAAACACGATCAAGCCCAAAGTTGGACTTCTCTGAATGCAGTGGGAATGGTGTCTGTATGGCCTTACTTGGTATATGCCTTGTCCGATACAGAGGCATATTGACTGGTTTTACAGCCTCACTAGGTGGGAAAGTGGCAGATCCCCAAGAGTTACATTACCAAAAGAAAGGGTTGAGCAAAAACAGCAGGTGTCTTTACAATAAGTACAGTGATGCCAATGTATTACATTGACTGCTTTTAAAAGAGATTATTAATTCACCATTTAGTTAACAAAATTTACTGAGTATCTACCATGAATACTGGTTCCTGTGATAAATCCTGAATCCATGAAGATGAAGGAAACATATATTGGTCCTGCCCTTAAGAGACAACTTTGTCAGAATGTGACCCAGAGGCAGATATATAGACAGAAAAGGTACTCATTCTGTTACTGGGAAGGAGACTCAGTAGAGATGACATCAGAACAAAAGATTTGCCTCATCTCCCATATTACTTGTATGGAGAGGTGCCATTCTTACTAGAGAGTAAGCCAGTAAATGTTTGAGGAAAGAACCCTTTTCCTTTGCTCATCACTGTCCTTGGCAGCTAGCTTAGTGCCGGGCACGTGTAACTTGTTCCATACAATGTACATGTAATGAGTAAGTGAGAGCACCTTATTAATGAAGAAGCACTGCAATCTTCTTCTTATTAAATCAGACAATAGAGGTTGTTTTTAATTTTGATAAATAAAACAGAAAAAAACACTAGAGAACAAGACAAATCTGAATCCAGAATCAAGACGTCTTTCCAAATATTTGTACATTCAACTTTCAACTGGGCGTATAATGACTGAACTTCTTTTTTTATGTTTTGCTCTAACAAATACGGAATCTAAGGCGGCAAGAGAGCCACCCATCATAGGAAAAATGGTTAAAGCTTCTTTTATTGTTTTTCAGCTGGTGCCCTTTGCTGAAGGATCTCTCCTGTGTTCTACAGTGACAGAAGCAAAATAAAAACATTATATTTTATGGAAGCAATTAGACACACATCTGTTCCTGAACTTCCATATTAAATGTTTGTCCATATAGGCCGTGTGAATTTCAAAACGTCTGTGGGCAACAGCAGAGGTTTTAAGTCACACTGATGCATGAGAACGTGATCTGGGATCTGGCCCTCTTTCACTTTGGTTCAATGGAAACACAGCCCTTCATTTCTTGAGCAGTGAAAAAACCTGGGGTTAGCTCTGTTATAACCACCTAGGAAGGATTATAATAATTCATCTGACCTCTCATATCTACTTAACATGTGGTGAAAAGATATCTCTTCACCTCTATATCTCTAATATTGAGCTAGGTGGCTAGTCAATAAATAATCGGGAGAGTGTCTAAAGAATGTATGTGTGGCCACTGGAAAAAACTAAATCACTGAGATTCTTTAACCCAGATGTCATTATTATATTTGAACATATAGACTTTATTTGAGAATGAAGCCTCATTTTATTTTCTGTGCTAATAATTAAGATAATAAAATTAATCAAATAAAATTAAATGTTTTTAAAGAAACATATATACATATAAACAATAAGTCACATATGTGCAAATTGCCTTTTAGCTATTCATTACCCTAAGTTGACTGGGCTTTAGGAAATGAGATTCTAGGTAAAAAAAATATAAAAATATGTAATGTAAAATCAAAGAAGGTAAAAAAACTAAAAATTATATATACAATTCTTTTAGTGCATAAATGAGATCATTACATACTCCTGCAGTTTTTTTTTCTTAGTTGCTAAAATTCCTATCCCCCTGTCCTTTCCAGCCCCATATCACCCTAGTTATGGAATTCATTTTAACAGCTGGCTTAAATTTTATTACCTGATATAAAAGCAGGGTTTCCTCCTATCTATGAATACTTAAGGCAACTTCTTACTCTTCTTTGCTTCTCTAGAAATAGCTTCTCCTCTAGGTATGGCAAGTCCCTTCCATTGATGGTTTCTTCATTGATAGATGGTTCTCTCCTTCAAAAACTCCTCATCTTTCACTCTCCATTCTTATGTGTCAGGTTTTATTCACACAGCCATCACTACTGTTCCACAGGAGAACAGAATGTTCAACTATTCTTTATAAGCCCTATTTCTACTACCTGTTTGAAAATACTCATATTATGATTCGAAGAAGGGTTTCATGTTTTCTTTTCACCTAAGTGAAAATTTTCATTTTCTACCCTCTGAGTTAAGACTCTTCATGCAATCCCTATTCCAGCTTCTACAGCTATTCACTTCCAGTTGCCTTTGTTGCATATTTTTACTTCTGAGCTATAGGCCAGGACTGTGTCATGTTTACTTTCTATCTCCACTCCTGGTTTAGTGATTTACACATTAAGAATCTCAATAAATAATTGTAAATTAGGTAATAAATGAGTCATTGAAAAGCCCAGGTTTATTGTTTAACTTTAAATGCATACAGAAACTTAGAGATATTTTAGATTTTGAGAGACTCAGATATATAAAATGGAAGTGGATTTAATCAAATGCTAAGAAACTCCAAGTAATTATCATTAGTAAGATCAGTAATTCAACGACTGTAGTTCTGAGGAATAACAATTTTATCTGTGCTTCAAGATAAGGCTTTGACATGACTTTGTTTAATGATAATATATTCAATGATAATTAGAAACTTTATTTGAAATAACATTATAATTCTTGAATAATTGAAAATCATATAAAATATAACATGATTTTTAAAAAGTTATCAGTTGCATCCTGAAATCTGCGACATAATTTAATATTTATTCTAACCTTTGTGCATCTTGCTCATAACTCTACTCCTACATTCCCTATGCATTTCTATCGATGCACTTTATAGTACCCACTGTGCACTTTATTTCACACATACTAGAATAACCAATAAGGAACTGGACTCTACTATTAAGGATATTAGAATCATCACCCATTCATAAATTATTTACTAAATACTTTATATGTTAGAGATATCCAAGCAGGCATTTAAAAATCTTGTATTCAGTAGATTAGTGCAGTTTTCTTTAAATTTTAAACTGAATTTTAACAATATTTTATTTTTAGTAGCTAATTTATTATGTATGACCATTGTTCTCTTGGCACTTTGCAACTCATGGTCATTCTCTCTTGAAATCAGAAAGCTCTCATTTTCTCTGGTCATGGAACTTAACATACTCTGTTCTCTAAAATGCCCTCCAGTCCATCACGCTGTTGATCAATGGTAACCAAACTGGAGACCATTTGGGAATGTGTGTGTTGATCTTTAAAAAGTTTATAATAAGTGAGTACGGGCATTAGTAAAAATTTTAAGGCATAAAACTATAAGCACGGTATCAGTGTCTAGACAAATGAGAATGAAGAATCTATCAGATGATGAGATATGAGGTTTTCTAATAATTGAAAGTGGCTCTTGCATTCTTCAGAGGTTACACAGCATCATGCTTATGACTATTTTAAAAGTCACTCTTTTTCAGTCTGTCCTTGAAAATCTTGCTTGATTTGTTAACCTCTGAACATTACTGCCTGGAGTGGAGAACAATTAGATTCATTAATTTGTTTCCCTTCTCACTTGATTTGATATGTCCTTAGTAATAGAGCTCACCAACAATTGTAATCTTGACTTTAGTGCTTATTAGCAAATTATACTTTAAGCTGAATATTAAATTATCATCAAGGAATGTGAATAAAAAGAGACTGCTTCAAAGCTGGAGAAACAAAGAAAAACCTATTTTTGGCACATACTTTCAGAGGCATAGATTTTATATACTCAGAATTGTTTAGGAGATACAAAACTCTGTGGCATAGCTTTCTTACATTGTATTTTTGCTAGTTAAAAGTAGCTTGTATAATGAAGAGAGATGCTTTCTTGAGTATAAATTATTAAATGATTCTACCATGCCCTAAAGGAGGGATACTTCATATAGTTTATGGGTATTGATGAGCATTGAGTCTTCTAACAAATTAAATTTGTCCCTAAAGAGTCTTAGTTGAAAGAGTTCCAGGTTACTTTAGTAACAGCTAGTTTTTAAACCAAACATCCTGCTGTAAATAATTAAAATGTTGGATTAACAAACACATATTGAAGATCAAAAAAGAGAGCAAGAAACATGCAGGTTGAGTTTTTGCTCAAAGCCTAACTAGAAGGCTAGGAGGAATAACAAATAAAAGTCACTTTCATGTTGAATATATTCATCTATACAATATACATTTGAGAGCTAGAAAGCAAATATGACAATCTAGTATCTTACAAGGTATATGTTATTCTGGAAGATGTTTCCTACTTTAATATGAAAACCCAGAAATTTGCACCATTTGGGTAATGGAAAACCAGTTTTAGATTGTTTTCTACATTCTACCCTGAATCATGTGTCACTGCTTTAAATGCTACTGTGACTCTATACAGAATAAAATGGAAAAAGGAAGAAAAATGAAAAGAATAAAAATAAAAAAAACATTCCTTGGACAACCTTCATATGGGTTGGTTATACAGTCACACATGAAGTAGCCAGGCAAATGACTGCCAAACCCTGAACTTCATTTGAGTTTATTCCAATTGTTAAAATATCATTTTCAAACAAAGACTAACAAGCAGTTGCATATCTATAGGTGCACTGGAAAAAAAACAATAGGAACTGGAACCAATACTAACAAGAAGAGAGTAGCATTAGTAGCATTGACCCATACAGACTTAGCACATTGGATCACTTAGCAAACTGATTTTGCCCTCTCTTTTGAAAGTAGATGACAAACTTTATTTAACATTATCTGATGGAAACATGGAAGTATAAAAATTGCAGAGTAAGATTTAAAAATGACCCAAAACAGAACTTCTAGATATGAATCCACTGACTAGAATTAAAAACTCAGAAGAGGGCTCTAGCACCAGCTAAAACAGAAGCAGCTCAGTATAAACCCATCTCTCCCATGGATGGCAATGAAAACTTTTTAGCAATTATCAAAAGCAACCACATGAGGACACTGAAGAGTAAAGAACGGTGGATAGATTTGGGAGAGAAATCAAAATTTGAGGAACAAACTCTACTGTAAGGAGTTTCCATTTTTATTTTTTTTGCTTTTTTTTCCTTTTATTTTTTGGCTTGGTCCCAGGGTTGGCCCAAGTAACAAACTATAAATCAGGTGTAGACAACAAAAACTCTAAGAAAAACCTGTTTCTGGCTAGAGGCCTGGGAAAAAAGCTGGACGGTTCTAAGGGTAATCCTCGTTTTATTTATATTTCATCTTTTCTTTTTTTTTCCTCCTACCTAGTGGAAATCCAAAAACAAAACAAAACAAACAAAAACATTTTACTCATAAACAATGAAAATGAATCTGGTACCTGCAGCCTGTGGGGAAACCCCCAACTAAAGAGAGCTGGAGAAGAGAATCCTCTAACTCTATATATGATCTAATAGAAGGTTTATATATGAATTGTGCATATATGTAAGAAAACATAAGAAACATCACAAAGACTATGAGAAGGGAACTATGACATGAAGCACCACCCATATCTCAGATGAAGCCTAGAGTGGCATATGTGTATGATGAACCCAGAGAGCCTAGCAAAGGCTTTGAAAACTGAAATAACATTGGAATTACTACCTACATTAATTGTGATCTGAACCTAAGTCAAGTGCTTATTAGAATAAACAAATTAAAATGCTCCAAAAACATTTAACAGGTCCCAGATTCTCACAATTTAATTAAAATTTCTAGGATACAATCCAAAATTACTTGACATACAAAGAAGCAGGAACATCTAGTTTAATAAATCCAAGCAGTTAATTAAATCTAATTTTCTTAAAGAAAAAGTCAACCCCCAATGATCCAGATGGTTGAATTATCAGATGAAAACCTTAGCTATTACAACTATGCTTCAGGAAGTAAATCTGAACACCCTTTAAACAATGGAAGGATAAATGGTGGAAAGATAGTCTGAGCTGAATAGATACTATAAGAGAACAAAATGGAAATTTAGCACTGAAAACTAGAATTTATGAAACATCATTAGGGGCAGAATGAAGATGACAGAAAATGAAAGATAAATCAATAGAAATTATCCAATCTGAGAAATAGAGAGAAAAATGGTTGAAAAGCATTAAGGAAAGCCACAGAGATCTGTAGAATAATGTGTAAAGATTTAATATTTGTGTCACTTGAGTCTCAGGAGGAAAGGAGAGAGAGATAGGTACAGAAAAAATATTTGAAGAAATAATGGTTGAAAACATCCCAAAATTGGTGAAAGACATACATTAAAGATTCCATAAGCTCAGCAAACTACTGAGAGGATAAATTCAAAATAAAGATGGAAAGATATAATAAAAGAATAATGTCAGAAAACTAAAGGTAAAGAAAAAGTTATTTTAAGCATCCAAAGGAAAAATAAACGTATAAACAGAGATAATAATTGAATAAATATATATTTCACATCAGAAACCATAGTAGATAGAAGACAATAGGGTAATATCTTTAAAATGTTAATAGAAAAGAAAAGTTGACACATTCTATACCAAGTGACTATACCGTGCTCTAGGAATGAAGAAAAAAAAATAGAAGCGTTCTTAGATAAAAGAAAACTAAAAGAATTTGTCATCTGTGTGCCCACTTTAAAATAAATGTTAAAGTAAGTTCTTCAAACTGAAGGCAAATGATGCCAGAAGGAAACATGGATTTTTATGCATGAAAAAGAGCAACAGAAATGGTAACAATTCACCATAAATATAAAAGATTGGTTAAATACAAAAAACTGTCTTTATCCTCTTAAATGCTTTAAAATATGTATGACTGTTGAAAGCAAAAATTATAACATTTCTGGTGGGCTTCAAGGTATAGAATACAGTATTTATGAAAACTAAAACTAAATAAAGAGGGAGGGTAAAATGATTGACATAGCAGTAAAGCTTCTATATTTAAGTGGTAAATGGTAGCACTAAGTAGATTATAAAGTGTGTGTATTGTAATCCTTTGAATAACAATTAAAAAGAAAACACAAAACACACAGCAAAGAGTGCATAGGTATACCAAGTTTTGAATAATAAAAAATTAAAATACCCTAAACAAAGGATTTGGGGTGAAATGGGGTGGGGGAAGGACAATCAGAAAACAATGAAATGGTAGACCTAGGCTGGAAATACATCAATAACTACCTAAAATCTAAATGATCTAATTGCTAATACAAGCAGGAGAAATAAGAGTCAAATTTTTAATTATAATAAAAAGTATAGCTCTTTTTTTGCATTTGATTAAAAAAGTAAACAGAAAATCAAGGATAAAATAGACCTGAATAAACTATCAACCAACGTCTAATTATGTGGCATTTAAAAACATCTGACCAAGTAACAGTTGAATACACACTCTTTTCAAAGGCACAAAAAACATTCACCAAGGTTGATTATATAATAGGCTGTAAAAAAATAAAAAAATCCCTGCAAATTAAAAACAAACCAAAATCACTAAAATTTGTACTCTGAATTATAATCAAATTTAACTAGAAATCAATAATTGAAAGATACCTCTGAAATTCCCAAGTGGGACATGAAACACACTTCTAAATAACATACGGTCGAAGAGGCAGAACCAAGAGAGACTAGAAAATATTTTGAACTAAATCAATATTCTAGGTTTGTACTTAAAAAGAAAAAAAATTATATATATAAAAAGTGAATTAAATGTAAAACAAGCAGATAGACAATAATATGAGAGCATAAATAAGAAAACTGAGACAGAAAATAAGAGCATAAATAAAAAAATTGAAAGCAGAAAAGCAATGGAGAAAAATCAATATAACTAAAAGCAGTTTCTTTTAGAAGGTAAGCAAAATCGATACAGCTCTATCCAAACTAAGAAAAAGGAAGGAAACAAAAATTACTAGTATCTGGAATGCAACAACTGGTATCATCAGACACTAAAGACTTTGAAAGGACAATAAAACAATACTGAAAACAAAAATATACTCATACATTTTATAAAAAATGGTGAAATGGACCAATTTCATGACAGGCATAAAGTATTAAATATCACTTAGGAAAAAAATAATCTGAACAGCTGTTGAAGAGGTAAAGAAATTGAAATTTACTTTCAAAACTTCCAGCAAAGATAATCACCAGCTTATATGCTTTCACTGTGGAATCCTACCAAACATTAAGGGGAAAAAAAATGCAAATTCCGTACAATCTTTTCAGATAATATATAATTTGCCATTTGTTTCCTTCAGTCTACCTCTGTCTTTATATTTAAAAGGATCCTTATAAGTGACTCTTACTGCACTAGAACTTGTGTTTTGTTTACTAGGCCATGTGTTCTGTTTTGATTTATGTCTCTGGCTTTTAATTAAAATGTTAAGTACGTTTACATTTAATGTAATTATCAATATGGTTGATTTTACCTGTAGTACACTGCTGTTTGTATATTATGTGTTTCATCTTTTTTGTTCCATTTATCTTTTTCTAGACAAAGCCAGTATTTATTTTTTTATATTTTATTTCTACTGACTCCTTCAATACACCTTTTAAATTACATTCTTGTGACCAGTCTAGAGAGTAAAATAAAGTCCTTGCTTCATCATAGTCCACTTTGTATTGTTTTTACATCACTTCAGGAAAAATGTATGGCACTTAAATCCATATACTTTCACTTACAATTCACCTTCTCTTTATACCACTGTTTAAACTTATTTTACTTCCACATATGTTAAACACCCACAATACATGTTAATTATATTTGCTTCAAGATTTCAACAGTCTATTAAAGAAAATTTTATACTAGTATCTCACATGTAACCACCACTTTAATTTTATTTTTTTACTGGCTTTTTATATTCCTTCTTGCAGATTCAGTCTTCCATCATGAGATCCTTTGCCACAAATCCAAAAATAATTCTTTAATATTTCTTGTACTGTGAGTCTGCTCAGCTTTAGTTTGTCTGAGACTGTCTTTCTGCTGTCTTTAATATTGTAGAATATTGTTACTTGATAATTAACTCTAAGGTAACATTTGTTTATTTCTCAATTTTAAAGACTCTTGTCTTAATTGCAATGTTTCTGAGGAAAGGTCAGCTTTCTGCTATTTCCTTGCACATAATATCCTTTGGATATTTTAAATACTTGTGTGTTTATCTTTGGTTTTCAGCAATGACTATGGTATGCTTAGGTGTGGCCTTTGTAGTTATTCTGAGTGTGATTTCCTGAGCTTCTTGGTGCTACTGATATCTTTCATCAGTTTGGGAAATTTCTGGCCATTGTTTTCAATTTTTTCTTCTTTCACTTTTTCTTTCTTCTGTTCTTCCTCTCTGTTCAGTGTGGACAATTTCTATTGCCTTGTTCTCAGTCAGATCTTCCCTGTCCTTTGTCATTTCTGCTGTTAACTTATCCAACTAATTCTTCATTAGAGTTGCTATATTTTCCAGCCCTAGAAATTTCATTTGGTTTACAGTTTCATTTTTCTTTTTTATTACTTCATCTTTCCATCCACATTTCTCTACTCTCATTTAAACTATTTAATACATTTAAATAGTTATTGTAGAGTCCTTGTCTAAATACAATATGAGCCATTTGTAGATCTGGTCTACTGATTTTTTTTTAATTATGGGTTACATTTCCTGCTTCTTCATATCTCTCATAGTTTTTGTATTTTGTACTGTATGTTTTGTGTACAAACAACAGTAGACAGTGAAGTAGATAATACATTTTTCCAGAAAAGACTTGTTCTTTCTACTGTCAGACAAAAGGATGAGGATTTGTTCATTTCCTTCTTCTCATCAGAATATGAAGTAGGTCAGACCTCAATTACAACTTTAATTATTGTTAATGGCCCTCTGATTGGTAATATATCCTGGGTGGTTTCAGGCCATTTTCTCCAGGAGGGCTTTGGGATTTTAAGCACCGTGAGGCAGGATCTTTGTCGGCTTTCTATTCTACGGTTCGAATTCCCTTTTCTCCTCTTACTCAGTAAAAGTCCCACAAGCAGGAAATAGGAAGTGCACAGAAGACTATATTTATAGTTTAGACACCTCTAGATTTGGGTCTTCAACCCTAGTTCATAAGTGGCCAGCTCGTTTCTACTATTTGTGCAAAATTTACTTGCTAGAGGAAAGCTCACAACACCCTGTGCACCAAATCCAGTAAGCCCTCTAGATTTTAATGTGACCTCTCATTTCTGCTTACCTAGTAAAAGTTTGTCCTCTGAAACTGAAGTTATTTGCTTCTACAGCTCTTCTATATCTATCCTTCTTTCTTTCCCTTTCCTTCCTTCCCACTTTTTCCTGCACTCTTCCCTCCCCTCTCCCTGCCTCTTTTCCTCTTCCCCTCCCTTTCTCTCTTTCCTTGCTTCCTTCCTGATATTTTAGTTATCTGGTGTTCACTTAATCTTACAGCAGAAATACCAGTATTTTGCAATCTTTCATAAACTATCCAGAAGGGACAATATCAAATCACTTTGATTTTTAAAGACTTTAATTTTTACTCTGGAAATATATATGCCTTCTCATTGAATAT
The DNA here is from genome assembly GCA_032199065.1 of Smutsia gigantea. NCBI lineage: Eukaryota > Metazoa > Chordata > Mammalia > Pholidota > Manidae > Smutsia > Smutsia gigantea. The sequence continues at coordinate 183,933 of JAVSCE010003788.1, forward strand.
AGTGCTTATAAAAATACTGCTTGTTATTTAACCAGTGGAGTGAGAGATAATTCATTTATTTATATATTCATACAGCTACTTATTCTTGAAAATATTTACTATCCTATATTTTAAGTCCTCTTTTAGGTGCTGAGGTTATAACAGTGAGCAAATCAAAGATAAAATTAAATAATCACAACGAACAAAAATTAAAAAAAGAAAACAGCACACTGTTATTTCTGTTTCTCACTTCAGTACAGGACATTACATGAAACATTCAACACCTCATTTTAAAACAGGCTTTGTGTTAGATGATTTTGCCTAAATGTAGGCTAATGTAAGTGTTCTGAGCATGCTTAATATAGGCTGCTAAGCTATGATGTTTGTGTGCTAAATGCATTTTTTGACTTATGATATTTTCAATTTATGATGCCTTTATTGTAATATAACTGAACTCTTAGTCAAGTTAGGTATGTTTTTGGAAAAATAATAGTACTTTTTCTGTATGTTGTTATGAGCACTGATTAATGTATGAGTATTGTTTAGAATGGTACCTGACATTAAATACACACATTATAAGTGTTTGCTATTCATAGTAATAGCAGTAGTGTACATAAATATTGAAATTACTCTTCAATTGCTGCATGACAATTGCCACAAACTTAGTGACTTACAATATCCATTTAGCTCACAATTCTGTAGGTCAAAGTCTGACTAGTCTTGCCTGAGTTCTCTGCTTAAGTAGTTCAGAAGGTCAAATCAAGGTGTCGACCAGGCTGGGTTTTTATTGGGAGCTCTCAGCTCTGAGGAATAATCTTCTATAAAGCTCATTCAGATTACTGGCAGACTTCAATTTCTTGTACTTGTAGGTTTGAAGTCCTGGTACCTTGCTGGTATTACTCTCAAATGCTATAAACTATTCTCAGATTTTTATCTCATGGCCTCCTCAGCAAGGGAAAATCTCGTTTCATGAAATCCCTCATGCTTTAAATCTCTCTGACTTTCTGTGACCAGCCAGAGGCTATCCGCTTTTAAAAGGCTCATGTGAGTAGATTAAATATACTCAGATAAGCGATATGTCTTAGTCAATTAAGAACCTCAATTACATCTGCAAAATCCCTCCCCCCAACACCCCCAGAACCATAACATAATCAAGGTTGTAGGATCGTGGGGGCCATCCTAAGTTTCTGCCTGCTATTACACCAGTTATCCCACCAAACGCCTTAACTGAGATATTTAACTATCCCACCTAGCCTTCTCCTAACTCTTGTACTTGTTTCATTAGAACAAGTGGATCACTGGCAGAGATGAAATGACCTTGCAAGGAATAAAGTTTTATAAAGAAAAGCTACAGTCTCTCTTTATTCATGCCACCATTCTCCAGAAATTATGAAAGACTTCAGTGATACCACTTAGCAGTGTTTGAACTGATACTCTCCACAGTCAGACACTGGTGAGCAGTTTTCACCTGATAGTTGTCTAGGCTACTAGATCTCCACATAGTGACGATGCTGGGTATAGGAAAATATGTAGAAGACAGAGGTGAACTCCTGAGACTCAGCCAACAGTTGTACTGTTTTTCTGGGCAAATATATAAGCATCTGACCCAGTAAAATCTTTTGAAAACATTTTTCCATATTTAGGTTTACCACAGCTTGTAGTTAAACATCAAGGGAATTTTTGCTGCTTTACAGAATTGAAATATATTCATGGTAAATTAAACCCAGCTTTGTCAACAATAAAAGAAATTTACTGGTCAAAGCAGGTTAATGGTTATAAGATACCAATGTGAAGAGCACACAGGACATAAAGGTAAATAAAACTTGGTTGCAGTCTTTTAAAGTACTAAATGAAGCTTTTGGAAATAATATGTGACCAGTCAAGAACTCAAATATTATGTGGAACAATATGCAATGAGCATAAAATTAGGTGTATTTATGGCATAGACCATTAAAGATTAGATGAGAGAATTTAGTTTCTGCATCAAGCTAGGGAACATTTCATTGAAAATGTTAGTTCTTAAGATTTTATAGGTTTCTCAAGCATTGACTGGAAGAGGATATTACATCACAGTGCCTTATATACAGTTGGTATTCAATAATATTTAATTATATAGTTGATTTACTTCTATGTGCCCAGAAGCATAGAGTTGTTAGATGAGGCAGTGAAACAACAAAGCAGTTTGCCTGGAGTCAATGATTTCTGTAGAAGTACAGGAGTAAAAAAAGGCAGAAATAGAAGAGGCAAAGGCTTAGAAGACCATAAGTGCCAAGCACCAAGATCAGATATAGACAATCCATGGAGAAAGTGAAAAGAATTAGGAAGTGGGAAGGATGAAACTTTTTGATCAGAGAATTGATGTTTGGATCATAAAGAGTTTAGGATAATAAGTCACTTTGTGAACCCACATGGTGTAACATAGGGGGAAGAAACAAAAGCATATTCAGAGAGGAGAGTATTGGAACTGGTTATATACTAGATATAAAATAGTACAAGTGGTCCTCATTTACTAGTAAAGTTTATTGCTCAAAGAATATTAACCTCACCCTAAGATCTCCATGAGAATGTTTTAAAATATTTGATTAAGAGACTAAAAGTACAGCACTGCACATGTTTAAGCATAACCTTATTGCCTATATGCAGGGCTACCCAACAGAAATTTCTGTGATTATGCAAATGTTCTATATCTGCACCATCCAAAAAGGTGGCAGCCATGAGTCACATGTGATTGTTTAGCATTTGAAGTATGGCTGGTGTAACTGTACAATTCAGTTTTAAATTTTATTTAATTTTAAGTAATTAAATGAAGGTGCCACACGTGTTTTGCAGCTACCCTATTGAACAGCATAGACAAAATAACAGATATAAACTCAAATTGTAGGTGTTAATTATGATCATTCTTTGGTGTACAAAATTAATGGGTGGGCCAAGAACAGATGCAGAAAGCTTCTAAATTTCAGAACACTCAAATTCAATGAGTTAGAAATCACGAATTATTTCCTAATTCATCACAGGCACTATGGGTTTGGCGTCCACATTCCCTGCCGCCTCGCCGCACTCCCCTTCCCTCAGTCCCTCGGGGCCCCAACCGGTTTCCCCGGGGTCCCGGGCCCTTCCTGCCTGAGGTCCGCGTCCTCCCCAGTTCTGTTCTGGAAGTGGTGGCCCAGGATGTCTCCTACACCTGGCGTCGGTCCAGCTTTAGCTGCCTAGCACATCCACACTTGCCTATATTGCTTAATTATTGTTTTTACATTTCCTCAGCTGAAAACCTTTCCCAGGAAACAAACTCCAAGTTGTGTTCCTTTACTTGGCGGTGTTGTTCCGCAGCCCGCGGGATCCCAAGCCGCTCCACAGCTGGCTGGCCCTGTTCACCCAGTTACCCTCCTTACTTACAGCACACAGCCCGGAGACATGCCAGCATGCTGCTGCTGCTGATTTTTATTTAAAAAAAAAAACTTAAGGAATTTCTCAATTATCTATAAATTAGTAGTGATAGAACTCTTCATGGTAGCAGGAACAACAGGGAAAACATCAACACAACAGCAGTCATTTTTGCGTTGGGTTTTCAATTCCACCATGCAATGTGAGACTTTCCCACAGATTTTTGCATTTCTATGATGTCAGAAAATCTATGATGTCAGGAGGGTTGTCTCTCATTCCCTAATGAGTGAGCAGGCCTAGAACTGGTAGACTAATTTTGATATCATACTTTTTTTTTTAATTGATGTCTGGAGTCTTTCACTACTTTTCAAAATCTAAAATCCTGTGCTCAGTCTAACCACTTTCACAAAGGAGCTATCAAGTTCTCTCTTATACTTAAATTAGGGCACAGAAGATATAAATAATATATAATAAAAAACCTCTTAATGAGACTATGTGGAGAGAGGGAGAAAAAATGAATAAAGTACATATTAAAGATGTTATTATTCTCAGTATCTTCACTGATATACTCTCATATCGTCTACCCTCCAAGCTAACAGCAATGCTTTGAATGGTACAGCAGAGATGTTGCAACCTTCTCTGGGGCAGTTTTTTGGGGACACTAAAGAATAGCAAGTTGGGAAACAAACATATCCAAATACTCCCACACACCCACATTAAGGCCGTGAGAAATCTATGTACCAAGAATTTCTTTTCAAATTTTAAAGCTCTTTTTTTTTAACTTCTCTCTTGATATGACACCTATTTGGTTATTCAACACAATCAGCAAATATTCCTCGAACAATGACTACAGACCAGGCATCGTGCTAGGCATTGGGGCGCATGAGTGAAAAAAGTGATGAAACTCTCTGACCTTTAGAGCTCACATTCTAGATTTTATTTTCACAATGAACATTTGACAAATATATGAAACTCTCAGTTCATGGAGTTTTTAAACTTATAAATCTATGAAATTTGAAGAACAGAAAAAGATGGCCACTTAGCTCTTCCTTCTATGGTTGAATATGATTTGTCCTGAGAACTTTGAGAAATTAAAGTCATCCATCCTTGTTGGATGGATAACCAACCATGTGTTAGTAAGAGAAACACTGTGAGTGACCTACCTAACAATTACCATCCTCACTTTCTTCACTGATAGCATTCCACATTTGGCGCCCATACTACCTGTCTTAGGGAAAGAATCGGATAAAAGAAAGTCAAAGTGCTCTCATTTTAGTTCCCAGCAATTTATTAGGCAATGTCCTAATGTTATTTGTTTGGTTTAAGGGAAACATAAACATATTTGAGTGGCTTAATGTATATTTTGACTTCTCCCAAGCAATATTTTCAATCCAAAATAATGAAAAAATGAAGAAGAGAATTCATAATCATATTAATAAAAAATATTACTAGAAACTTTATATAAATATGTAATCAATCAGTCTCTCTATCCATCCATCCATGCCTTCATCCTGGGTTGAATAGTGTCCCTTCACATTTTTATCCACTCAGAACCTCAGAATGTGACTTTGTGTGGAAACAGAGTATTTATGGATATAATCCATCAAATCAAGATAAGGTCACACTACATTAGTGTGGCCCCAAGTCCAATAAGTGTTTTTATAAGAGAGAAATTTGGACAGAGGGGCGAATGCCACATGAAGATGGATGCAAAGATAGGAGCTGACACATCTACAATGCAAGAAATGCCAGTGATTGCCAGCAACCATGAGAATCTTGGACCGAGGCACGGATCAGATTCTGCCACAGAAGTTTCAGAAGGAACCTACCCTCTTGACATCTGGATTTTAGAATTATTGCCTCTAGAATTGTGTGAGAATAAATTTCTGTTGTCTTAAACCACCGTTATGGTAAATTGTTACAGAAGCTCTAGGAAATGAATCAACATGTACATGGCTAAAGCAAATGAGTATATGTACTATGCAATTTTACCACTGTTAAGTATTTGGATTTTTGTTAAGTGAAAAATGCTTTTTGTACAATTCTAACTTATCTTATTTATGAAGTTATTTCATATGTTTAATGAATTTTCCTCTTCTTTTGTGAAATATCTGTTCACATAATTCAATTAATTTTATTAAACAGATTGTTAAATTTGTCTTCTAGATAATTACAGGAGATTTGCCTTTGTGTACGAATTACAAATATCTTCCCTCAGCTCTTTTGTCTGGTAATTCTGCTTATGACATAAACATCATAAAAAAATTTTATCCAAATTATTTTTTTCTTATTGCTTCTATATTTTATATTATATTTAGGAAGTTTCCCACAACTACCAGATTGGAATTCATCTATATTTTTTCTAGCATATTTTTATATTTTTACATAGGTGGTTTATTTCTACATTTAAATCTCTGATATATATCCTCCTATATATCATTGTGTGACATTTAGGATAATTTTGTAAATTTTCAAAATGGCTTCTCAATTATCTGTCAATGCCTTATTAAACTATTTATCACATGATTTGAAATGTCAATTTTATCATGTTTGAATTTCCATGTACATGTATGTCTCTTTCTGGACTTCCTATACTTTTGCATTGTTCCATCTATTCAATCACTGATATTACAGTGCTTTTAATTATAGAAAATGTATAATATACTTTAACATTATGTTTGGGTAGTATCCCTATCCTTTGCCTTTACCTATTTCCTGGCTCTTTAATTTTATTTATTTTTCATAAGAATTAATAATCAATGAGTCTGCTTTCAGGAAAAATATGTTGGCTATTTGATAAGAATCACATCAAATTTATATATTAACTGAAGTAGAATTGACACATTTCCACGTGGAATCTCTATCAAAAACAAAATGTGAGATATCTTTATATTTGTTCAGTTCTATTTCATGATTGTATCTTTTCAGGATTGTTGTAATATTTTCTTCATACAATATTTGCAAAATTCATGTGAATTTTGTGTTAGGTATTTTTTATTTTTACTGACATTATAAATAGATCTTTTTCATTTGGTTTGTAACTTCTGTAAAATGTGAAAGGCTTATTTTTAGCTTGCTATATATAGATTCTACTGTTCCATTATTTTACTAATTTTATCATTTGAAATAATATTTCAGTAGATCCTCTGGGACATTTCATGTATATATGTATGTATATGTATGTATATGCATGTGTATATGTGTTTATATATATACATATATATATAATTGTAGCATCTGCAAATAACATACTTCTGCCTTTCCACTAGTTGGGCTTATGATTACTTTCCCTGGTCTAATTACACTGACCATATGTTCAATAGTAGAAGCAATAGTGGCTATCCTTCTATTTCTCTTTAGGAGAAATCCTTCTAGTATATACCAGTTAAGTAAAATACTGCATTTGCACAAATGTTCACTTTTAATCTATTCTGGAAGTTTCTGCTTATTCTTATTTATATGGACATGTTTTGATTTTTGTCAAAGCCTTTTCACCATCTATGATATTTTTCTTCTTAGATATATGATAAAATATATTAATGGATGCCTTCATTAAACTGTGTTTGATTTCTTGGAAAGATTCCCATTGGATCATGATGAATTTTTGTTTGTTTATTGTTGTATGCTGTTTGCTAAATTGTACTTAAGATTTTTGTATTGATATTGCTAATTCAAGTTTATTTATAGCTTTACTTTTAAATTAAATATTTATTAGGATTTAGTAACAATGTTATATTAACTTCATAAGAGGAATTTTTAAGGTTTCCTTTGTTATGCTGTTGGAACAGTTTTGGGATCACTGTGATTGTATGATCTTTGAAGGTTTAGAAAAAGAATCCCTCTGTGAAAAAATTCTAGACCCGGGACATTCTTTTTGGAGGGAGTTTAAAGCTCCTTTACATATGCATGTTTTTATGTTGAAATTTTTTAGAACTTCTCTTACCTGGGGTTTTGAATTTTGTTTTGGACAGTAACTTAGTATCTGCTACTCCACAACTATCTTGCCTGCACCTAGTGTTTTTGTCATGCTGAATTTGCTTTCTATTTTCAGTATGTTCCCTACTGAATAGGCTGTCATTTAAGAGTATCTGAGAGATACTTCTGAGAGTCATAAGAACTTAGACTGACACAATCCTATACATCCTCCTACATCCATGCATGTACGTGTTTTTTGTTTGTTTGTTTTTTTGTCCTCACCAGAAATTTAGAATCTGTAAGGGATTTTCTCACTGTTGCTGATTCTTTCATGCCACTCATCCACTTTTCTACTCATGATGGATGGAAACATCCCTTTATTTGGGGATGTGACTATAGACTGCATTATTTTGGTTTAATAGGGTCCATCAAGAACCTTTTTCAATTCCTCTGAGCCCTACTAGATGACTCCTGGTCTCAGTAAAGTCATCCTGCCTGTGTTCTGAAATTCATTAGGACTTCCTGCCCTCATGCTTTACTGAGAGTATCATTTAATGTTGTCATTGTTTCTTTTGCCATCCTAATTTGTATATGTAGTTTTCTGGAAAATTTTGCAGAAAGTGGAAAACTATGCTTTTGCCCTCACACATCTGGAAGGTTATGCATTTTTTTATTAGTATGGAAGAAAGAGAAGGATGCTATATGAAGAGAGAATAAGAAAGCTCAGAAGTCAGTTGAGTAATATCTACCAGCTCAGTGTGGCTGAGAATGGGTGGGCAAAGGTGAGCACAGGGATTTTCTGGTCCTGAGAAAAAAAGAGACAAAAAAATGTCTGAATAACTAAAAGCTATGGAAAGAATGAAAGAGGAAAGCCTAGGGGGGTCCCCTCAGGATTATGAAGTTTCCCTAAGGGTGTAATTTAGCCCAGCCCATTCTCCGACAGCCATAGAGTTGACCCTTAACATTATCTAGTATTTTTGGACAATTATCTAAATCACATAATAACACAAATTCATTCTTCTTGTCTAATTTCATTAGGGGTCTCTGGGCCTACATAATAGCATTAGTTTGAGAACAGTTTCTCTTCAATGTAACTAAGGTTTTGCATTTAATGATTTCATTTGAAGATTTCTGAGTGCCTCTGTCAATAGCTGGTTCAATGATTAAGAGGAAAAGCTCATTTTTTCACAGATTTGGCTCTCATGCTGATTTTATTTATCAGCCCTTGCTACCTTGTTCAGTTTTTCACTTTTTATCTTTATTCTTTTTGTTTCACCTCCCTAACAGATGCCAAGAAATTTCCCACGATATGTTATCTACTCACCTAATGAACCTTTCTTTCTACAAGCAGAACAGGAGGTTATGCACATGTACGCTGTTTGCACAGAGAGCAAATTTCTATGTAATGGATCTTTTTCTTCCTCCTTGCTTGTGGTGTTTCCTTTGCCAGGAAATTTGTGGAGGAGAGAGTAAAAATGGCAGAAGTGGCATCTTCTCCCAATGTACCATATGCCTCTATGTCATCCTCCTGCCAAAGTGACTGGAACCAAGCTAGCTATTATCCCTGCACTCTAGCAACCTCAACGTCTCCAAGCATGATGTTGGTGACTTTCATTAGCTGATCTCCTGCATAGAAACATTCTGGTCAAAAGCAGAGCAATGTAAATTACAAAAAAAAAAAATCATAAATAAAGTCCAAATGTTATTTTTGGAATGTTAGATGGATTCTCATACATAATCACAAAATGAGCCCAGTGCACAAACTGGTTGTAAACTTTCTTTGAGCTTGGTGGCTATATTCCAAATGATTTCCTAAATTCAAAGGGAATCACAGACAGACTCCTGAATTTTCTGTAGCATTCCAGTTTTCATCATGAGCTAGTCTAGCTGGAAGTCAGATTCTTCCCAAGTTCACTAGATGACTTCTTGGCGACAATTTTAGATATTCTGGCCAAATCTAAAGCTAAGTAGGCAAGGTTAAATTTCTTTCAATGGCTACATTACAGTATTTGCCGCTTACTACATGAAATTGCTGATGAAAATTGTGACTGATACTAAAAATGGATTTAAGTTACTTTGCTTATTCATTTTATTACCTACTCTTTCTTTAACTTGTTTTCAGTGAGGTCTATAGTAAACAACTAAAGCTCAAGAGGCATCTTAGTTCTCCCAATTAATCTCAGTTAAGGTGCCTGATAATTTTTTTCAACATAATTGTTAAGAAATTCTTCAAAGAGTATCATGCCATTAAGATGAATGAAAATGTCACACACAAACATAAAACAATTTACACACGTATATCATAATTTCAAAAATTAACAAAAACACTCTCTGTATAACAGAAATATATCTATTTTTGAGAATTGTAAAATTTTAAAAATCTGTATTATTATAAATTAAGCAAATCACTCAAAACTGTTTCATACATTTTTCTATACTTATCACAGACAGCAATCCTGTATTTCACATTTTTGTGGCATACGGGGATAGTAATGTTAGTTAGCACCATGCACATCACTTATCATCAAAACCATATACTTGAGAGTTTCAAGAAAAAGACTTGAAATGTTTACCTCTTCACTATGTACTTTCACTACTAATTGGAATTTTTATTCCATAGTTTCAAGCTAGATATTTGATTCTATACATAAGATATTAAAAAAGATAAATGACCACAGTGATGGCTGGCCATCATTTAATTGCTCTGCAAGTAGAATAACACTTGTTTTTATTCTTTACTTTCCATCTTGCCTAAATTATGTTTTAACTGTCTGCTAAGTGAAAGAGTAAGCATGTGCAGACTCACAGACTCCAAGAAGGCACAGCAGTTACCAAAGGGGAGGGGTGGGAGAAGGCGGGTGGGGAGGGAGGGAGAAGGGGATTGAGGGGTATTATGATTAGTGCACATGGTGTGCGGGGGGTCATGGGAAGACAGTGTAGCACAGAGAAGGCAAGTAGGGACTCTGTGGCATCTTACTACACTGATGGACGGTGACTGCAATGGGGTGTGGGGGGGACTTGATGATGTGGGTGAATGTAGTAACTGCAATGTTTTTCATGTGAAACCTTCGTAAGAGTGTATATCAATGATACCTTAATTAAAAAAAAAAAGAAAGAGTAAGCATGATGGAAAGGAATACTGGACTTGCAGCCACACAGACTCTTTCAATTTAACACTAGATTGCATGGCATTGAATGACTAAATTAAGTTTTTTGAGTCTTTTGGACATAATGCTCATGTTACATATAAAGTACTACCAAATTCAGCCCTTATTATTAACAGAGGTGTCATGCATCAAAACATTGATTTTTACAATCCATATCTAAGTGCTGATTGCCTATGGCACACAAACATAACTATTGTATCATTATTGATACCAGAACTGTCAGTTGGACTGTGTCCTTCCTTTAGATGTTTGGAATTTTGTATTTCTTCTGTAAATTTTATCTACTATGACTATGATAAAATTTATGCCTAGAATGTCTGTTAATGCTTAGTAAACACAAAAAGGATCTCTCTTTCACAGGGACAACAAAAAAGGTCAGAGATCAAGAATTAACACATTTCTGTGTCATGGTTATTGAGCTAGGGGCTAGGCAAATTTTAGTGAAAAAAACATAATTGTCTTTACACTCTGATATCTTACAGTCTAATGGAAATTGCACTTACAATGGAGAATTAGCATTTTATGATTAGTTACAGTTATGTTATCAGAAAAGGTACTTAAATTTTCTGACTTCTTTATTTGTAAGCATAAAGAGCATCATGGACATCTTAAGATTTACACAAAGTAATATTTTATAAGCCTTAAGAAGGGTACAAGTTCAATTATTTATTTATTATAAACATGGAATCACTTGGGCACTTGTGTATTCACAAAAAAAGAGTTTAAGAAAACACCTTTTGTACAAATAGTCAATATGTATTAATGCATGAAATGGATTTTAGTGGTTTATATATGCTAATTTCTATTATTAAAAAAGTAGTGAAACATTAACATTAAATAGCAAAAAAGGAAAGAAAGAAAAGAAAGAGAGAGAGAGTGAGGGAAAGAGAAAGAAAGAGAGAAAGAGAGAAAGAAAATTGTACCTGTTGGAGCAGCAGTCTTTACTTTTCTACCATTCAGTTTATGATGACAAGCTCACAGGGAAGAGTGTCAGGAAAAATGAAATACAGCTTTAATTGACGATTGCTCAATAATTTAATCGTGATCCCACAAATACTATATGTTGTGAAGAAAATGTTCAGAGAAATAACAGGTTAGAGACAGCGGACCAAGAAGAGGTCTTCAAAAGTAAAATAAAATCATTTGAAAGAAATCGGAGATGGACAGGAAATCAGGTAAGGTGACACAACAGACCTAAAAACATTTTCCTTCAGAAAGAGAAATGTTCTGATTACTGCCTTGGGAGGTTAAGAAATCCAACAATGAGGCAAGATGGCCTTAGAACTCAACAACAAAATAACAGAGGTAGCTCTCAGTATAACACCACCACGTATTTGGTGACACACTACAGTATTTTGTAATCTAGGAAGAAACAGACGCTGGCCTATTTTGTAATGCCAATGTTTAGCACAAAGTCTGGCCCAAGCAACACCTTCACTGAATGATGAATGAATGGGGAAGTCTTTACTTATATTGAAGTTAGTATTGTAACAGAATTACCACAGAAATCACTGACATTCTCTGAGCAGACCAGCTTTTATCTGCCAGAACTGAAGGAAGGGCTAAGATGGATAACGCCTGGGCCCAGAAACCACAGGACTCCTGAAGCTACGAGGAACCATCATCCCACTACTAGTTATCGCACGAGTACCCGCACTCTCTGGGGAAAATACAGAAAACTGTTTTAACAGCACAAGTGGGGAAAAATGATTGCCCTCATGATCTGAAAGTTCTGGGTGAGAAACTCTAGGTTTGGAAACTTTCCTTTTGGAAGAGAAAAAAAAACACCCAGCAAGGACTCCTAAAGAGGATTCTTGGGAACTACTGCAAAGAAGGTGAGGCCTTAGGATAGTCATTTGAGGTGGCTTGCATGTAAACAGGATATATTTGTCCTTCTAGTGGCAGGAAGTTGCAGTTTATCCCACAGATAAACAACTTCTCTTTGTAAAGGAAAATGAGTAATTAGATAAACCAACAAAGACATGACTTGGAGTTTTCATTTGGTAAAAAATTGTTTACTCTAATAAATGGGAGAGGGGTCAATGACTATTTCTTTGTAAATATGCTAGGCCCATAAAACAAAATAGAAATGTAGGGATATAACTAAAGCATTGTCTTGTGATTCCATATTATGTTGTTCACTATACTACAGATAAATCAAGAATATTCACAATATTGGCCATTCTATTTTTAAGCAGCTGTGTTTTACCTCATAGATGGTATTGAGGTATCTCATTTAACCATCAAAATATTCTAATACTGTTACTATAACATTAGCTGATATTATTAATATTCTAACTTTTAGATTAGGGAGCTGAAGCCCAAGTTTATGTAACTGTTTGTAAAAACAAGGAATATGTTTTTCTTTCCATCTATTATCCCAACTCAGGCATGTTCATTAGTCCCTGGAAGGCACTTAAGATGTTTATTAAATGGGAGCTAAGAGAGCAAAATTTCCCAGTTAATCAAGCTGTAGTGTTAGATTCAAATATGTCTTTGACTTCATTGTGTTCATATCTAACAGAAAGAAAGCAAGTGATCTCTTTATTTTTGAGAGCAACTCTATTTACAGAAACTTGATAAAATTAATATACACATCCTACAAGAGGGACTTTTTCTTTCCAATAAATGATTTGAGATAGACCACTGAGGTTCAGGCATCTGTCTATGTACTTACTAGTCAGAGAAGCATATTCATATGATCGATCTTTGGCTCTTTTTCCATTCAGTCATTCATTCATCAAATATTTATTGAGGGCTTCCTATGTGCCAGACATCCTTCCTGGCATCTGGGATGCAATGATGAATAAAACAGCTCTTGTCCTCAAATGACTCACAATCTATACTCAGTGTACTCTGACCTCCTAGAGATGTCATTCAATATGAATTCATGAATGTTACTTATCTTTTTAGAGCCTCATTTTCCTCATCTGTACAGTAGATATGACAATACCTTTCTCTCAAGCTTGCTATGCAGATAATATGTAAAACAAGTAAGAAACTATAAAAACTGAGGCAATCAACAGCACCTAAATGTTGAGGTTTACAGATGGCCATCACAGACATTATCTTATTAAATTCTCTACAAACAGGGTTATGAGAATATCAAGATTATGAAACAATATGGTCAGGCAGACCTCAGTTGGAGTCCTTACACTGATATATCAGCTATTTGACCTTGAGGAATTTATTAACCTTACTGACATACATTTTTTCATATGCCAAGTGAAAATTGCATTCTACTTTGCAAGGTTGCTATGAGAATTATTGATAATGTATGCAAATTGCTTACTCACTGAATAGTAGCTATTATAAGTGCTCAAAAATGATAGGTATGAGAAGTTACAATTATATTGAGCAATCAAAATTCTTATATCCTACTACTGGGAATATAGTTCTGGAAAAGCATTTTGCAGCATCTTCTAAAGATGAATATATGCATATCAAATGGCATAGAATTTCTACTGTACACATGTTTACCAAAAGTCATGTTCCTAGAATGATTTTATCAGCACTATTCATAATAGCCCAAACTTGTAAAATGCCTTAGTGACCAACATTATTTGAATAGCTATTCCCACAACAGAATGGATTTCAACAATATGAATGAATGATTTACAACACACAATAACATCAATGAATCTCAGAAATATAGTACTGAGTGAAAAGATCCAGATATAAAAAAGTACATATTCTATGATACCATTAATATAAGATACAAAAGCAGGCTATGTTATGTTTAGAAATTGAAACAGGGGTTCTCCTTTGTGGTTATGGGGATAGAATGATTGGAAAGGAACATGAAGATGGCTTTTAGGGTTTTAGTTACACAAGTATGTACTTGTATATGAAAATTAAGAGAGTTGTCTACCAGTGTGCTTCTCTGCATGTTTATTTTACTTTACTGAAGAGTCAGAAATAGTAAGCATAATTATCTGTGCTTATTTTTTAATATGAAGAATATAAAACATTCACACAGTCTAAACTTTTAGAAAGTTTTAAATTGATTATTATTACACTAGCTAAAATGTTAGTGTAAAAATGTAGCTCTAGGAAACACCTAAGTCTCCAGTTAATTTTCCCAGGCAAATTTGTGACAAGTGCCTTCTAAAGCCTAAAGGCTATGTCACAAGATGTTTTGAAACAAAGGTATCAGTGACTGACATGGACAGGAATACCAAGTCAACTTAATACAACTGAGCTCTTTTAAAAGTATATGGGAGGTTCCGAGAAGATGGCGGCGTGAGCAAGGCAGTGGAAATCTCCTCCCAAAACCATGTATATTCATGAAAATAAAACAAATACAAGTATTCCTAAAAGAGGGACCAGAAGATACAGGACAACACCCAGCCTGCAGCTACACCTGAGAGGACGTGGCACCCTGCAAAGTGGGTAAGATACGGACCGCGAACCGGTGGGACCCAAGTACTCCCCCACCCAACCGCACTGGTGGGAGGAGAGGATTCAGAGCAGGGAGAGAGTGGAAGAAAAGGCCCACCAAATAACCAGCCCTGGTGATCTGCATGGGGAGCACTGACACACTTCGGGCGGTGTATCGGAGATTGGAGAGACAGAGATGCAGGATCTAAGATGGCAGGTCCACTCAGCCGGCTCCCTGGGGGGGGACAAAAGAAAAGCATGTGCTTTTTTAGGGGTCTAAAAGAGACAGAGGCCCAACAGAGGAGCAGGATCATCCCAGTGCACTCAGCCAAGCAGGCTGGCAGTCCTGGGGAATTTCAGACCCCTTGGACGGCGGCTGAGAAAAGCAGTCACACCAAGACTTCCCACAGAAATCAGCAGCCTCAGATTTGTTCCCTCTCTGGCCAGAGTCACAAAGGCCCTGCGGAGCAATGTGGCCCGGCGGAGCGGCCGCAGCTGCGAAATAGTGGAGCAGCAGTGCCACCCACAGCATCCTCTCAGAAACTATATCCAGTGGGCGTTTTTTATTTTCTTTTTTCCCTTTTTCCTTTTTTTCTTTTTCTGACCACTTCTATCGTCATGAAAAGACAGAGGAATATGGTACAAACAAAGCTTACCCAGAGAACCCCAGAGAGGGAGACTGAAGGGATGAAAATGTACAATCTTCCAGAAAAAGATTTCAGAATAAAAGTCATAACCATACTGATGGATCTACAGAGAAATATGCAAGAGCTAAGGGAGAAAGTGAGGGAAGTGAGGAAAGACAATGCAGAGATGAGACAAGTGATCGATGGGCTTAGCAGCAGACTGGATGAGATGAGATGCAAGAGACTGTTAATGGAATAGAAATGAGAGAACAGGAATACAGAGAAGCTGAGGCAGAGAGAGATAGAAGGATTTCTAGGAATGAAAGAATATTAAGAGAACTGTGTGACCAATCCAAACAGAACAATATCTGCATTATAGGAGTACCAGAGGAAGAAGAGAGAGAAAAAGGGATAGAAAGTGTCTTTGAAGAAATAATTGCTGAAAACTTCCCCATGCTGGGGAAGGAAATAGTCTCACAGTCCACGGAAGCCCACAGATCTCCCAACACAAGGGACCCAAGGAGGACAACACCAAGACACATAATAATTAAGATGGCAAAGATCAAAGATAAGGACAGAGTGTTAAAGGCAGCTAGAGAAACAAAAAATACTACGTACAAAGAAAAACCCATCAGACTGTCATCAGACTTCTCAACAGAAACTTTACAGGCCAGAAGAGAATGGCATGATATATTTAACATAATGAAACAGAAGGGCCTCGAACAAAGAATATTGTATCCAGCACGGTTATCATTTAAATTTGAGGGAAGGATTAAACAATTTTCAGACAAGCGAAAGCTGAGGGAATGTGCCTCCCATAAACCACCTCTTCAGGATATCTTAAAGGGACTGCTTTAGATGGAAGCACTACTAAGGCCAAAAAGACGTCACCAGAGAAAATAAAATCATAGCAAAGAAAGCAGACCATCGAAATACTAACTAAAGGCAAAGAATAAACACCTAGTATATAAAGAATGGAGGAGGAAGAATAAGAAGGGAGAGAAATCAAGAATCATCAGACTGTATTTACAATAACTTAACAGGAAGGTTAAGTTAGACTGTTAGATAGTAGAGAAGCTACCCTTGAACTTTTGGTAACCACAAATCTGAAGCCAGCAATGGCAATAAGTATATATATCTATCGATAATTCACCCTAAATGTAAATGGACTGAATGCACCAATCAAAAGACATAGAGTTACTGAATGGATAAAAAAGCAAGACCCATATATACGCTGCTTACAAGAGATTCACCTCAAACCCAAAGATACACACAGACTAAAAGTGAAGGGATGGAAAAATATATTTCATGCAAACAACAAGGAGAAAAAAGCAGGTGTTGCAGTACTTGTATCAGACAAAATAGACTTCAAAATGAAGAAAGTAGCAAGAGATAAAGAAGGATATTACATAATGATAAAGGGGTCAGTCCAACAAGAGGATATAACCATTTTAAATATATATGCACCCAACACAGGAGTGCTGGCATATGTGAAACAAATACTAACAGAATTAAATGAGGAAATAGAAAGCAATGCAGTCATTTTAGGAGACTTCAACACACCACTCACTCCAAAGGACAGATCAACCAGACAGAAAATAAGTAAAGACACACAGGCACTGAACAACACACTAGAACAGATGGACCTAACAGACATCTACAGAACTCTACACCCAAAAGCAACAGGATACACATTCTTCTCAAGTGCACATGGAACATTTTCCAGAATAGACCACATACTAGGCCACAAAAAGAACTCAGTAAATTCAAAGATTGAAATTCTATCAAACAACTTTTCAGATCACAAAGGTATAAAACTAGAGATAAATTTTAGAAGAAAAACAAAAGGGCTCACAAATACATGGAGACTTAACAACATTCTCCTAATTAATCAATGGATTAACGACCAAAGTAAAACAGAAATCAAAGAACATATGGAGACTAATGACAACAAAAACACAAAGCCACAACTTCTGTGGGACGCAGCAAAGGCAGTTCTAAGAGGAAAGTATACTGCAATCCAGGCCTATTTAAAGAAGGAAGAACATTCCCAAATAAATAGTCTAAAGACACAATTACTGAAATTGGAAAAAGAAGAACAAATGAGGCCCAAAGTCACCAGAAGCAGGGGCATAATAAAGATCAGAGAGGAAACAAATAAAATTGAGAAGAATAAAACATAGAAAAAATCAATGAAACCAAGAGCTGGTTCTTTGAAAAAATAAACAAAATAGATAAACCCCTAGCCAGACTTATTAAGAGAAAAAGAGAATCTACACATATAAACAGAATCGGAAATGAGAAAGGAAAAATCACGACGGACCCCACAGAAATACAAAGAATTATAAGAGAAAATTATGAGAATCTATATGCTAACAAGCTGGAAAATCTAGAAGAAATGGACAACTTCTTAGAAAATTACAACCTTCCAAGACTGACCAAGCAAGGCTAAACAGACCAATCACCAGCAACGAAATTGAATCGGTAATCAAAAAACTACCCAAGGACAAAGCCCCCGGGCCAGATTGATTCACCTCTGAATTCTACCAGACATATAGAAAAGAAATAACACCCATTCTCCTTAAAGTTTTCCAAAAAATAGAAGAGGAGGGAATACTTCCAAACTCATTCTATGAAGCCAGCATCACTCTAATACCAAAACCAGGCAAAGACCTCACCAAAAAAGAAAACTATTGACCAATATCCCTGATGAACGTAGATGCAAAAATACTGAACAAAATATTATCAAACCGAATTCAAAAATACATCAAGAAGATCATACACCATGATCAAGTGGGATTCATCTCAGGGGTGCAAGGATGGTACAACATTCGAAAATCCGTCAACATCATCCACCATATCAACAAAATTCCTCCTGCAAATTTAAATGATAATGTTGCTGGATACAGTATTCTTGGTGTGAGACCCTTCTGTTTCATTGCATTGAATATATCATGCCATTGTCTTCTGTACTGTAAGGTTTCTGCTGAGAAGTCTGATGATAACCTAATGGGTTTTCCTTTGTAGCTGCTCTTTTCTTCTCTCTCTGGCTGCTTTTAATACTCTGTTCCTGTCTTTGATCTTTTCCATTTTAATATCATATGTCTTGGTGTTGTCTCCTTGGTTCACTTGTGTTGGGAGATCTGTGGGCTTCCATGGTCTGAGAGACTATTTCTTTCCTAGTTTGAGGAAATTTTCAGCAATTATTTCTTCAAAGACACTTTGTGTCCTTTTTTTGTCTGTCTTCTTCTTGTGGTACCCCTATAATGCAAATATTTGTTCTGTTTGGATGGGTCACACTGTTCTCCTAATATTCTTTCATTCCTAGAAATCCTTTTATCTCTCTTTGCCTCAGTTTCTCTTTACTCCTGTTCTCTGATTTCTATTCTATTAACAGTCTCTTCCACCTCATCCTGTCTGCTCTCAAATCCTTCTGTTGTTTCATTTCTGTTATCTCCTTCTGGAATTCACCCCTTAGCTCTTGCATATTTCTCTGTAGCTCCATCACCATGCTTATGACTTTTATTTTGAATTATTTTTCAGGAAAATTGGTGATTTCAGTCTCACCAGTCCCTCTCTCTGGGGTTTGACAGATTTTGGACTCAGCAAGGTTCTTCTGCCTTTTCATGGCAATGAAAGTGATTTCTGGTGAGTGGCACATGTGTCAGCTGGGAGAACAAAGTCTCTTCCTGCTTGCTGGTTGCCTTACCAGTCTCCACTGCCTGTTCCAGGCAACCGCACACAGGGAGCAGCCTCTGGGTAGATCCCCTGAGCTGCCATGGACAGGGCGGCCCTTAGGATGGCCTAGGGCACTGGCAGTGGATGAAGGCAATTAACGCATCTTCACCTCAAGAACAGAGCCCCTACGTGCTTCGCGGACTCCACGCTGGTTTCTTCTTCCTGTGCTGGTCAGCCACACACAAGGGGCAGCATCTGGGTTGATCCCCTGAGCTTCCATGCGCGAGACAACCCTTGGGATAGCCTGGGGCACTGGCGGGGTTTGCAGGTGAGCAGCATTTTTGCCATGAGAATAAAGCCTTTTTGTGCCTTCCAGACTCTGCACTGTCTCCACTGTCTGCGTTGTTCGACCGTGGCCTGGGGGGCAGCCTCTGGTTCTGGGCTGGTTAGCAGCGTGCTGGGAGAAGCCTCTGTGTGGTTGCTGTGGGGGGCTGCTCCCCAGTTGCTCCACAGCAATGGCATATCAGTGGTTCATTTGCAATGCTGGTTGGGGGGGGGAATAAACATCTGGTTGCTTATCGCAGTGAGGGGTTTTGGTGCTGCATTGCCACCCAGTGGGTTAGGGTGCCTGAAGTTCTGGTTATTTAGCAGTCCTATGCTTCCACTCCCTCCCCACTCTGATTCTTTTCCTCCCGCAGGTGATTTGGGATGGGGGGGGAGCGCTTGGGTCCTGCTGGGTCATGGCTTTGTATCTTACCCTTTTTGTGATATGTTGAGTTCTTGCAGATGTACATGTAGCCTGGCTGTTGTACTCTATCTTCTGGTCACTCTTTTAGGAATAGTTGTGTTTGCTGTATTTTCAAAGTATATATGGTTTTGGGAGGAGATTTCCCCCACCCTACTCACACCACCATATTGAGAATCTAAAGATTAGTGTCCTTCTGAGAAAAGACACCAGGAACTTGCTTACTTTCTCTCCAGCATGTGAGGCCAAAGCAAGTACGTGGACATCCACAAGCCAGGAAGAGGGCTCCCACCAGAAACAAACTGGTTGGCACCTTGATAGACATACTAGTCTCCAGAACGATGAGAAATAAATTTCTATTATTTATGACAACCAATCTGGTATTTTGTTATG
This sequence comes from Smutsia gigantea, assembly GCA_032199065.1. Taxonomy (NCBI): domain Eukaryota; kingdom Metazoa; phylum Chordata; class Mammalia; order Pholidota; family Manidae; genus Smutsia; species Smutsia gigantea. The sequence goes on from JAVSCE010003788.1 coordinate 204,197, forward strand.
GCAGCCTGAGCTGGCTAAAGCACCACAGAAATGTCAAAAACAGTTTTCATGGTCAGGTGCAAATGAAAGAAAAGAGAAATAAAAAAAGAACAAAGGAAACAAAGGTCACTAGGAGTCTCTGAAACAGGTCATATTAAATATAATTGTGTATTTGTTGGGTGATATAAAGAAAATATTTTCAAAATGTTCAACTATAAAAACTAGATAAGAAGAAGGTTGTACTTAATTCAGAATGCATTAAGAAGGCATCCTTTAATTCACAGGGATATAGTCATGACTAAAATTCTTTAATAAAAATATACTGTAATTTTAAACGTTATTCTACCATATGTCAGACACTGTAGAATGAAACCATGAATGAAAAATAGTCACTAACTTCCAGTCTATGCAAGAGACTTGAAACAGGTAAATACCAATTCTATATGTTTACATGTCTAATGAAAAACTGGAGTTTCTAATGGAGACATATTGGCATATAACATGGGGAGCCCTCTCATTCAAGTCTGAGGATAATTGGGTCACAAAAATTGACTAAAAGGAAGTTGGAGCATGGCAGAACAATTGAATCTTAGTGGATTCTATTGTCTGACATAAATTGAGGGAAGGTAAGTGTATCAGTGTGTGGGGGCTGTCACAACAAGGTACCAGAGACAGGGTGTCTCAAATAACAGAAATTTATTTCTCACAATTCTTGAGGCTAAAAGTCCAAGCAAGATCAAGGCACTTTTAAATTTGGAAATTTAAATTAATCATATGTGGTAAACGGTTTATAAAGCTTTCTCCATTACTTCTTTGTGTGATAACAAGATGAAGCCAAAACGAGAACCAAAATAACATTATTTTAATGGAGGTATGGATAAGCTGCAAAAGCCCATCACTTAAACACAGCAGAAGTTAATAATGCTGCTGAGACAAAATCTTATGCTTCTTTTTAAAAAATACCATAGTAAACTTGATAAAAACTGTCATTAACTTTATATACATTTTGCAACTAGCTTACAATTGAGTGAGAACTTTTATCCCAGTAGGTACTGCTATCAAAGACAAAAAGCTACTCTATTTCTCACTGTTATTTGACTGATACAGACCTTCTATTGAATAAGAAAACAAATGCATAAGGACAGAAACATCAATATACTGATCAATTTTTTAAGCCAAAACTGACACAGAAACTTGTACACTATGATGATAATTTCTACTTCAATAGGCCAAGCTGAATTAACTAAAAACCCCACAGATAGTTTTACACTGTATTTTTGTAAGGGAAGTCACAGGAAGAAAACAAATTCATAAATTCACTTCTTAAGGGCTAGACATACATCTCATTTTCATAGACCATGGGCTTTGTCAATAGCTCCTATGTAATGTCACAAATATTGTGAAATATTTGAAATACACAGAAAAGTGCTGGGTATTTTTTTCAATGAAGGGCTAGTAATATTGTAGATTATTCTACCAGGGTTTTTAATAATGTAGGTGTTGAAACTTTCATTCTCATTGAGCTATTTTAAACTTTTTAAAGTGTAGATAACTGTAATAATGCAAATTATTCTTGTCCATATGCAAACAAACTGTGTCTGTTGGAATGTGATTGACCACTGAGCAATGCATGATATTATCTAGATTTGCATCTCTTTGTAAATTAATTTCAACATTCCATATTGCCTATATATGTGTGGTTCTTTAAATTCCCCTTTGAGCCCATAATAACATCATTTTACCTAAAGAGTAAATCAAGTCACTGATATGCATCCATCTTATATTCATATGACAATCATCATTTCACCATTTTTAACAATTTTCCTTTAACAGTGTGAATTCCTATTCAGCCACTGACTGTCCTAATCCATAGCCCAATTAATGGACATTTAAGCCCTAGTTCCTCATTTACAAAATGGATATAAAAATATCTTCCTGAGAAGAGGCTTAAAGATGGCGGCATGAGAGATGAGACAGAAACCTCCTCCCAAAACTGCATATAATATGAAAATATAGTAAATACATCTAATCCTGAAAGAGCCACAAGAAATAAGTCTGTGCCAGACTGCCTAGACCTTGGGAAAACAGCAGACGTCAAGGAAAAGGGTAAAGTACCAAAGCCGTGATCCAGAGAAACCCAAACCCTTCCCCCACCCCAGCACACTAAAAGGAGGAAGAGAAATGGAGTGGGGAGGGGGTGAAGGCCAGGATTGCTGAACACCCAGACCTAGAGATCTGCTCTGGGAGCATGAACCTGCATTACATGGTGCTCTGGATATCAGAGGGATTGGAAAGCTAAGACAGGTGGAATACTTGGAGAGACTGAGATTCCAGCTGCTTCTGGAAAATGTATCCACAACCTGCCACTCTGGGACAAAAGAAAGGCAGGCAGTCTGAGAGACTTCCTAATAGCTAGAGGGCTACTAAAGGGGCAGCTTGCTGCTCAGGAGAAAGGACAGAAAACAAAATTGTCCAGGTGCACTCTGCCCAGCAGGTTGGGAACTTCCAGGAGCTTCAGGTGCCTATCAACTTGACTGGCTATGCAGCTATGATGACCCCCACCAATATACACAGCCTGCTGTGCCTTCCTTCCGGCCAACACCAGCTCGCAAATGAGCTGCCCGCACCATTGTGCCAGGCATCTAGAAGGTGGCCCCAGCTACAGCAACTAAAAGAGCAAAGCACAGAGGCTTCTCCCTGTGTGCTTGGCCCACTTGCCTTGGAAGTGGAGCAGGCATTGCAGCCAGGAAGCAGGAAAGAGCTTTCTCCTCCTGACAGGCACCAGCACCACTCACCTGCGACCCCCACAGTGTCTGAACTGAAACATCCAATGGAAAGATTTAAAAGCAGATTACATAAGGTAGAGGAGATGGTAAATGAAATAGAATAGAGAACTGGAATACAAAGAAGCTGAAGCCAAGACAGAAAAAAGGATCTCTAGGAAAGAAAGAATATTGAGAGAACTGTGTGACCAATCCAAATGGAATAATATTCACATTATAGGGGTACCAGAAGAAAAATAAGAGAGAAAAAGAGATAGAAAGTGTCTTTGAGGAAATAATTGTTGAAAACTTCTCCAGCCTGGGGAAGGAGATAGTCTCTCAGGCCATGGAGGTGCACAGAGCTCCCAACACAAGGGACTGAAGGAGGACACCACCAAGACATATAACAATTAAAATGGCAAAGATCAAGGACAAGGACAGACTTTTAAAAGCATCCAGAGACAGAAAAAAGATCACATTCGAAGGAAAACCCATCAGGCCATTGTCAGACTTCTCAAAAGAAACCTCAGAGGCCAGAAGGGAGTGGCATGATATATTCAATGCAATGAAGCAGAAGGGCCTCAAACCAAGAATACTCTACCCAGAAAAACTACCATATAAATTTGAAGGGGGGATTAAACAATTTCTAGAGAAGCAAAAGCTGAGAGATTTTATCTTCCACAAACCATCTCTACAGTGTATTTTGAAGGTACTTCTCTAGATGGAAGTGTTACTAATACTAAATAGCTATCACGAGAGGATATAAAACCACAGTAAAAAAAGTAGACCGATTAATTACTAAGCAGAGGCAAAATCAAATCAACTACCTCCAAAGTCAGTCAAGGGATACACAAAGAGTACAGAATATGATACCTAATATATCAATAATGGAGGGGAAAAAAAAAAGAAAAAAGAATGTTTAGATTTTGTTAGTAGTAGCATAGTGAGCTAAGTTAGACTGTTAGATAGTAAGGAAGTTACCCTTGAACCTTTGGTAACCACGAATCTAAAGCCTGCAATGACAATAAGGACATACCTATCAATAATTACCCTAAACGTAAATGGTATGAATGCACCAATAAAAAGACATACAGTCACTGAATGGATAAAAAAAAACAAGACTCGTCTATATGCTGCCTACAAAAGATTCACTTCAAGCCCAAAGAAATACACAGACTAAAAGTTAAGGGATGGAAAAGATATTTCATGGAAAAAATAGGGAGAGAAAGCAGAAGTTGCACGACTTGTATCAGTCAAAATAGATTTCAAAACAAAGAATGTAATGAGACAGAGAGGAACATTACATAATGATAAAGAGGTCAGTCCAACAACAGGATATAACCATTATAAATATCTATGCACCCAAAATAGGAGCACCTACATATGTGAAATAAATGCTAACATAATTAAAAGGGGAAATAGAATACAATACATTAATTCTAGGAAGCTTCAACACACCACTCACTCCAAAGGACAGATCAACCAGACAGAAAATAAGTAAGGTGACAGAGGCATTGAACAACACATTAGAACAGATGGACCTAACAGACATCTACAGAACTTTCCACCCAAAAGCAACAGGATACACATTCTTCTCAAGTGCACATGGAACAATTTCAAGAATACATCATATTCTAGGCCACAAAAGGAGCCTCAGTAAATTCAGAAAGATTGAAAGTATACCAACCAGCTTCTCAGTTCACAAAGGTATGAAACTAGAAATAAATTATTCAAAGAAAACAAAGGACCCACAAACACATGGAGGCTTAATAACGTGCCTCTAAATAATCAATGGATCAATGTAAAACTGACAACAATAACTCTACTCCACAAAATATGTGGGATGCAGTAAAGGCCATACTAAGAGGGAAGTATATTGCAGTACAGGCTTACCTCAGGAAAGAAGAACAATCCCATACGGGCAGTCTATAGTCTTAATTAATGAAACTGGAAAAAGAAGAACAAATGAGGCCCAAAGTTAGTAGAAGGAGGGACATAATAAAGATTAGAGCAGAAATACATAATATCGAGAAGAATAAAACAAAAGAAAGAATAAATGAAAGTAGGAGCTGGTTCTTTGAGAAAATAAACAAAGTAGGTAAGCCTAAAGCCAGACTTATCAAGAAGAAAAGAGAGTCTACACACATAAACAGAATCAGAAATAGAAAGGAAAAATCACTACAGACACCACAGAAATACAAAGAATTATTAGAGAATACCATGAAAAATTATATGCTAACTAACTGGATAACCTGGAATAAATGGACAACTCTCCCAAACAACACAACCTTCCAAGACTGAACCAGGAAGAACAGAAAATCTGAACAGACCAATTACCAGCAACAAAATTGAATTGGTAATCAAAAAACTACCTAAGAATAAAACCCATGGACCAGATGGCTTCACTGCTGAATTTCATGAAAACATGAGTGTTCCCAAAAGAAGAAAAGAGAACACTTCCAAAATCCTTTTATGAGGCCAGTATCACTGTAATACCAAAACCAAAGACACCACAAAGAAAGAAAATTACAGATCAATATCCCTGATGAACATAGACACAAAAATACCCAAAATATATTAGCAAATCAAATTAAAAAATACATCAAAAAGGTCATCCATTGTGATCAAGTGGGATTTATTCAAGGGATGCAAGGATGGTACAACATTCAAAAATCCATCACCATACACCACATCAACAAAAAGAAGGACAAAAACCACATGATCATCTCCATAGATGCTGAAAAAGCATTCGACAAAATTCAACATCCATTCCTGGTAAAAACTCTCAACAAAATGGATATAGAGGTTAAGTACCTTAGTATAATAAAGGCCATATATGACAAACTAGAGCAAACATCATACTTAAAGGGTAGAAGCTGAAAACTTTTCCATTAAGATCAGGAGCAAGACAAGGATGCCCCCTCTCCCCACTTTTATTCTGGAGGTCCTAGCCATGGCAATCAGACAACACAAAGAAATAAAAAGCATCCTGATTGGTAAGAAGTTAAACTGTCACTGTTTGCAGATGACATGATATTGTACATAGAAAACCCTAAAGAATCTACTCCAAAACTACTAGAACTAATATCTGAATTCAGCAAAGTTGCGGGATACAAAATTTATACGCAGAAATCTGTGGCATTCCTATACACTAACAATGACTTAGCAGAGAGAGAAATCAGGAAAACAATTCCATTCACAGGTGCATCAAAAAGAATAAAATACCTAGGAATAAACCTAACCAAGTAAGTGAAAGGCCTATACCCTGAAAACTTCAAGATGCTCATGAGAGAAATTAAAGAAGATATCAATAAATGGAAATAAATCCTGTGCTCATGGGTGGGAAGAATTAATATTGTCAAAATGGCCTTCCTGCTGAAAGCAATTTACAGATTCAATGCAATCCCTGTCTAAATACTAATGGCATTCTTCAACGAACTAGAACAAATAGTTCTAAAATTCATATGGAACCACAAAAGACACTGAATAGCCAAAGCAATCCTGAGAAGGAAGAATTAAGTTGGGGACATTACGTTCCCTGACTTCAAGTTCTACCACAAAGCTACAATAACCAAGATAAGTTGGTACTGACACAGGAACAGACTTATAGATCAATGGAACAGAATAGAGAGCCCAGACATAAACCCAAGCATATATGGTCAATTAATATACAATAAAGGAGCCATAGACATACAATGGGGAAATGAAAGCCTCTTCAACAAGTGGTGTCAACAAATCTGGAAAGCTACATGTAAGAGAATGAAACTGGATTATTGTTTAACTCAATGCCCAAAAGTAAATTCGAAATGCAACAAAGACCTGAATATAAGTCATGAAACCATAAAACTCCTAGAAGAAAATATAGACAAAAATCTCTTGAATAAAAACATTAGCCACTTTTTCCTGAATGCATCTCCCTGGACAAGGGAAACAAAAGCAAAAATGAACAAATGGAACTACATAAAACCAAAAATCTTCTGTACAGCAAAGGACACCATCAGTAGAACAAAAAGGCATCCTACAGTGTGGGAGACTATATTTGTAAATGACATATCTGACAGGGGTTAACATCCAAAATATATAAAGAAATCACATGCCTCAACATCCAAAAAACAATTAAACCTATTAAAAAATGGGCAGAGGATATGAAGAGACAGTTCTCCAAAGAAGAAATTCAGATGACCAACAGACACATGAAAAATGCTGCACATAGCTAACTATCAGGAAATGCAAATTAAACCACAATGAGATATCACCTCACACCAGTTAGGACAGCCAACATTGAAAAGACTAGGAACAACAAATGCTAGCGAGGATGCAGAGAAAGGGGAACCCTCGTACACTGCTGCTGGGAATGTAAATTAGTTCAACCATTGTGGAAAGCAATATGGAGGTTCCTCAAAAAACTAAAAATTGAAATACCATTTGACCCAGGAATTCCACTCCTAGGAATTTACACAAAGTAAACAAGATCTCAGATTCAAAAAGACATATGCACCCCAATATTTATTGCAGCACTAATTACAATAGTCAAGATATGGATGCAACCTAAGTGTTCATCAGTAGATGAGTGGATAAAGATGAGATGGTACATATACACAATACAACACTATTCACATGAGAAGAAAGCAAATCCTACCATTTGCAACAACATGGGTGGAGCTAGAGGGTATTATGCTCAGTGAAATAAGCCAGATGGGGAAAGACAAGTACCAAATGATTTACCTCATTTGTGGAGTAAAACAACAAAGAAAAATTGAAGGCACAAAACAGGAGCAGACTCACCAAGTCCAAGAAGAGACTAGCAGTTACCAAAGGGGAGGGGTGTGGGAGGGTGGGTGGGGAGGGAGGGAGAAGGGGATTGAGGGGTATTATGGTTGGTATACATGGTGTGGAGGGAGGTCATGGGGAAGACAGTGTAGCACAGAGAAAACAAGTAGTGCCTCTGTGGCATCTTATTACACTGATGGACAGTGACTTGAACGGGGCATGGGGGGGTCTTGATAACATGGGCGAATGTAGTACCCACAATGTTTTTCATGTGAAACCTTCATAAGAGTGTCTGTCAATGATACCTTAATAAATAAATAAATAAATAAATCTCTTCCTCATGGGGTTGAAATGAGGTCTAAGTGAGGTAGATATGTAACTGCTAATCATAGTGTCTTTTACCTACTTAGCACTAAAAATTAGTTTCCTTTCTTTCTTTGTATACCAAATAACTAATGCATTGCTTGCAGTGGAAATGATGTTCAATATATATTTATATTTTTGTTGCTAATGAGGAGAAATTAGGAAAAATTGACAAGGGTACAAGTGATATAGCCTGTGAAGTTCAGGAAAAGAGCCAGGCCCCGGGCAAGTCAAGAAAAGTTCATATAGTCATCTGTCAAAATAGGTTAAGTGAAACCAAACCAGATAGATTCTAGGAAAACAAACAGTTCAGACCAACTAGATTGATGTTGGGGAACAAATATAACATACAATTACCAGAAAGCTCATTGTACTCTTATTAACATACTAAAAATTACACCCCTTGGGACCATAACAGTTCTTATGCAGACCATGTAAGGACATAAAGAGGGCATCACCCTATTTCCTGGAAATCCACCCCTATTTGGAGAAGACCCCACCTATCCTGATAAATATTCAGGATATTTAAACTGTTCAAACTCTAGCTATAAGACCACCCTTCCTTGAGTGTGTAATCCCACTTTATGGAACTACTCTTTGCTTGCACTGCTCAACCTGCTGGTGAATTCTTTCTCCGTCAGAATCAAGGACAGTGTCCAGGTTGAGTTCTCATCTACCTGTCAGGGAGACCTCTCCAGATGGACTGCTCAATAAAAGAATAGAATGAATGGTTCATATGTATTTCATGTTACCTAGTAGGTATTTTAGAGGACAAGGCCACCACTAATAATATAAACCTTTTCTATTTCTCTTCTCATCCTCAATCACAGGCACATAGATCTTTCATATCTAAAATAAAAATTGACTGGAAAGTGTGATTCATACTCAGTTTTCTTCTTTTGCAGAGAGCAAAAATTACAGGAAATATTCCTGAATTATTAATTTTAATCTTTGAATATTTTTTTTAGATTTTACAAGGATCATTAATAAATTGAATATGACAGAATAATAGAAAGCATAAGATGCTAAGCATAAGTAGCCATATATCTGAAAGAGTCTGTAGAACATGAAAACACCTTTAGAACTTAAGTGCAAAAATATGTCCCCTTTAGATTGAAAGCAAATTGTTGCACATTTCAAAAACTCAAGAATGTGAGAGGTGGGAAAACTATCATTTCAGCAAATATCACTGGGACAGTTTTGCTACACTACAACCTTTCCTGAGTAGTTATTTGAGTCTAGGTTGTGAGTTATCAATTTAAATTTGACCTGATTCTTTATCCAGTCATTAATATAAAGGTAGAATTTTCTAGGCATTTATCTGGAAAGTCAGTACTACCAAAAATATATATCTAACATACATTTGTTGTAAACACATCTGGTCTAGGCAATTACAGATACACCAACCATCCTTTACCTCAAGGAACTATCCATCTGCTTGTCAAGGAAAAGGTATAAACAAGTGATTACTGCATAGTGTAACAACCGCAACAGAGATACAGCAAGTATAAGGCAAGCAGAAAGGAGGAATGAGTTTCTAAAAGGCAGGCAACGTTTTGAGGCAGAGGTGATCCAGTTAGAGAGCTGGAGAATACACAGACATTTTCTTTTCAAAATCTTTTCCTTTTCATTATTCATTGTAAACTAATGTGAAGTAAATACAGTCTTCTCCTGGTCCTTCTTGTCAACAAAAAGTAACCTTAATTTAGGAATCTCTTCCTGATAGTTCCTCTCTTCTCACATCTCTTAGGAAACACTTCTTGTGGGATCAGCAAGGTAAGAATACTACAAAAAAGCATTTCAAAGCAGCCTCTACTCAGAAAAAAAGTTATTAGGAATGACTTTTAGCGATGTTTTCCCCTCCAAGAAAAATCCATCTCAAGAAACTTAGCAAACAAAACCAGCAGACAGCTGAGTTGAACTGTAAATGTTAGTCTATGACTTTTACCCTTGTCTCTGTCATGTAAAAAACTGATGTATGAATTCAGTTGCAGGTAAAATGTGACTTGTTATCTAGCTTCAGTAACAGGGAAATTGTAAAGGTGAGTGGAGAACTTAGTATATGTAACTTCTAAATCAGATACTTTATATACCCTTTCCTCTCTATACAAATATTTTTCAATAATAATCATGAAATGCAATGAATAATAGCTACTAAAGACGAGAAAGTGAAAACTGTCTTTCTTGAACTTCATATATATAATTGTGCCAATAAAAGAGATCTTACAGTACAAAAGAGAAAAAAGCATCATTCTTTATTTTTGATATTGTTAATTAATAAACTTTCTTTTAATGTTTTAGGTTCACAGCAAAATTGAGTATAAAGTACAGCAAGTTGCCAAATACCCTCTGTCCCCACACACCAATATCCACCACTACTATTGACCTCTTGTGCTACAGAGGTCTGCTAAAATCGATGAACCTATACTGACACACTGTATCACCCAAAGTCTGTCATTCATATTAAGGTTAATTCATGGTGGTGTTATTCTATGGGTTTGGACAAAAGTACAATAACATTTATCCACTATATGTAGAATATTTTTACTTCTCTGAAATTCTTCAGTGCTCTGTCTATTCACACTTTCCCCCCCATCTCCTGGAAACTGCTGATCTTTTTACTATCTCCATAGTTTTTTCTTTCCCATAATGTCCTATAGTTGGAATTATATAGTCGGTAGCCTTTCTAGATTGGTTTCTTTCACTTAGTAACATACATTTAAGTTTTCTCCATGTCTTTCATGGCTTGATAGTCATTTCTTCTTAGTGCTGGGTAATATTCCATTAACTGTATCTACAAAATTTTATGTATCACTTCATCTACCAAAGGACTTCCTTGCTACTTCCAAGTATTTAGTAATTATGAATAATGCTGTTATAAACATCAGTTGGAAGGTATTTGTGTGGATATGTTTTCAACTCCTTTGGATAAATACCAAGGAATATGATCGCTGGATCACACAGTAAGAGTATGTTTAGTTTTGTTAGAAACTGCCAAACTGTCTTCCAAAGTGGCTTATTGAATCCCCACCAACAATAAATGAGATCTACTGTTACTCCACATGCTAGCCAGATGTGGTTTTTCCAGGATTTGGGATTTTGGCCATTCTAATAGGTGTGTAGTGGTATCTCATTGTTATTTTAATCTGTAACTGCCTGATGAGGTATGATGCTGAACGTCTTTTCACACACTCACCTGCCACCTGTTTATTCTTCTTTAGTGATGTGTCTGTTAGTGTCTTTGGTCCATTCTTGAATTCAGTGGTTCGTTTACTCACTGTTGAGATTTAAGGGTTCTTGGCATATTTTGGATAACAGTCCTTTATCAGATGAGTGTTTTGCAAATATTTTCTCCCAGTCTGTGGCTTTTTTTCCCTCATTCTCTTGACATAGATTAAATCTTTGGTGCTTTATCTAAAAAGTCTGTTTACATTATCCCAATATAGGATTTTCCCTTGTGTAATTTTCTAGAAATTCTATTGTTTTATTGTTTTGTATTTTACATTTAGATCTATGAACCATTTGAGACAATTTTATGAAGGGTGTCAGGTCTATGTCTAGATTTTCTTTTTTGCATATAGACATTCAGTTGTACTAGAACTATTTAATGCCTTTTTTTTCTCCATTGTGTTGCCTTTGCTCCTTTGTCAAAAATCAGTTGACTATATTTATGTGGGTCTATTTCTGGGTGATAGCATATATATACACATATATCATATACACACACATATACATACATACATACATATATACATATGCACTTAAGATTTTGAACTATCAGCCCTTGATTATAGCCTTATATAATATTTTATGAAATAACTGTCCATAACAACTGGATTTTAATAAACCTAAAATTACTTTAATACATTAAATTTGGAAGCCAGTAATTACACCACTGATGTAATGTTTAATTTTCTTCATTCTTCAGTTTTAAAACAATCAAGACTTTAAAAAGAATTTCCACTTTCTTTTAACTTTAAAGATTTTCAAACTCAGTAAGTTATGTCATTTATGAGCTAAAATTCTGCCAATATTGCAGATTTTGCAAATAAAAGTATAGGAACTTGACTTTTGAAGTTCTGGCAAAAAAACATTCTCTTTTTATTATAAGTATGCCCCAAATAGTGAAAGGAATATACTTACACAAAAAAAGTAATTTATCTAAATTTAACTGGGAATTTTGTATTTTAGCTTCTAGACACTTACCAAACACAAAATATTTCACCTCACTGCTCATACTTCATTTAAATGTTTTAAATTTTTCACACAAATAAAAACACCATAGGCTAATAGAGGAACAGAATTGAACTGAATCAAGTTGTAATGTTTCATCATCAAAATCATTGTATTATCAATGTTTATTTCAAATATCCTATTTAAATACAAGGATATGTAAAATCATGGTGTTAGATATATGCTATGATCAAATTGAGCTTAAAAAAATTCTCAAAAAATTGTTGAGTCTGGCTGTGCCCATGTGTATCAAGGGGCCACGCATATAACTAAGAGCTCTTCGAAGTAACTTTCATGTTGAATTCAATTTTTGCTATAGGATAATAAAAGTATCTTAAAATGTACTTCACATATACATAACTAAAATTCAACCTCAACTGTAACCATAGCAATTGTTTTAAACTTATATCAGCAAAAGTTTAGATTCCCTTATGCCTCCACTGTTTTATATTTTTTAAACATTGATATTGTTTAGACTATCAATGCATGGGAATAATCAAAATCAAAGCAACTTAGATTCAGTTTTATTGTTGTTTTTCAGTAGTCTGCAGATTACTGACCCCTTTAGTCCTTTACTCCAGGTGAACATACCCACCTCACCCTCCTACTACCATTACTGGTAAAGGCCATATAGTTATCTCATGTTTTTAATGTGTCTTGGAATAATGGATCTATTGAATAGTATCCTCAGCTTTGGCAGTGTTCTTTGAAGCCTTCCTGTTCTGGAATGAGTAATGGTAGATTTGGAATGCTTTGGCTGTTTCACTGCAGTACAAATGACCATTTGAGAACAATATGAACAACATGGTAATACCTGTCAGACAAGCCCACTTCAAATTTGTGATATTTTTATTCTATGGCTAACACAACCTATCCTTTCCATCTTCAAAAAATTTTAGTACTGTTTTAATGTTGCTCTCATAGCATCTTCATTATGAGTTTTCAGGTTTTATCATCTAGAAATGAAATATTGCATTTAAACTGATGCAAATTCTTCCTTGATGGTCATGGTCTCTAGAATTTCATAGGAATGTACTGCTGAGAGCATTTTAACTATTACAGACTTCCTTGTATAGAAATACATGATGAATGCCCACATTAGAATAAGCAAATACTGTTTATTCCAAGCTTGCTATAGTAAGGAAGTCAGGTACCATCACTTGTTTGATAGAGATTCAAAAGCAAGCAGAGGAGTATGAAAGTTTTCTAATGGAAAAAAAAGAAGGCTTTAGATATGCCCTGATCGGAAGTTGTTTCCATAGGGAAGCTGGAGGTGGGCTAACTAGAAATGAGGCATCCTATGGGATTGGTTAGACAAGTGTGTTTGGCTTTATCTCATTGGTCCTTAGTTGGACGGGAAGGCAAAAATTAGGGAAGCTGGCAGTTGATTAAGTCCTGACAGTTTGGAGTCAATTGCCCTGCAGGTTGTGGTTTGGTTTCCTTACTAGATGCCACAAATGGTAGGTCAGAGGTCTGTTTTTGCATGTGGTCTGGCTATTGTCATGTGTGTACATCAGTATCTCTCACTTGCCTTTCCCTTTCTCTGTAGATGAAGAAACAGATTTACACAGATCCCTGATTCTCACTTTGGGTGTCTCACTTATTTAAGAAATTGTGATCAAATTTTAAAAGCAAAATGCATGTCTAGACGGAGCAAGACAAAAATCTCTACCACTATGAAATTTTCTTTTAATGCAAATATATAATGTCAGGTAGTTCAGTTTTTCTACAATACTATGCCACCAAGTCTCAGAACCATTCACTGCTTTCTGTAATTTTTTGTTATTTTTGCTCAGAAAACAAAGAGAGAATCCTCTGGTTATATTTTGTTGACAGGATCTTAATTGTACACTATTAAAAGCAGCTGTGTGTCTATTCAATTAGAGTATCCTATTTGTCATCATTCTTCCCCAGAAGCAAATTAAACATTCACATCAGCAGCTATGGAAATGTGCTCACATAGGCATTTCTATTCTGTACCTGTGTTGCTTTTTAAGTGTATCAAGTGGAAACACTCAGGAAAATGAATATGTTGCCTTGCCAGATCTTGGAATGTAGGAGTCATAAGGTGCTGATAGCTTGGCTGTAAACTGAGTGGAATAAAAGTGTCTCTATATAGATTTTCATCCTTGAGGTTTTTATGTGCATACTTTTGATGAAGCCACATTGTCTTTACAGAATACAAGAGAATATGGAGTCAAAGATATTTTTGTGGAGCAACTACTTTTTACTCCTACAAATCCTGAGAAAATCCCAGTACGGGCTATTTGAGAGGCAATGAATGCTTTAAGGGAGACATTAGAAAAAATGAGAAAAATCCACATAGGCATTTTTGTTAACAGTGGATAAGGATGTTGATTTGCTAAATGGAGAGGAGGAGGAGTCACTAAACTCAAATGGGAGTCAGGATGGCCTGGTTCAGGAAGTCCAGGGTGAGGTTCCAAGGGTGCATTTCAAACATGTCACCAGGCAATGCCGGTGCCGCTCATCTGGGCACCACACTGAGAACCACTGTGTAGAGGACTCATGGGCATTGGATTCCCCTCTGCTTTGGAAGTCCCACCATTCATAACTGGTACAGGAGTTGAACCCAGTTTAGGACTGGACCAAGTAAAGCACAGTCCCTAAGGGGACTCAAATTGTTTTGGCTTGAAATTGTGAGAAGCACAGAATTTTGCCTTATGCAGAGAATGAAATTTTCCAAAATAAATTTTGAGAACAAATGGGCCTTTGAAGAGAAAACCAAGATGATTTTCTTACTACTGAGAGATTTAACAGCATATTTATAAAGATAAAATTAATAAACATAAAGCTACTGAGGTCTTAAATTTTAGATTAATTTCCATAAGCCCTATTAGGCTCATTTTAGAGCTTGAGTGAATGTATTAAAATTCTCATAATATATAAAGAAATAAAACTTTCCCTACTAAACTTACTGTAAGACACATAATTTCTAAAACAAATGTATTTTGTAAATTTTGTGCGTAAAAGAGAATTAAAACAAACACTTGAGAGTTCAAATGATAATCTCAATAAACTGTTGCATATCTCAAAGCTTCATTCCATTACTTAAGAAACATGGAAAGAACTGTAAACATGATTACAAGGTCGTGGTATGAATTTTAACTTAAATAAAATTTTGCTCAATCTAACTAATAGTCTTTACTTCTTGTGCCCCTGTGGTAATTGGAATGTAAATATTACCTAACTGCCTCATCTACATTTTAGTAGTATAAATTTTCAAGTTTCATTAAAGATTATTCATTTTCAAAATTAAACACCACTGTGACTTGTTAGTTCTATTTTCTTGTAATTTCACCTAATGATAAATCAAATAACATGTAGATTTTTCATGTTTAGTTAGTTATAATGAAGCATATAGTCAATATAAATGACCAGATGGAATTTATTTTTTTCCCTTAGTCTATTTTACTTTGTTGGTTCTATTTATGAATTTCTTCCTTCCTTGTCTGAAGCTGAACGTTTTCACAAGTTGAGGGTCACATATTTATGAAACTCAATAGGTTATATAGCCTCATGCAATTTTTTTTGTAGTGTGTTGTTTCTTAAATTATGATAAAAGATATTTACATAAAACTTGCCATTTTAACCATTAGGATGTAGTCTTTTGAGTCTGCTTTCTCTCACTTAACATAATTCACTTCAGATGCATCTATGTTGTTGCATGCAACAATTCCTTTTTTATTGCTGAGTAATATTCCATTTTATAGATGTACCACCCACCCCATGAAAAATGTTAATGCACTGGGTAAATAAATGTATTCCACAACTCTGAGTATAAAATGAGTCACATTCTTTAAGTGTTCCAAATCAAACAAAAAGTGACTATAAACATGCATTGTACAGGATTCTGAGAAATTCAATCTTATTCATGCTATGTAAAGTCCTTACAATAACTACAGTGCCACAAACACGGAAAGCTTTCATGTTGCCTGTGCAAAAGTAGAATAATAAACTCTAGACATCCATACATTATGTTCACACCTGGATACTTATTAGACCAATCCAAGCAGCTAATAAATGTCAGCCTTCTGCAGCCCTGTGTTCAAATGTTGGCCCAGGTTTCTTTTCTGTGGTTCCAAGGAACAAGCCTCTTGTTTATAGATTCTCAGTATCTCTGAATCTCTACATCAAAATTCCTGAGCTTCTGGAAATGGACTATATAGTTCATTGTTATTTGCTGTTATCACTCCCAACACAATAATTTCCTCTACCACTATTATGAAGAAAACTCCCTGCATACTGTGGCAACTTTAATCTGCATGCATAGTAGATAACAAATGTACATTTTAAAAAGTTTAATTCTCAATCTAAGCATGTCCATTTCCAAAACAAGAACTTCTTAAAGCCTTGCTTTCTTTCTTTCTGGTTGTATGGAGTAGGTGAGAAATGGGGGTGAGTGGTGAGGATGGAAATTTAAAACCCTTTTTCCATTTTCAAAACTAATACATACTAATGAATCAATAAATCACTTGCCACTGTGTGTTTGTGTGTGTGTGTATGTGTGTGTGTGTACTACAACCTAAAAGAAAGGAGAAAAGGAAGAAGAAAGGAAGAGAGAATTATATATATAGACTAATTAAATTATTCTATTCAGGGTTTCCTACCTAGTCCCCTAAAATAAATGCAGTTTCCTATATCAAATCATTTCTGGATACAAGAGCTCCCTTTTTGAAGGGATCTGAGTGAAATGTTACTAATTGGGCAGATTTCTCACAATAACTCATGGCTGAGGGCTTTTATTCTTCAATTGAATTCAAGTTTCTGTCCTTTTTAACAAATACAAATAAGTTTTAAGAAGTGAGAATCTGTGCTGGAAGACAAGAGTTTCCTCCATTTCAACACTATGTATTACATAATTTACAGTTATAACATGATTTTTTACAATCTTACTATGGAAATAGGTGAAAAGTAATAGGATAATATGCTCACCCTGCTATTTGGTATTTCTAAATGACCATTATGTCCTTTTCTTTTCTCTTAAGGTACAGAATAAGAAGAAAAGTTCTTGGTCAGTGAAACTAGTGTATTAACCCAATTACATAATATTTTAAATTCTCTTCTCTCCAGAAATCTCAGCATCATGAATAGAAATTTCACAAAAGTATCTAAACCTGAGGTATCTTTGTGTATTAACCTGATATCCAGAAACTTGACATTCAATTCTCTTTAGAATCATCATCTTTTAAGAATTTCTGCTTTCTCTGAAATTATACCAAATTACACTGAGGCTTAGCACAGTGCTTGACACATTTTGTGAATGAACATAGTATTTTATGAATGAACATAGTATTTTCTGAATGAAAAGTCAAATAAATAACCCTGTTTTCAGCTGAACTGAGCAATCTTCTGTCTTCTAAATCCATCCTCTCACTCCATGGTATCTAGATAGCAGAGCCAGTATTGATTATTCGACATAATTCGTTTTACGTTTGTCTTCTCTGACTGTGACAAAGGGATGACCTGCATCTCTCTTTTCACTATGTCACCAGAGCCCAAAAGATGACTGATGTGCAGTCACTACTGAATGAACAGACACTGGCTAACACACAAACTCAATGTGTGAATTAAATGAAAACATAAGAGGGTGACACGAAGGAGACCAGGGAGAAGGACTGATGAGGTAAGTAGGCAAGCAGAGCCTAGATTATATTGTAAGTCTAATATGTCTTGCTTTATTCTTCTTTCAGTGTTTTTGATAATTGGAAAAATGACAAAAAGGAGTCTTCTGTTGCCTTTACTGATAAGATGAAGTGGATAGAGAAAAAACAAAGGTCAAAATCACAGAGATCAAGACACTAACTTTGTATTTTGGCAGTTTATCATTATAGAATTTCTTGGATCCGACTCTATTGTGCCAATGCAGGTACTTCCATTCTGCATGTTGGCATCAGTCTTTTTTCTCCAGTGTCAGCTCTGGTCTTCACCTGGTTGAGACTTTTCCAGCATTTATCATGTGACCCAGTTTCTTGTGAAAAATGTACTTTTGTGCAAAAAGTCTGGGAGGCATATCATTTTATCTTATCTATTCATATTTCACCTCTTGGACTCAATCTTAAGTTCTTTAACATTAAATTGTATTTGGAGCTTTCTAAGCTTTCCCTCAATAAATAGACCACCTCTTCACACGAGTCTGAACAAGGACCAAATTACACAGAAAGTAAATATAGAGGCCCATATACATAATGGTGACTGCCAATAGAGTCCAATTTGGCAGGCATAACTTTAGACTTGTTAACTAAATGAATTTGCGAATATTAATGTACAAACTTGACAAACTCCTTAGTGAGAAGGAGGCTTGTCCAGATCAGATTTATGGAATGATGAAGCAGACAAAAATTCCTCTTTTCTGTTGATGGTCATACTCCCAAGAGAATGGAGGTGTGGAGTTGAGATTAACCTGTAAATTCTTTCCAGATTGTATATTATTTCACATTTCCTTTAGGAGAAATGATCAAAGGATGGAAAGAATCCAGAAAAATTCCTTATCAAAACCAGAAACACAGAAAAATGTTTTGTGTAACTTCTAAGACTATGTCCCCATATAGACTTAACTATACATTCTCTACTTGATCTCATCCAAATAATTCTTTCTAAATGACATTCACTTAAATATGAATACTTACAATTTAGCCTTGACCTCTCCCTTTTGTTTCAGACTTGCCTATCTTTTATTCAAAATTTGAACTTCAGTATGTAATGGGCATCTTAATATCAAAGAGCTCTTCATTTCTGTTCACTGCCCCAAGATTGTCTTCCCATGGTCTTTCTTTAAATCATAGCTCAATCAGCTACCCTCTTAAGCAAACCTCAAATCTGAGGTTATAAGCATAAACCCTCTCGTTCTTTCAACTTAATTTTATTAGCCATTGTGTTCTTATGGTTACACTTTCTAAATTATATTTAAAAAGGTATGTTTCTTTACATTCCCATTTCCAGTAAGCATTGTCCTCCAAGAATAAGTCTCTGTATTATCACCCTATTTGTTTTATTCATATTATAATTTAATCACAGTCTGAATTGCCCTATGTATTTATTGTTTATTCTCTTTCATCTCCCTGGCTAGAATTTTAGTTCTTATTGGGGGTGTCTTCCCTGACTTCTGTATTGTTCTATCCCTAATATCTTCATCAGCATCTGGCACCTAGTAAATAGTCTATTTATATTTAGGACATGCCTGTGAAAAGAAGTTATTTAATGTTGAATAAATATATAAATGTATTTGTGTCATAGAAAAAATAAATATAAAAATTATATAACAAGTTTCCATTTAAACATGAATAAGTTAGTAAATATTTTAGTAATGATTTTATAACATTTTTATCTGATATCCATTATTATAATAATTTTTAAAATGATTTTCTCTACTCTAGGTATCATTACATTATCTTAATCAAGTTCACAGAATTTGTAATCACATTGACCGAGTTTGAATGATCCTGATTTTGATATTCTCTAGTTATATTACTACTGAAAAATTACTTAATCTTTTCAAAATTTAAAACCTAGTTAGAAGAATCTGCATAACTATATATATAATAATACCTATCAATGGTTTTAACCTTAATTGAAATAATAAATATAAAACGTCTATTGAATCTTCACAAACTCAATATTCTTTTATTATTATATTACAGTATCTTTTACATATGTCCTGTATTATTT
The DNA here is from genome assembly GCA_032199065.1 of Smutsia gigantea. Classification (NCBI taxonomy): domain Eukaryota; kingdom Metazoa; phylum Chordata; class Mammalia; order Pholidota; family Manidae; genus Smutsia; species Smutsia gigantea. The sequence continues at coordinate 223,990 of JAVSCE010003788.1, forward strand.
TGTTAAATCCTTTATGACAGACACAAGTTATCATTTATTCTTTCATTTACCCCTATTTGGGCTTTCAAAATTTCCAAAACATATGGTAAATGAGGACAAAATATTTGAACATAAACAACATATAATTATATCCACACTAGTGTAGGATGCTTTAAAAGAAAAAAAAACCCAGCTAGAACAAGATGGAAAGACACACACCTCGAGTTGGGATATTAAATTTTAGTTGTAAAAATTATCCAAAACAATTATGATTAATCATTAAAATAACTTGGCAAATAACATGCTCCTAAAAGGACAAGAAGGAAGGACTCCTAGATATCTGAACAGCATTTATTATTGGATGAAACTGCTATATCATGTTTCACTACCTTTCATGTCTTTATTTTGAAAACTAGCAAAATGTTAAAAGAAATGAGGCTGTAGAGATTCTGAATTCCTTGAGATGTATGATGCTACCTCAGGCCTTGATATAACATTTATTTTCATTTTGAACTACTTTTAGTCTAAAAGATCCTCATTAAAAAGAACTTGCATGCAATTAATAGTTTAAAGCTACAAATGATAATGGTGGGAGCATATCTCATGGTTTTTAAAGCAGATTAAAATGATGACTTTAATTTGTTATTTTCCCTCCATACATTATTTTTTAGTGGTATTCAAACAAAAGAAACAAATACCTGTTTTTGCCCTGATTTATATTCTAGTTCTCCCATATTCTACATTTATATAATGTTCAGTTTGACTGATTAGGCTAATATTAATAAGATGACAAAAAAGAAGAAGAATATTAATAACTAATATTTATTGTATCTTCCAGGTTACTTTACATGAATTGTTATTAATCCTCCCAAATATCTAATGAGGTAGCACTAATATTATACCAATTGTGTAGATAAATTTTCATGACTAGGGAAAATAAGTAACTTTTTCAAGCATATAAACCTAGATCTCTAGAGTAACTGCATAACTACCTGCTTTTTCTACAAATGTTATTTAATATTTAGGTAATCCAACTTAATTAAAACTTCATCTGGCTATGAATATACACATCACTGAGTACAGTATACTTAACTCTACCATAAGAATTCTACAAATATTTCCTAGAATCGGTTTGAATTCCACTTCTCTATAACTGATGAGATGAAGTAAATATATTGATGAATTTAACTAACTGTGATAACTGATTTTATGTCAACTTAACTGGACCTAAGGGCACTCAGATATTTGACCAAATATGCTAGGTATTTCTAATGGGTATTTTTGGATAAGTTTCACATTTGAATTAGTAGGCTGAATACAGATTATCCTCCTTAATGTGGGTGGGCCTCATCCAAGCAATTGAAGACCTAAATATAACAAGAGGACCAAGTAAGAGAGAAATCCTCCTGCCTGACAGGGAGAGCTGGGAAATAAGTCTTTTCTGTCTTTTGGACTTAAGACTAGAGCATCAGCTTGTCTTGGTCTTAAGCCTGTGAGCTTTCAAATTAGAACTTTATACCGTTGTATCTCCCGGTTCTCAGGACTTTGAACTCAGACTGAAACTACACTATCAGCTCTCCAAAACCTTCAGCATGTCAGCTGCAGATCTTGAGAGTGTTCATTCTTCACAATAACATGAGCCAATCCCTTATAATAAATCTCTCTGTAGATAGATATAGACAGATAAAATAGAGATAGATATCTTCTATTGGTTTTGTTTCTCTTGAGAACTCAAATACACCAAATGTTTAAATAAATATAATTTCTCAAGTAGGAGTTGAAAAACTACAATCAATTCTTTATTATACAGAATGTAGTAGTATGAAAATTCAGTTTGAAGTCTAGCTTCTATTATTTTTAACTCAGTGTTACCCGAGAGTCAAATTTCTCTGAGGTTAAATTTCTTCATCTCTGAAATATACACTGAAATTACTTGTCTATTTCACAAAACTGTTAGGTTAAAAAGTTCAGATATATTCTTATATATATATATTTATAAAACATTTTATATTAGCATTAATATTAGTCAAAACATGTAAAAAATCACAAACTCATTCGTACTTTTTTGATGATTATTTAACTCTGAGATAATTCATTATCATAAATCATTGTATAGTATGTGAAATTAAAAGCAATATTCTCTAAAATTAAAAATTCCTTTACCATGATGCACCTATAGCTTTCTTTCAAGGAGGTAATTCCTGTGAAGATTCAATGTTGATTTAACATAATTTTTTTTTTTACTTCTTTACCTAGAGTGCTTTAAAACAGTAAACTTCTTATTCACAAAGCATGTGATCAGTATCATTTGAAAAATCAAATTGTCATTAAAATTAATTTTGCAACTTCTCTTCAAAGTTAAAGAGGATGGGGGAGAAAAGAAGAGTGGAAGTGTTCCATCACAACCGTTCCCATTTTAGGTGATAACAAATCACTAGATTCCAGAATGAAAATAATGGGTATGCACATAAAGCTGTGGTAAAAACTTTGAGAATTGCCAAAGTTTATAAAATGAATGAATGTTTTAAAAGAGCAAAACAAAAGGAGGTCAATTATAAATGTGAAAATAATAAAATCATTTCAAGAAGAATGATGTAAAAGCAAAAACTAAAAAAAAAGAGAGATACTGTTTGATAAATTACACACTCCCACATCTGTTACCATAAAACACTTCACATTCTAGTAAGAGACTAAAAGTTGAGTAGATGCCAAGTATGATTCAATCCTTCTTAATACTACATCATATATCTTAAAGAAATATGCCCTTAACATTTTGTCTCTAAAAGAGAGTGGTATAGGGCACATATGATCAAATTTGGAAATTTAAATCAGCAATGTGTGGTAAAGATAAATATTTGAATCTGCAATTACAAAATGAATATAATTATTCTATAGTAAATCAATAAGACATTCATAGAGTAAAACATAAAAATTCCTTTTGGTGTCCCTCCTTTGGACTGCTGTTGTGTCACCATGCTGGTCACCCACACCCTGCCTGATGTAAGCAATGCCACCAGTTTGTTATGTATCCTCCCAGGTCTTTTTCTGTGGTTTCTTATCCAGATGAGTTTTTCATGTATCTAGAATCAGATTTTGCATATATGAGGAAATGAAATAAAAAACCCATTATGTACTTAAATTATTCAACTTTGTTAAGTGAGTGTATTTCTGAAAGCTTTATGTATCAGTGCATGAAAGTCTACCTGATTTTCTGAATGGATTTCCTATTTGTCTTTTCTTTAACATACCAATAGTTATGTTTTCCCTTGTGATTTTCCAAATTTATCTTTATTACCCACACACATACACACTCTTACGTATTTTGATAAAGTTGAATTTCAGAAGTAAAACTGTTAAAACAAAAGGGGAAATTCTTTTTCAACCAAAGAAAGAAAATGGTTCATAGATTTAGCTTTGGAGTAATTCATTTTTAGATAGGAAGTCATAATGGCAATGGTGGCATTATAAAACAATATGCTATTAGCATGATAAGTGACCTTCCTTGCCTTCTGTCCTGCACATGTCATCGATACAGCCCTTTCTGTGAAGTCCCTAAGGGAGATGCTTGCACAGTAGAAAAGTCCAAGCAAAACATTTAATTTCTTCCTGAATTTTGACCTCAAATCCTAAAACAGTCTGCCAATCAACTGGGCTTACTTCCATGAGAGTGTGAAGGCATCCTTCTATTTAGGAAGAAAGTCTTCATGGCAGCTAAAACCTAGCTTTGATTCACTTCCTCTAGGCTCATACATTTCTTATCGACCAAAGGTCTCAAGAAAAAGCCAACCAATAGAACAGAAAACATTTTTTTCTAAGGGAGTGGAATGGGAGTGAATACTGTGGTCTGCTGGTCAAGTCCAGCCTTTTGACTGCTTTTGTATGGCCCTAGAGCTAAAATTGTTTTTATAGATGAATGTTTGAAATCAGTTGGATAATAAAGAATTCTAACTCTGAGGACCAACTGGCAAAACGTTATTCCAAAACATCTTCAATTCCTATTAGTGGATGTTTTTTACAATAAAAAGTATAATCATAAATATGTTGAAAATCATCAATTATGAAAATTGTGAAAATTATTTTCTCTCTTGTTATATAAGTACTTAAATAGTATCTCTGATTTTACCTCTTGGCTGTCAGAGTCTACAATATTTACTGTGACTACATATGGAAAACAATTTCTGGTTCTTGGAATAGAGCAACAAGACAAAGTTATTTATTTTACTTATTGTTTTCTTTGGACAGCAAGCCACACAGGTCACTATTTCCTTGAATTTCCAAAGGTAGTAAAGGAGTGGGTGGCTCCTTCCAAAGAAGAGGCATTGGGACTTGTCTTTTACTGAAACAAACTCAAAGGAAGAGAAAGACTCCAGTGGAAGTGTCTCCCCAAAAAGAAAAGAACGACCAAAGCCAATAGACCAGAAGTCCTAAGAGCTTAAATCCAAAGATATTGCACTATTTGAAACCTTTCTCTTTACCCTGGTTGTATCAGCCTTTACTACTATCACTCAATAATGTATCCTGGGAATCACTTTATCCTCTACTCATCTCTATAAGCCCCCGAGTTCTAACAAAAAGGTGAAGATGCAGAGAGAATCTTCTTTTAGTCACTAACATGGATTCATAACTGAGAAACATTGTAAAGTTGTACACATACTTTTTATCTAGCAACCACACTTTTGGGAGTTTATGACAAGGTAATAATTTAAGAGGATAAAATTTCAAATGCAGGTAGATAAATATAGGAGACATATATAATTGCAAACAAAGAGGAAAATAAGCCAAATGTCTAATTACAGTAAAATGTTTGAATTATGGTAATTCAAATTACATTTTTTTTAGCCATTCCATTTATAACTATGAGGACTATGCAGAAAATGTTTAACATCTTTATGATATATTTTTAAGTGATAAAAACTGAAGATAAAATGGTATTACAAGTCAAATATTCCATATAGGCCACAGTATACAAGGTAGTGTGGAAGTAAAGTAGCTTTATTTTAGAGAGCAGAGTAGATTTTGTTAGACAGGGATATTTCTTTAAATTTCAAATTTTCATTAATGATATAGCCTTAAAAATGACAAAAATTGATTGCAAATTAATCACTGATTAAAACTTACACCTCTTAAGAAGCTTGTAACCTTCCACATATTTCTAAGATAGATTTACTACAAAATTGAGGAAACTAGACAGCCAAAAGTACCAAAAGAAAGGAAAAAAAATACCCTGCATGAATAGCTTGCTGTATCTGATTTATTTAAGAACTCCTCAAAGGATTTGCTGGCTTGCAGTGTTTTTAGTAAGGGTCTGGTGCTAGTGAAGTCATGGCTGTAAAGCAGAAATCCTGAGGTCACACCAAGATGAACTCTAGTCAATGACAGATACTAATGCTGGGAAGTGTCTTTTTGAAGAGTTAATGGCCCATTGTGTAGTAGGAATGGGAAAACAACACAACAGCACCCCAACCCACTGCATATCAGCTGTTTACCTTCTGTTCCCTCAGGGTCAAACAATGGGTTTTAAACAATGCACTGCCATTCTGGGGATGTGTGCATCCACTAAGGCACATCCTGAACTTGAGAATATGCTAGTGTGCATTATAGAGATGTATGTAGATATGTGTTCTTAATACTTGATACTCTTAAGCATACTAACAGTAGAGAGGATTTCCTTACAGAGATATTTGTACCTTTTATAAGGTAACTTATGTATCAGTTTCATGAAATAGAAGGATTTCTATTTATGTTAGGACAACTCTGTGAAAATGTTAAGCTAGAGCTCTATCTAGTCTTCCTGAATCTGTAGGAAAGCCCTTCTGAGTAGCACCACACACCAAATGCAATGATCATTTAAAAAGTCTGTTACTTTTGTTCTTTCTCATTTGTTTCATGTATATATTTTCCACACATATAAATATAAAGATATATGCATATACATATATATGAGAGAGAAATGTTCCCAGTAAGTCTGAAATCCATGGGTTAATATCCACAATGACCCAGATGTCATAAATTGAATACTACATATTAGAAAAGAGTAGAAATGCGTTTTTATATACCACTCCTCCTTAAAACTAGGTAATTAATGGCTTCAAATTCTAGAGGATGTGAGTCCTTTAGCTTCTTATCTCCATACCTCTACGTGAGATTCAGATATTTTCTAAAAACAGAACATAGTGAGCATCTTACCTGTGACTCAAGGAATTTCTCACTCCCTTTCTCACCTGCTCCTCTGCATTTATCAACTATTACACGACTCCTAACATCAGGCTTGTATTCTCTGGATGGTATGCATTCAAAAGTAGTGGGGAAACCTCTGATAACCTTGAATTTCTACCACAAGATGATTTACTAATTTGTCCTTAATTCTAACTATGTACAACAATTGATATGATATTCTTGTTCAAAATTGCAGAATCTTCCTTTCTAAGATCTAGGGAGCAATAGAGAAGGGGATTTTTGTGAGGGATATTCTGTCCAGTCATAGTTTATGTTTCAATTTACATCTGTGCAATAATACAATGAAGTCAAGAAAGGAAAGAACAATTGCTTTCTAATATGGACAGTCTTGTTATCATTTATCATAGTTTGAATTAATTGTTTGATTAGCATGAACAGTGAACTGATTGGAAGAGCTATATTAATTGAGTATGATTTGGGAAGGTGAGGATTTCCCACTGTAATAAGCAGCCTTTATGGATACATTTTTGTCATTTACATAAAATGTTATTTATATATTATACATAATATGCATTATTTATCACATGAGTATATTTGATGTTTTAAAAAATATTTATTTTCGGACTTGCAAGACGGTGGCATGAGAGGTGAGATGGAGAGCTCCTCCCAAAACCACAAATTGTACAAAAATATAGTTAATTAATACAGTGAACCTTAAACAGCAACAAGAAAGAAGGCTGAACCAGACTGCATTCAGACCTCAGGAACAGAGCAGACCTCACAAAACAGGGTAACATAGGAAAGCCTTAATCCAGTGGGACCCAAGCCCTTCCCCACCCCAGCTCACTGGTGGGAGGAAGAGAAACGGAGCAGGGGAGGGGGTTAAAGCCTGGGACTGCTGGACACCTATCCCTGGACATCTTCTTTGCGAGCAGAATCCTATATTGTGTGGTGCCCTGGGTGTTGGGGAGCTTGGAGAGGCTGTGCTTGTGAAACTGACATTCCGGTCATTTGTGGAGGACAGGATCCACACCTGAGCTCTCTGGGTCAGAGGAAAGGCAGGGAGGCTGAGAGGCTTCCTAGCAGCTAGAGGGCTGCTGAAGGGGCGGGGTTTGCACAGAGCTTGCTGTGTGGGAGAAGAGAGAGCTGCACAAGGTTGTCTGGGTGCACTCTACCCAGCAGATTGGGAACTTTGAGGAGCTTCAGGTGCTCCATCCTCCTGACTGCCTACTCAGCTCCGAGGCCCCCCTACTGTGACACACAGGATGCCCAGCTATCCTACTGGCCTGCAGGCACCTGCTCCCAAACCCGCAGTCACTGCACAGGCATCAGGCCAGCCAGAGGAAGGCGCCGCCTACAACAGCTGAGACACAAAGCACAGAAGTTTACCCGTGTGTGCTTGGCCCACTGCCTCTAACACTGGAGACAGGCACTGCAGACAGGAATCAGGAAGCAGATCTTCCCTCCCCCTAGGCACCAGCTCCACTCATCTATGATTCCCAACCTCACTCTGGGGTGGAGCAACTCCAGAGACTGGAGTTTCTGCACACTAGTGGGCACCATGCAGAAATATGAAACGACAAAAGAACATGGTTCAGACCAAAATCTCACAAACCCCAGAAAGAGGGCCAAATGAAACTGAACTCAACAATCTTACTGAAAGAGAGTTCAAAATAAAAATTATAAACATGCTTATGGAAGTACAGAAAAATATTCAAGAACTCAGGAATGAAGTTAAGTCAGAGATTCAATCATTAAGAAATTCCATATCTGAAATGAAACATACAATGCAGGGATTTAAAAGCAGATTAGATGTAATAGAAGAGACAGGAAATGGAATAGAAATTAGAGAAGAGGAATAGAAAGAAGCTGAGGCACAGAGAGAAAAAAGAATCTCTAAGAAGGAAAGAATATTGAGAGAACTGTGTGACTAATCCAAATGCAACAATATTCGCATTATAGGGGTACCAGAAGAGGAAGAGAGAGGAAAAGGGATAGAAAGTGTCATTGATGAAGTAATTGCTGAAAACTTCCCCAATCTAGGGAAGGAGATAGTCTATCAAGCTGTGGAGGTGCACAGATCTCCCAACACAAGGGGCCCCAGGAAGACAACATCAAGACATATAATAATTAAAATGGCAAAGATCAAGGATAAAGACAGACTTCTAAAAGCAGATAGAGAGATAAAAAACGTCACATAAAAAGGAAAACCCATCAGGCTATCATCAGACTTCTTGACAGAACCTTTACAGGCCAGAAGGAAGTGGCATGATATATTTAATGCAATGAAGCAGAAGGGCCTTGAACCAAGAATAATTTACCTGGCAATGTTACCATATAAATTTGAAGGAGGGATTAAACAATTTTCAGATAAGCAAAACTGAGAGGATTTACCTCCTACTAACCACCTCTACAGTGCATTTTCTAGGGACTCCTATAGATGGAAGTATTTCTAAGGCTAAAACGATATCACCCAAAGGAAGACAAAGAGTACAGAATATGATTCAAAACATACAAAGAATGGAGAAGGAAAAAAAGAAGAAAAAAAAAGGACATTTAGGTTGTGTTTGTAATAGTATATGAAGTAAGTTAAATTAGAATGTTAGATAGTGGGAGAATTGCCCTTGAACCTTTGGTAACCACGAATCTAAAGCCTGCAATGGCAATAGTACATACCTATCAATAATCACACCAAATGTAAATGGTCTGAATGCACCAATCAAAAGACATAGAGTTACTGAGCGGATAAAAAAAAAAGACCTACCTATGTGCTGCCTACAAGAGACTCACTTCAAACCCAAAGACATACACAGACTGAAAGTAAAGGGAAGGAAAAAGATATTTCATGCAACTAATAGAAAAAAGCAGGAGTTGCAGTACTTGTTGCAGACAAAATAGACTTCAAAACAAAGAAAGTCACAATAGACAAAGAAGAGCATTACATAATGATAAAAGGGTCAGTCCAGCAAGAAGATATAACTATTATAAATATCTATGCACCCAACACAGGAGCACCTACATATGTGAAAAAAATACTAACAGAATTAAAGGGGGAAATGAAATGCAATGCATTCATTCTAGGAGACTTCAACACACCACTCACTCCAAAGGACAGATCAACCAGACAGAAAATAATTAAAGTGACAGAGGCACTGAACAACATATTAGAACAGATGGACCTAATGGACATCTACAGAACACTCCATCCAAAAGCAACAGGATACACATTCTTCTGAAGTGCACATGGAACATTTTCAAGAATTGATCATATATTAGACCACAAAAAAACCTCAGTAAATTCAAAAAGATTGAAATTGTACCAACCAGCTTCTCAGATCACCAAGGTATAAAACTAGTAATAAACTACACAAAGAAAATGAAAAAGCCCAGAAACACATGGAGGCTTAATAATAGCTACAAAATAATCAATGGATCAATGACCAAATAAAAACAGAGATCAAGCAATATATGGATACAAATGACAATAATAATTCAACACCACAAAATCTATGGGACACAGTGAAGGCCATTGTAAGAGGAAAATATATTGCAGTACAGGCCTACCTCAGGAAAGAAGAAAAATCCCAAATTAACAGTCTAAACTCACAATTAATGAAAGTAGAAAAAGAAGAACAAATGAGGCTAAAGTCAGTAAAAGGAGGGACATAAAGAATAAAGCATAAATAAATAAAATTGAGAGGAATAAAACAATAGAAAGAATCAATGAAGACAGGAGCTGGCTCTTTGAGAAAATAAACAAAATAGATAAACCCCTAGCCAAACTTATCAAGAAAAAAAGAGAGTCCCCACACATAAACAGAATCAGAAATGAGAAAGGAAAAATCACTACAGACACCACAGAAATACAAAGAATTATTAGAGAATACTATGAAAAATTATATGCTAACAAACTGGATAACCTAGAAGAAATGGACAACTTTCTAGAAAAATATAACCTTTCAAGGCTGACCCAGGAAGAAACAGAAAATATGAATAGACTAATTACCAGCCAAGAAATTGAATTGGTAATCAAAAAAGTACCTAAGAACAAAACCCCTCTACCAGATGGTTTCACTGCTGAATTTTATTAAACATTTAGTGAAGACCTAATACCCATCCTCATTAAAGTTTTCCAAAAAGTAGAAGAGGAGGAAATACTCCCAAACTCATTCTACGAGGCCAACATCACTCTAATACCAAAACCAGGCAAAGACACCACAAAAAAAGAATATTACAGACCAATATCCCTGATGAACATAGATGAAAAAATACTCGACAAAATATTAGCAAACTGTATTCAAAAATACATCAAAAAGATCATCCATTATGATCAAGTGGGATTCATCCCAGCGATGCAAGAATGGTACAACATTTGAAAATCCATCAATATAATCCACTATATCAACAAAAAGAAAGACAAAAACCACATGATCATCTCCATAGATGCTGAAAAAGCATTCAAAAAAATTCAACATTCATCCATGATAAAAACTCTCCACAAAATGGGTATAGAGGGCAAGTACCTCCACATAATAAAGGCCATATATGACAAACCCACAGCCAGCATTATACTTAACAGTGAGAAGCTGAAAGCTTTTTCTTTAAGATAGGGAACAAGACAAGTATGCCCACTCTCCCCACTTTTATTCAACATAGTTCTGGGGGTCCTAGCCACAGCAATCAGACAACACAAATAAATAAAAGGCATCCTGATTGGCAAGGAAGAAGTGAAACTCTCCCTGTTTGCAGATAGCCTGATATTGTACATAAAAAACCCTAAAGAATCCAATCCCAAACTATTAGATCTAATATCTGAATTTAGCAAGGTTGCGGGATACAAAATTAATACACAGAAATCTGTTGCATTCCTAAACACTAACGATGAACTAGCAGAAAGAGAAATCAGGAAAACAGTTCCATTCACAAACACACCCAAACAAGTAAAATACCTAGGAATAAACCTAACCAAGGATGTGAAAGACCTATACCCTGATAACTATAAGACACTCCTATGAGAAATTAAAGAGGACACTAATAAATGGAAATTCATCCCATCCTTTTGGCAAGGAAGAATTAATAATGTCAAAATGGCCATGCTGCCTAAAATATTCTACAGATTCAATACAATCCCTATGAAAATACCTACAGCATTCTTTAATGAACTAGAATAAATAGTTCTAAAATGCATATGGAACCATAAAGACCGCTAATAGCCAAAGCCATCCTGAGAAGGAAGAATAAAGCAGGGGGTATTATGCTCCCTGACTTCAAGCTCTACTACAATGCTACAGTAATCAAGACAATTTGGTACTAGCACAAGAACAGACCCATAGACCAGTGGAACAGAAGAGAGAGCCCAGATACAAACCCAAGCATATATGGTCAATTAATATACGATAAAGGAGCCATGGATATACAATGGGGAAATGACAGCCTCTTCAACAGCTGGTGTTGGCAATACTGGACAGCTACATGCAAGAGAATGAAACTGGATTACTGTCTAACCCCATACACAAAAGTAAACTCAAAATGGATCAAAGACCTGAATGTAAGTCATGAAACCATAAAACTCTTAGAAAAAAATATAGGCAAAAATCTCTTGGACATAAACATGAGCAACTTTTTCATAAACATATCTCCCTGGGCTTGGGAAACAAAAGCAAAAATGAACAAGTTGGACAATATCAAACTAAAAAGCTTCTGTACAGCAAAGGATACCATCAGTAGAACAAAAAGACATACTATAGTATGGGAGAATATATACATAAATGACATATCCGATAAGTGGTTGACATCCAAATTACATAAAGAGCTCATGCACCTCAACAAAAAAAAGCAAATAAGCCAATTAAAAATCGGCAGAGGAGCTGAACAGACACTTCTCCAAAGAAGAAATTCAGATGGCCAACAGGCACCTGAAAAGATGCTCCACATCACTAGTCATCAGAGAAATGTAAATTAAAACCTCAGTGAGATATCACCTCACACAAGTTAGGATGGCCACCAGCCAAAAGACAAACAACAACAAATGTTGGCGAGGATGTGGAGAAAAGGGAACCCTCCTACACTGCTGGTCAGAATGTAAATTAGTACAACCATTGTGGAATGCAGTATGGAGGTTCCTCAAAAAACTCTAAATAGAAATACCATTTCACCCAGGAATTCCACTCCTAGGAATTTATCCTAAAAATGCAGCAGCACAGTTTGAAAAAGACATATGCACCCCTATGTTTTCTTGCATAGCCAAGAAATGGAAGTAACCTAAGTGTCCATCAGTAGATGAATGGATAAAGAAGAGATGGTACATATACACAATGGAATATTATTCAGCCATAAGAAGAAAACAAATCCTTCCATTTGCAACAACATGGATGGAGCTAGAGGGTATTATGCTCAGTGAAATAAGCCAGGTGGAGAAAGACATGTATCAAATGATTTCACTCATTTGTGAAGTAGAAGAACAAAGAAAAAACTGAAGGAACGAAATAGCAGCAGACTCACAGAATACAAGAATGGACTAACAGTTACCAAAGGGAAAGGGACTGGGGAAGATGAGTGCGAAGGGAGGGATAAGGGGGGAAAAGGGGCATTACAATTAGCACACATAATTTAGTGGGGCTGGGGGTGGGGTAGGGCGATATGGGGAAGGCAGTATAACACAGAGAAGACAAGTAGTGATTCTTTAACATCCTACTACGCTGATGGACAGTGACTCCAATGGGGTATTTGTTAGGAACTCAAAAATAGTGGGAGTCTAGTAACCATAATGTTGCTCATGTAGTTGTATATTAATAATAGCAAAAAAAAGAAATTGAAAAATACTGAAATAAAAAAAAAAACAGGCTGATAATTAAATAAGAAATAGTTTCTACCGAGAAAGAAAATTCACTAGTGGGTAACCTTGAGATAATTATTCTAAAAGCATATATCAGCATTACTCATCACATAGAAAGAGATACAATAAAATGTAATGAAGTTTCTGTTATTACACCAATGATATAGAACAAGACAACTGTCATAGTTTTGGAAAGTGTTTTGGGATGAGGAAAAGAAATTACAATTTGGATACATTACATCAAGTTATAATATATATGAGGTTGGCCCTTTGAGAAGAATATAGATTACAACATACATGGATAGAAGGGAGAGAACTGAGCCCAGTCATCAGCCTTGGCAAATGCTGGGAATGACTACAGATTTAGGACCCAAAGAAACACCTGGAGGGAGCTGTTCCAAACTTATCAGCTGCTTCTTCTGGTCCTTGCAAAGCTGTTATCTCCTACAGCATGCTGGATGATGACAGAAGGAAATCTGGGAAACGTGACTTGTTAAATTATCCGAATGGCTACCCTCACTATTGACTTTTCCTGGATGGTTCTGCCCAGTCTTACCAACTGATGAGCTAGTCCATCGAATTTTGAAATTGGAGAAAGATAGTTTGTTTCCCTGTAATAACTTGCTTCCACCACTCTCTCAGGAGTGAGTATTATGTAAAATATTACCAAAATATTATTTTCCAAGAAAAAAAATACATAAATTTATTTTCCACCAATTGTTATAACAAATTTTCTGCCATGCATAATGATCAAAGAATGGATTTGTCTGGTAAACTATTTTAAATAATACGCTATTATCCTCTGTACTTTGATGGGAAAAATAAATAATATTGGATATAAAATATACTCTTGTGAGCATATTTTGTTTTATCCAGTACTGCATTACTGGATTGTATTCCACAATATATTTACCTTTGTAGGCTTGACAGCAAGGGACTATTTCCTGTTTTTGGCAATTAGGAAAAATGCTTCTATGAACATTTTAATTTGTGTGTTTTTAGCTACCTTTGTGTGAATTATTTGAGGTTATTTGCCTAGGAGTGTATTTACTGGGTCACGTAATATTTGTATCTTCAATTTCATTATATAATGCCAAATAGTTACATTTCTGTTTGTAGAATTTCCACTATTCTCCATCCTTACTAATACTTTGCAAAGTCAGTTTTGTAATGCTAGCCAACATCAATTAACCAATTAATCAATATTAATTTTAATTTGTTTCTCTCTGATTACTCACATGATTGAACACCATTTGATTTCTCTCTTTTGTGAAATATATTTCAATGATCTTTGCCCTTCTTTTTTGTGCTGTTTATTCTCAGTGATTTCTGAGATGTCTCTATGTGGCCTTTTTGAAAGGCCTTTGTTGCTTCAGATGTTATTTCAGCATTTTATTATTTGCTTTTTCCCATATGTCCTTTGAAGAACAGACTGAATTTTAATATAGTCAAATATAATAACCTCTCCTTTAAGATTTTCTTTGCACTGAAATCATGAAAATATTCTCCTTTATCATAGTTTTGAAGCTTAAACTTTTGCCTACGTTTATGATCTTCCTGGAATTGATTATCATGTGTGATATGAGGTAGGGGTACTATTTTCTTTTCTTTTCTTTTTTGGTGTATCAATTTTACCAACTGTGTCTAATCATTTTTCATGTCTGTCATTAGTGTGGAAAGCTTGTTCTTTGCCCAACTGTTCTTGTTAGGCAGAAAAATAGACATAAACTAGTGGAGGGAGAATAAAGCCAGTAAAGTCTACTAAAAGGGTCTCAAAGAGTTAAACAGATAAAACAGGACAGCCAGAAAAGACTGAGTTAATGAGTTTATTAGTTAAAGTTTCAAAGGCCAGGAGTGACTTGGGATGTCCAGATGTTCCCCCGAAAGAGAAAAGTCAATCAAGGACTTTTCTGCTTTACCCCATGAGGTAGAGCAAGGAAATAGCATAAGAGTCATGCAAATATAAAATCTACTTAGCTTGTAGAAGGGCCCAACTTATTCTTTAACTTATTCTATACGCAGGTCTTTCTCTTCTTCCAGCACCCTAATCAAATAACTTTGTAACTAGGGAGGGAGACAGACCTCTGAAGTGAAAATAAACCTATGTGGACAAAGAATACTGAAATCTGAGATAACAGAGTCACCTAAATAACCCTATTCTTAAGACAAAACTTCAAAGGAAGTATAAATCACCTGTATACATCATGCCTTATGCTGACTCCTACCCAAAAAGTCCTATAAAACCCCAGAACTTAAGCCCTTAAGTGTAGGAGTAAGGTTGCCTGCCCTCCCCTTTCTTGGAGCGTGTATTATTAAAAGCCTCCTTACTGCTCAACTTATTACATTTGGCTCTTCACTCTTCCAATGGTGTCTTTGTCACTTTGCTACTTCATTCTATTTTCCAGACTTTAAGCACCAGTCTCTACTCTCTGTCCTACTTCAGATGACTGGGGGGGGGGGGGTAACTGAGAGATCTGATTTCAGTTTGCGAGTTCCCACCACCTGGGTGACCCAGATAAGACTGCAGCAGTACGATCGTGCTCCTTAGTAGCCTGACTGAAAATCTCCTTTCTTTGCCTTTGGGAAGTACTCAGAACATAATCTCACTCCATCCACTGCACTGCAGCTCCCCCAGATCCTGGAAAGATAGGGACTTAGTGCCCATGTTGCATATTTCAGTGAGACACTGGACACCTGGTGACCCTGGCTTTAGGAGTTGGCAAGGGGTTTGCCCAATGCCAAGCAGAAGTTCAGTGAGCCTCCCTTTCCTCTCAGCTTTATTCAAGTGAATCTGCCTTTGTCTACTGGACTCTGGCCCCCTCCTCCCTTGGAGTGTGTTTGAGTAAAACTTTCACTCTACTGAACTACCGTGTCTGTGCCCTTCAATTCTTTGTAGCAATGGGGATGAGAAATGAGGAGAACAAACTCCCAACATGCTGACATGCTATGTGTGAAAAATCAATTGTCTATGTATGGTATATATGCCTTTGGTTTCTGAATGCTATACCACTGGTCTATTTCCCTATTTTTTAGTATTTTGTTTCTGATTCCAATGTAATTGCTTATCAGAATTTTAAAAGGATAGAAAAACAAGAAGGATGAAAAAATAGTCACTAATAACCACTACTAAAATTTGACATACCCTTTCTTTCCTAGCATGTATGTATTCATAATTTTTCCTTCTATAAAAATGAAGAGAGATTAAAGATAGCAGCGTTGAGAGGTGAGACAGAGGCTTCCACCTAAAACCTCATATAATATGAAAATATAACTAATACAACTACTCTTGAAAGAGCAACAGGAAAGAGGATGGCAGCAAACTGCATACACCTGGAGACAAGAGCAGCCCTCATGGAAAAGCGTAATGTACTAAAGCTGTGGTCCTGCGGGAACCAAGCCCTTCCCCCACCCCAGCTCACTGGCAGAAGAAAGAGGAATGGAGCAGGGAGGGAGTGGAGATCTGGGACTGCTGAATACCTAACTCTGGAGATCTGCTCTGGGAGCACCAACCTACATTTCATGGTGCTTGCATGATACTCTCATAATTAGGGGGTTGGAAAGCTAAGACAGGCAGAATTACTGGAGAGACTAAGATTCCAGCTGCTTATGGAAAGCAGGGATCCATATCCAGCGGCTCTGGGACAAAAGAAAGGCTGAGTTCAAAATAAAAATCATTAACATGCTCATGGAGGTAAGGAAAGATATTCAAGAACTCAGGAATGAATTCCAGTCGGAGATCCAATCATTAAAGAACACAATGGACGATATTAAAAGCAGATTGGATACGGTGGAGGAGACAATAAATGAAATAGAAACTAGAGAAGAGGAATACAAAGAAGCTGAGGCACAGAGAGAAAAAAGGATCTCTAAGAATGAAAGAATATTGAGAGAACTGTGTGACCAATCCAAACGCAACAACATTGGCATTATAGGGGTACCAGAAGAAGAAGAGAGAGAAAAGGGGATAGAAAGTGTCTTTGAGGAGGTGATTGCTGAAAACTTCCCCAATCTGGGGAAGGAGATAGTCTCTCAGGCCATGGAGATGCACAGATCTCCCAACACAAGGAACCCAAGGAAAACAACATCAAGACATATAGTAATTAAAATGCAAAGATCAAGGATAAGGACAGACTATTAAAAGCAGCCAGAGAGAGAAATAGGATCACATAAAAAGGAAAACCCATCAGGCTATCATCAGACTTCTCAGCAGAAACCTTACAGGCCAGAAGGGAGTGGCATGATGTATTTAATGCAATGAAGCAGAAGGGCCTTGAATGAAGATTACTTTATCTAGCAAGATTATCATTTAAATTTGAAGGAGGGATTAAACAATTCCCAGATAAACAAAAGCTGAGAACATTTACCTCCCACAAACCATCTCCACAGTGTATTTTGGAGGGACTGCTATAGATGGAAGTGTTCCTACAGTTTAATAGCTGTCACCAGAGGTAATAAAACCACAGTAAAGAAAATAGAACAGCTAATTACTAAGAAAATGCAAAATTAAATTAACTATCCCCAAAGTCAATCAATGGACAAACAGTACAGAATATGATAACTAATATATAAAGAATGGAGGAGGAAGAAAAAGGAGGAGGGAAAACAAACAAACAAACAAACAAAAAAAGAACGTTTGGATTGTGTTTGAATAGGATATTAAGTGAGTTGTTAGACTCTTAGTAGGGAAGTTAACCTTGAACCTTTGGTAACCACGAATCTGAAGTCTGTAATGCCAATAAATATATACCTATCCATAATCACCCTAAATATAAATGGACTGAATGCACCAATCAAAAGATATAGAGTCACTGAATGGATAAAAAAACAAGATCCATCTATATGCTGCCTTCAAGAGACTCACTTTAAACC
The DNA here is from genome assembly GCA_032199065.1 of Smutsia gigantea. Lineage (NCBI taxonomy): Eukaryota > Metazoa > Chordata > Mammalia > Pholidota > Manidae > Smutsia > Smutsia gigantea. Next base: position 241,850 of record JAVSCE010003788.1, read on the forward strand.
CAAAGACATACACAGACTAAAAGTAAAGGGATGGAGAAAGACATTTCATGCAACTAATAGGGAGGAAAAATCAGGAGTTGCAGTACTTATATCAGACAAAATAGACTTCAAAACAAAGAAAGTCACAAGAGACAAAGAAGGACATTATATAATGATAAAAGGGTCAATCCAACAAAAAGATATAACCATTATAAATATCTATGCACACAACACAGGAGCTCCTACATATGTGAAACAAATACTAACAGAATTAAAGGGGGAAATAGAATGCAATGCATTCATTCTAGGAGACTTCAACACACCACTCACTCTGAAGGAAAGATCAACCACACAGAAAATAAGTAAGGAGACAGAGCCACTAAACAACACATTAGAACAGATGGACCTAACAGATATCTACAGAACTTTACACCCAAAAGCAGCAGAGTACACATTCTTCTCAAGTGCACATGGAACACTTTCAAAAATAGATCATATACTAGGCCACAAAAAGACCCTCAGTAAATTCAAAAAGATTGAAATTGTACCAACCAGCTTCTCAGAACACAAAGGAATGAAACTAGAAATGACTTACACAAAGAAAATGAAAAATCCCACAAACTCATGGAGGCTTAATAACGTGCTCCTAAATAATCAATGGATCAATGACCAAATACACACAGAGATCAAGCAATATATGCAGACAAATGACAACAATAACTCAACACCACAAAACCTGTGGGATGCAGCGAAGGCCATGCTAAGAGGAAAATATATTGCAATACAGGCCTACCACAGGAAAGAAAAACAATCCCATATGAGCAGTCTAAACTCACAATTAACGAAACTAGAAAAAGAAGAACAAATGAGACCCAACGTCAGTAGAAGAGGGACATAATAAAGATTAGAGCAGAAATAAATAAAATGGAGAAGAATAAAACAATAGAAAGGATCAACGAAAGAGTTGGTTCTTCAAGAAAATAAACAAAATAGGTAAACCCCTAGCCAGACTTATTAAGAAAAAAAGAGAGTCTAATCACATAAACAGAATCAGAAATGAGAAAGGAAAAATCACTACGGACAGCAAAGAAATACAAAGAACTATTAGAGGATACTGAAGGAACAAAATAGTAGCAGACTCAGAGACTCCAAGAAGGAACTCGTGGTTACCAAAGGGGAAGGGCGTTGGAAGGTGGGTGGTGAGGAAGGGAGAAAGGGATTGTGGGGTATTATGTTTAATACACATGGTGTAAGGAATCACTGGGACTGAACTGGGGTATGAGTGGGGACTTGGTAATATGGGTAAATGTAGTAACCACATTGTTTTTTATGTGAAACTTCATAAGAGTGCATATCAATAATACCTTAATATGTTATTCAACATAGTACTGGAGGTCCTAGCCACAGCAATCAGACAAAACAAAGACATACAAGGCATCCAGATTGGTAAAGAAGAAGTCAAATTGTCACTATTTGCAGATGACATGATACTGTACATAAAAAACCCTAAAGATTCCATTCCAAAACTACTAGAACTAATATCTGAATTCAGCAAAGTTGCAGGATACAAAATTAACACACAGAAATCTGTTGCTTTCCTATACACTAATGATGAACTAACAGAAAGAGAAATCAGAAAAACAATTCCATTCACAATTGCATCAAAAAGAATAAAATACCTAGGAATAAACCTAACGAAGGAAGTGAAAGACCTGTACTCTGAAAACTACAAGACACTCCTAAGAGAAATTAAAGAGGACACTAACAAATGGAAATGCATCCCATGCTCTTGGCTAGGAAGAATAAATATTGTCAAAATGGCTATACTACCTAAAGCAATCTACAGATTCAATGCAATCCCTATCAAACTACCAACAGCTTTCTTCAATGAACTGGAACAAATAATTCTAAAATTCATATGGAACCACAAAAGACCCCGAATAGCCAAAGCAATCCTGAGAAGGAGGAATAAAACAGGGGGAATTACGCTCCCTGACTTCAAGCTCTACTACAGAGCCACAGTAATCAAGACAATTTGGTATTGGCACAAAAACAGACCCACAGACCAGTGGAACAGAATAGAAAATCCAAACATTAACCCAAACATATACAGTCAATTAATATTTGATAAAAGTGCCTTGGATATACAATGGGGAGATGACAGCCTCTTCAGCAGCTGGTGTTGGAAAAACTGGACAGCTACATGTAAGAGAATGAAACTGGACTACTGTCTAGCCCCATACACAAAGGTAAACTCAAGGTGGATCAAAGACCTGAATGTAAGTCATGAAACCATAAAACTCTTAGAAAAAAACATAGGCAAAAATCTCTTGGACATAAACATGAGCAACTTCTTCATGAACATATCTCCCCGGGCAAGGGAAACAAAAGCAAAAATGAACAAGTGGGACTATATCAAGCTGAAAAGCTTCTGTACAGCAAAGGACACCATCAGTAGAACAAAAAGACATCCTACAGTATGGGAGAATGTATTCATAAAAAATGTATCTGATAAAGGGTTGACATCCAAAATATATAAAGAACTCATGCACCTTAACAAACAGAAAGCAAATAATCCAATTAAGAAATGGGCAGAGGACATGAATAGACACTTCTCCAAAGAAGAAATTCAGATGGCCAACAGGCACATGAAAAGATGCTCCACATCATTAATCATCAGAGAAATGCAGATTAAAACCACAATGAGATATCACCTCACACCAGTGAGGATGGCCAACATCCAAAACACAAACAACAACAAATGTTGGCGAGGATGTGGAGAAAAGGGAACCCTCCTACACTGCTGGTGGGACTGCAAATTAGTTCAACCATTGTGGAAAGCAGTATGGAGGTTCCTCAAAAAACTCAAAATAGAAATACCATTTGACCCAGGAATTCCACTCCTAGGAATTTACCCTAAGAATGCAGCAGCCCAATTTGAAAAGGACAGATGCACCCCTATGTTTATTGCAGCACTATTTACAATAGCCAAGAAATGGAAGCAACCTAAGTGTCCATCAGTAGATGAATGGATAAAGAAGATGTGGTACATATACACAATGGAATATTATTCAGCCATAAGAAGAAAACAAATCCTACCATTTGCAACAACATGGATGGAGCTAGAGGGTATTATGCTCAGTGAAATAAGCCAAGCTGAAAAAGACAAGTATCAAATGATTTCACTCATATGTGGAGTATAAGAACAAAGAAAAAAACTGAAGGAACAAAACAGCAGCAGACTCACAGAACCCAAGAACGGACTAATAGTTACCAAAGGGAAAGGGACTGGGGAAAATGGGCGGGAAGGGAGGGATAAGAGGGAAAAAGGGGCATTACGATTAGCAGATGTAATGTTGGGGGGGCACGGGGAGGGCAGTACAACTCAGAGAAGACAAGTAGTGATTCTATAGCATCTCACTACGCTGATGGACAGTGACTGTAATGGGGTTGGTGGGGGGGACCTGATGAAGGGATAGTTTAATAATCGTAATATTGCACATGTGAGTGTAAATTAATGATAATAAAATAAATTATATTAAAAAAATAATAATAATACCTTAATAGAATGTACTAGAATGTTAAGGAATGAAATAGAATGTTTTGAAATGGAATGGAATGTTGTGGAATTTAATGGAATGGAATGGAGCGTTGTGGAATGGAATGGAATATTATGGAATGTAATGAAATATTATGCAATAGAATGGAATAAAATGTTATTTAAATGAAAAAAAATGAAGTGAGATCATATTTTATATAATTTAATGTTTTTAAAATTTACACTACCTTAATTAAAAATATATTAATTTTCTTAAATTATTTTAAGACTATATCTTTAAAATATATTCTTAAAATATTCTATTATTTTAAATTAAAATATATAATTATTTTAAAATTATTTTAAGATAATTAAAATTATCCTAATTTTCTTATTGCTAAATAATTTTCTAAACCATAATCTGCAGTATCCCTAAAGCATTCTCATGCAGGGTGCCACCATTTACTTAGCTAATTTCCAATTTACAGCATTTTAGTTTGCTCTGTAATTTCTATTATGAGCCTTATTAAAACTTTTCGAGAAAGTCAATGAATTTATTAGTAGTATTATTTTACTGACGAGAAAATTGAGGCTCATCCAGTAGGGCAACTTAACAAATTTCATTCACTTTTGATGTAACCAAGCTAGATGTCAATGTCTAAATCCATTCCACCTACCATCTTCTGCCTCTTATTAATGAACACTAATTATCTTTGTGTTGCAGATGTAGATTCATGAAGTACCAATTAACAGAAATTAAATCCTGGTCAAAACCCCTTTAGAGAATAGCACTTTCTGTGTTTATCAGTTCAACCCCTTGGGCTCTTAACTGAAGACTGACTGGTTTAAAGGTTAAATCCCATCAGACACCCACACTAAGTAAGAATCAATCCATAGATCAGTATCAGCTTCATTATTATTCTTGACCAGACGTGTAATCATTTTTCATGTCTGACATTAGAATCCCCACATAGAAATAATTTGCACAGCTTTAATTCCTGTCCCCATTTAATCCATCACATGTTGAGACACTCAATATTCCCACTGCGATCAACCCGCAAATTTGTCAGCTCTATCTCTGATTTACACTGGACTATGCTAATAATAAATGTCATTACTGAATGTATTCTAACTTCTCTAGACTTGCATGATCAAGGCAAGTGTTATTTTCCTTTTTTAATCAGTTTTTGTTACATGAACACAGAAAACACTGGATATGAAAGTATCCAACAGTTCAAAGATGATTCCAACAACATGCTGCAAAAATCAGTAGTTTGATGAATGCAAGAGAGAGATGTAGAATAGTATCGTGGCCTCATACACAACCCTTGCAGTTGATTTTCCTGCGGAAAATATCAACTTTGAACTTCTTAGTATGGACATTGAGGAAAGATTCTATAAGTAAATGCCATCTCTGGCAAATGGGCACTTTCTGCTGCTTAAAAAAAGATTTCAGCATAATGTATAACATCTAATACATAGCATACTTTGTATATAAAAATGCTTAAGTTAATAATTATGCTCTAGAAGAGAAAGAGAAATAGAGAAAGCCCAAAATTCATGAGCAACAGTTGATTAAATACCAGTGGTAGACATTAGGACACCCAATTACTTTTGGAAAACTGGCAATTATAAAGAAAGAATTTTTTATTTATCCTCTCCGTCCTGTATGAAAGTGGTTTTCAATTGATAAAGAATTTGAACTTTTAAATGTGGAAGGAATGATACAATTAGAAAACCACTACCATTCAGTATGGAATTTTTAATTCAGCCAACAATTATTAATGGATGAAATTAACAGAGGGATGGCTATTACCCCCTGAATCCATTGATCAAGAGTAGTGCCATTCAATCAGTATTTATATTTCCACTGATGGAAAGCAGAAGGAAGCACGCAGAAACAACTAAAGTAGACTTTCATGTACACAACTTTCATGTACAGGAAATATTGAGGTTAGAAGAACAAGTTAAATAAAAGCCCAGGGAGACAAAAAGACAAATTCAGAAAGCAGGGCATTCCATATGAAAATTTAACCTATCTCTGCCCCAAGTCAATGCATTAAAAAGAGGGAGAGACTGTTCTGGATTTAAAATTTAAAAGACCTTACAAATTATAATAAATGGGTTTTGGATTGTGAATCAAGCAAACTCACCTTAAAAGTAGTTTTTGAATCAACCTGGAAAATGTTTTTGTGCATTGGGTATTATTTGATACCAAAGAATCTGTATGAAATTTCCTATACATAACCATTCTGCTGCAGAATGGTTAAATAAGAAATGCTGGTATTCTTAGGAATGTGCAATGACTGAATGTAGGAGTAAAATGGCATGACCAAGATGGAATCCTTCCATTTTTTTATACTATCCACCTTTAAAGTGTATGAAAATTATGCAGTATTTTTAAACCTCTGGGCCTATCAGTGCTTATTTTATTTCCACCTACATTCCATTGGCCAGTACTTGTGTACGTGGTGCTCACACAGGCTGCAAAGGAAGACAGAGAATGTAGTCTTTCTGGGTGTCAAAGAAAATTAATAAAATGGCTAAACATATTGTTTACCAATTCTTTTCCTTTTTTTTATTAAGTAAAATATCTTTTTCAATGAACAGAACATTATTACAAAAACTAACATAGTAGCTAACTTATGTGTGTTTACTACAGACCTAGCCTGCTAAATTCATTCATAAGTATTAGTTCCTTTAATTCCACTCCCACAACACCTATTTTAAGATAAGGATAATTAGTTTAAAATGTATTGTAGAATAGGGACTAGGATGTGAACTCATACAGTCTGACTTCAAGATGTTTTTCCTCGCAACTATGTTAGGATAATATATCAGAGTGTTCCAATATATCTCCTGTTAAAAAAAATTGTATACCTATACCTAAACTTTAAATTAATATCAAGTAACTTAAGATTCCCAACTAAAACCTTGAATTTTGAATTCTATACAAATGGAAAAAGAAACATATTTTTCCTTATGACATAACTCTTATTAAGAGGTAATTTTGAAGAACTCAAATCTCAAAGAAGACAAACTTTGGTGTGAAGCCCTGCTCCATCACTGATCGAGTGACTTAATTTCTTCAACCTTTTACAAAAAAATCGATAAAGGGGATAATAAAATCCACCTTGTAAGGCTGCTGTGATAATTAAGTACAACATGAGCCAAGTAAATAAAAGTTTCCAGGATGAGAAACATATTAATTAAAATAAGGTGAATTTATATTTGATTTGAACTATTCAATTTTAAATATGCATTTTCTTATTTCTTCCTCATTAGAAACTACATGGAACAACTACAGCAAGTATTACGATTTGCATAAGTTAGATAAGAAAACTAAGACTCTGGGGCCTCGCTGACGTCTTTATGATGATACAGCTACAAAAGTTGGGCATGGGGGTCACTTTTTTTCAAATTCTATTGATTTTCCTTTTCTACAATATATCCTTGTTCAGTTCTTTCTCGCATATTTTCTTATGAAAAGTAAAATCTCCAGCTCTTCTCAGTACCTGAAGTGGTGTGTGGAGAACCTGAGTGAACTTAAGACTGCTAGAGAGTCTCATTAGCTGCTAAATCAGTACAAGGAGCCCTGTCAATACCTATGAAAGCTATGGTATAAAAATAGAGATTAAAAATATAATAATTGTATATTCTTAAACAGAGTCTTTTGGAGCTAATAGATGTCAAACCACAAAGAACATTACAACCTGAAATCAATCAGTATTTAAAGAACTTTAGGCCAGCGTTTGAATCAGGGTATCAAAGGCAGCTGAGAATACTTACAAGCTATCATTGGGACAGATTTGCTATTTTAATGAAACAAAATCTCCTCTAACAGAGTTTTCAGATACAGATATATATACATATATATATATATTATATATAACATATATATACTTTAATGAAGCAAAATCTCCTTTAACAGAGTTTTCAGATACAGATATATATCTAATAATAATAACATATATATAATATATATATAATATATATATATATATATATATATATTTTTCCTTCTGAAAACTTCCAGGCTAATTTAATTGTACGTGCTTCTAAAAATTGGTAACATTTATTGAGGGCTTCCTATGTGAAAAGCACTTCTCCAAGATGATAATTTAATTGTCATAATAATCTAAGGAGGTTATGTGTTTGCATTTTACAGATGAGCTAGTGTTTAAAATAGGTGACTTCAAGTCACACAGCTAACAAGTACTAAATGCAGGACTTAAGCCAGATCTGAAGCCAAAGACTAGATCCCTACCACTAATTTTAAGTGTTTGTTTTTAAAGGCTATTTTTGGAAAAAAAAAATCAGGGAATGAAGATTTTTTTTTAATGTTTAAAAATTCTACTTACAACCAGGTGCAAAAACTGCAGAATCATGTGTGGAGAGGCAACTTAGGTGGAATAAGTATCTTTTGAGTTTGACACTGTACTGGATGTGTATTTCACATTGCTGAATTCCAAAAGTAGAAAGAGTTACAAGATTTTATTTTCCAGTATAATGTGATAGTTTTGGATTTCTCTGAAGTAAAATATTGTGATTTTAGCACTATACTCAGAACTATGATAAATATTTAGAGTTATTAAGATATATTTTTACTTGTTTTAAGCTACTATCTAATTTTTAGTCTTCCAACTTTTCTTTTGAGGATTTCAAAACCTCACATTGTTTTACTTATGTGAACTGAGGGTATTTCAAAGCTTTTTGCTGATAGGAATTTGGAAATTTAATTCTTTATTTGGACAACTGACTAACCTCTATCATTTTACAACTTATATTTGATTTTGTTTTGTTTTTAATCTCTCACAGAGACATGCACTACTTCTTGTAAGTATCATCATCACAGTTGCTCAGCCTGCCATTTCATAGGTCGTTGCTGAATCTGACTTTCCAAAAAGGAATAACACCAGTCAATCTCAGGATTTCTTTTTCTTCTTTCTGTACTCTGTTGCTTTTAGTAAATAATTTGTCCTTCTCAATCCATCACTCCAAACACCTTGACTCCACCCCCATTATCTTCCTTAAATACCTTACGATTTTGTGCATTTTGTAATCTGTACCTCTCGGGTCTGAAAATTGTAAAACCTCTGAATTTTAAAGAATAGATTATAAAAGAATAGATTCTTTTTTATTATTTCATGTGATTTTAACATGTCTTTAAAACTTGAGTGGGAGTAAGAACCATGTCTAAGTACTTACTGGAATTAATCATTCCACCTCCTGTCCATTGATTAACACAATGTTAGAAGAAAAGTTTGCATGAGAAAATAGGGAAATGAATCTGTTATCTCTGTGTAAAAATTCCACTTAATTGACATAAAATTATCTGAAATACTTGTCAAGTATTAAGGATGCCAATAATTTTGATATAACAAAACCTAGGGAAGCTATTTACAAGTGATCAATGGACTGATATCCCAAAACATATACCAAATTCTAAATAATAAAAAAATACTTGGTTGACTATGTTCTCTCTACTACAGTTACTCAAATTAAAGTTTAGTACCTAATCCTAATTGCTCTGATCATCATAACATTTTAAAAGGAAGATTCTGCTGATTGTCAATTATTTGATGTTTGTTTTTCAGAGAAAGAGTCTTTATTCCAGGTGATGCTCCCTCCACTTGACATTCCTAGCACCCAACAGGACCCCTGACACAGAAAAGACAAGGACTCAGGAGTTGTCCAACTTCGTCATACTGTAAAGATCTCCTTAATTATTGGTTAAGGTGATTCCCAGAAATTCGGTGGGTTTTATAAAAAACCCATATTTGCATTTTTAAACACACGATACAGGTAACTTCAATGCTCAAGTTCCATGGATCATACCTTAAGAAATAAACTGGCAATGCTTGGTTATAATATTTGCTTAAGAAATGAACAATGATGTTTGCAAAGTAATTCCAATGCTTTTTTTTCCTATTTTTTTATTTTGCTACCATTAATGTACAATTACATGAACACCATTATGGTTACTAGATTACCCACATTATCAAGTCCCCCCCACATACCCCATTACAGTCACTGTCCATCAGTGTAGTAAGAAGCTATAGAGTCACTACTTGTGTTCTCTGTGCTATACTGCCTTCCCGTGCCTTCCCCAAATTATACATGTTAATTGTAATGACCCTTTATCCCCCTTATCCTTCCCTTCCCACCCATCCTCCACAATCCTTTTCCCTTTCTTGAAGAACCAGCTCCTGCTTTCATTGATTCTTTCTATTGTTTTATTCTTCTCAATTTTATTTATTTATGATTTAATCTTTATTGTGTCCCTCCTTCTACTGACTTTGGGCTTCATTTGTTCTTCCTTTTCTAGTTTCATTAATTGTGAGTTTAAGCTGTTCATTTGGGATTGTTCTTCTTCCCTGAGGTAAGCCTGTATTGCAATATATTTCCCTCTTAGCACGTTATTCACTGAGTCCCACAGATTTTGTGGTGTTGAATTATTGTTGTCACTTGTCTCCATATATTGCTTGATCTCTGTGTTTATTTGGTCATTGTGGGGAAGTTGGGGTTCCTATGGCCAGAATCCTCACTGAACTTAAACCACCTGATGATGTAACTGGCCTATTGCTAGGCTACTGCTTCCACACCTTTAGGCAATAAGCTATTACTGTGCTGTACAGAGAGCTCGGCCTAGTGCTCTGGGCAGAGGCAGAGATGCTAGTGCTCGACTTACCATCGGGAGAACAAGCCGGGTAATAAACCCTTTCACCCCAAAGAACATTCTGCTGTCAATTCCTTTGGTAGCATTGAATCCATAGTGAACTTCCCTGGGGCTGAAACCCATTGGCAAGACAATTGGTGAAAGTCAGCAGGGTTCATTGTTGACCAAGGGAAAAGACAGGCTGCCCTCATGGGAGGGGTGCTTCAGTGGGCTGCCCCTGTGAATGGGGAGTCAGTGGATCATCCCCCAATGGGTATGTGGTCTGAGGTGGCTTGCCTCCTAGAGGACTGGGCCCCACCCCAGGACTGGAGGCAAGTGGAAGTGACACCTGAGGCAGTAGAGGAGGCCCTTGGTATAGTAAGCAGATCCTTTGAGAAGCAGAGTGCCCGTGAGGCAGTGCGGACTGTGGGTTGGCTGCTTCTCACAGTATTAAAAAAGTCTACAGAGGAAATGGTGGCACAATAACATGAGCTGCAAACTTCTGTGGATTCCCTGAGGAGGGAAATGGCATTGATGCAAGAGGCAGCATGAGAACGCAAGCTGTAAATTTCTGTGGATTCCCTGAGGAGAGAAACGGCACTGATGCGAAAGGAGGTGGCACAAAAACGTGAGCTGCACACTTTTGTGGATTCACTGAAGAGAGAGATGGCATTGATATAAGAGCACCGGCAAAAAGGTGCCATTGGAGATGAGATGGCAGTGCTGCCAGGTGTTCTGAGGGAGGAAGAGGCCATCAAGGAAAAAGACGAACTCCTGAGGGAAGCACAGGTGGAGGTGGTAGGAGAATATCATCTGGGAAGCATTGAGCTGAAAGTAAGAGACCGTCTGAAGACTGAGGTAGCATTGCTGTGAGGTACAGTAGAAAAGGTAAAGGTTGTAGCAGAGGAGGCACTCGGGGGAGGGGAGAGAAAGGTGCCATCAGCCCCAGAAATGGAGGAGCTGGAGAAAGAGGAAGGGGTGATGCCAGCGGCACTGGCACCCCCTGTATTGAAAGCATGCCCAGTGGTTGTAAAGAAAATAACGACCCAGCAGCTGAAGGTTCCCCAAGGAGAGGAGCAGCCCCCTCCCCAGGTCGTGGAGCACTCTATGGTCCGCCCCTATACTCAGGCTGAGCTGGTGGATTTGGGCTCCTGGTTTGGGCAGAAGCCCTTGGAGTCAATACCAGCTTGGCTCCTGCGTCTGTGGGACTTAGAGGTGGATGGAATTGTTCTGTCAGGATCAGAGATGGAAAAGCTATCTTCCCTGACAGTGCAGCCTGCCTTGAGGCAGTGATTACAAAATGCACATCAGACACCAGGGAGTCACTCCCTCCTCAATTGGCTAATGGCAGCACTTCGTGCTGTGTGGCCCAATCTGGGTGATCTACCCTACTCTCCTGTTAGATAGCAAACGTATGCTGAATTCCAACAGGTGCTATAAGAGTGAGGCATGAGAAATGCCATCTATAGTCCAGAGAATTATGGCCCAGATGAAGAGATTTCCACTAATGGGATGAGAAATAGTGTACTTCAAATGGCTCTTACATCCCTCTTTGGGTCTCTAGTGGCCATTCTTTCCCCTCACTTAGGGTATCCCATAAGCAAGGTGACATGTACAGTAGCAGACTTAGAAGAGGCTGAAGAAACGAGAATTCAGAAAGAGATAAGACCTGTTGCTCACAAGAAGAATTTACAAGGCCCCATGAAGGTTACGAGGACCCAGATGTGGGTTGATTTAATACAGGCAGGAGCAGATGGAAGGAAATTAGATGGGAAGTCAAATAGGATTTTACTAGAGCTATGGCAACAGCTGAAACCAGAGCAGCAGTTCCAGCCATTAAGACCAAAGAGGCAGAGGTCAGAGACAGAGCCACGAGTCCAGCCTGTGTGTTTGTAAGACTTCCTGATGGAAAGCAAGCCAACCTCATTTGAGCCCACACAGGAAGGTGATTGGGGAATACGGTTTGACTGAGGGGAAGGTCAAGGTATCTTCCCCGAGAGACCAGAGGCCACATGTTGAAATAGCTATCCATTGGTCCCCAGTGAACATACAACGTGTCCTGGCTCTGGTGGACATGGGGGCTGAATGTTCACTGATTCATGGTAACCCTGAGCGGTTCCCCGGGACCCCCACTATCATAGATGGGTACCGGGGGAAGGCTATCAGAGTGAAAAAAGTCCAAATCCCTTTGGGAATAGGGCATCGACCCCCAAAAGTGTATACCATGTATGTATCTCCTATTCCTGAGTATATTTTGGGGATTGATATCCTGCAGGGTCTATGGTTGCAGACCACTGCAGGTGAGTTCAGACTGAAAGTACGTGTAGTGAAGGCAGTTCTGAGGGGACATGCTAGGCACCCGCCCATAGCTCTGCCTGTGCCTCAGCAGGTGACTAATATCAAACAGTACAAACTGCCTGGGGGGCATAAAGAGATTGGAGAAACTCTCCAGGAGTCTCACCCATAGTCCATTCAATTCCACAGTGTGGCCAGTAAAAAAGCCAGATGGCTCCTGGCGTATGACTGTGGATTACAGAGAACTGAATAAAGTCATAACCCTTATGCATGGTGCTGTCCCCTCTATTGCAGGCTTGATGGATACCCTCAGCCATGAACTAGGAGCATATCATTATGTGGTAGATCTTGCTAATGCCTTCTTTTCCATTAACATTGAGCAGGAAAGACAGGAACAGTTTGCATTCACGTGGGAAGAACGGCAATGGACTTTCATGGTCCCCCCACAGGGATACCTCCACAGCCCCACCATCTGTCATGGATTTGTAGCCCAGGACTTGGCTACATGGGAAAAACTGCCAACGGTGTGGCTGTACCATTATATTGATGATGTCATGTTCACATCCGATTCTCTTTCAGATCTAGAAGGTGCAGCAGCTAGACTGCTGCAACATTTACAGGAGAAACGATGGGCTGTGAACAGCACCAAGGTTCAGGGACCTGGTTTGTCGGTCAAATTCTTGGGGGTTGTCTGGTCAGGTAAGACCAAAGTGATACCAGAAGCAGTTATAGATAAAGTCCAGGCATTTCCTACCCCCACAACTGTAGCATTGCTACAGGAGTTTCTGGGTCTTCTAGGCTACTGGAGAGTGTTTATCCCGCACTTGGAACAAATTCTGAAGCCCTTATACAGGTTGGTATGAAAGGGCATCAGGTGGGACTGGGATGAGACATGTGCATCTTCCTTTACTATAGAAAAACGGGCAGTCAAGGCTGTGCAGGCCCTGAGTGTGATACACCCATCAAGGCCCTGTGAGCTGGACGTTCATGTGACTGAAGACGGTTATGGTTGGGGTCTCTGGCAGCAGCTTGAACGAACTCACCAACCGATTGGATTCTGGTCACAACTCTGGAAAGGGGGAGAGGTACGATACACTTTGATAGAAAAACAACAGTATGCTGTGTATCACGCCTTGCTGCCTACAGGACCCAACACTGGAATGGCCCTGATAAAGGTAATAACCACCTATCCCATTTGGGGTGGGTACGAGACTGGACCCAAAAGCCAAGGAGTGGCCTGGTACAAACACCCACACTAGCCAAGTGGGGTGCTTACCTACAGCAGTGTAGTGCCCTCTCTAATAGCCCCTTGAGTGAAGAACTCCAATGCATGTTGGGTCCAGTGACATACTAGTGAAAAGCAGGAAGAACTTGCTTTTGAACCATTAGTAGCAGAGAGTCCCTATCAGGAGGGAAGAACCCCTATACCTGAAGATGCATGGTACACAGATGGTTCCAGCCATGGGAAGCCCCCAAAATGGAGGGCAATAGCTTTCCATCCTAAGACTGAGACCATATGGATGGAAGATGGTGAGGGGAAGAGCAGCCAATGGGCAGAGTTGCAGGCCGTGTGGCTTGTGATCAGCCAGGATCCCTCCCCTATAGTTGTCTGCATTGACAGCTGGGCTGTCTATCGGGGCTTGAGCCTGTGGCTACCAACCTGGTACCATGCAAACTGGCTGGTTGGTCACTGACCCCTTTGGGGGCAGAATTGTGGCAAAAGTTACGGGCCTGTGGTCAGACTAAAATAATTACAGTATACCATGTGACAGGTCATTTGCCACTGGCATCACCAGGAAATGATGAAGCAGAAAATTGTCCCAGACACGTTGGTTAGAAGGAAAGCCCAATGGCTACATCAGCGTTTGTTGCATGCAGGGCACAAGACGATGTGGGATGTAGCCCGACGGTGGGGCTTGCCTTTGACCTTAGAGAAGTTAGTAGAGCCCGGCAGGAGTGTATCGTGTGCTCCAAAAGGGACTTACACTGAGTTTCACAGCAACATGGGACAATAGCTAAGGGGCCTATACCCCTCGTCAGGTGGCAGATAGACTATACTGGGCCTCTACTTGTGTCAGAAGGATATTGGTATGCCATGACCTGTGTGGACACAGCTACAGGACTTCTGGTTGCTTTTCCTACCCATTGTGCAGACCAGCAGATGACCAAAAGAGGCCTGGAGCATCTCTTTGCTGCCTATGTCTGACCACAGGTAATTGAGAGTGATCAGGGTACCCATTTTACTGGACATACACTGCAAGAATGGGTGCAACAGCTGGGAATCAAGTGGAAGTTTCATGTGCCATACAATCCTACAGCAGGCATGATAGAGAGGCATAATGGCTTGTTAAAATCCGGACCAAAGTCAGAAACCAATCGTCTGCGGTTATGGTCAGTCCGCTTATGGACAGTGCTACGACGTTTGAATGAGAGACCACGAAAGGGAGCCCTGAGCCCCATAGACATGTTAACACATATGGCTGCCTCCCCTATACAACTGCAAGTGCAGACCAAGATGAATCACTGAAGTCGAGGTTCAGCCACCAGAATAATATCTTGCTGCCAGCCCTAGCTGCACTGAACCCTGGAGACTCCATTGAGTGGACATGACCTTGGACCTTTTGTCACATGGACCAACAATGGCTGGCTCTCCTGGCACCTTGGGGACAAGGCCTGGAAGCTGGCCTTCTGTGTAGTGCTGGAATAACAGCAGAGTGGCCACCAAAGGTCACGGTAGTATATCCTGAAAGGCCAGAAGGTAGGAGCATATTACCGGGGAGTTTTGTTTTATCATTATGGCCAGTGCATGCACCTCCAGTAGCACTATATATAGACCCTTTGGAAACCCCCACGGGAAGAGGAGTAAAAGTATGGTATACTAGACCTGGAAGGGACCCCCTTCCTGCTACAGTCCTATCACAGGACCACTCTCTTGCATGCATCCTACCTGATGGACAAGATTTGCCTATGTTGGTGTCATTAAAACATGTGTCTTATCGCCCCTAAAGTCTGTGGATTGGGAACTTCCACTGGCTTGAAGATTATTATAATTTTTGTTACCTTTATCTTAATTTTTTATTATCTCTAACTCATTAGCCTCTGTTGCTGTGTGAAATATGGTTACAGTGTTCCAGCTTTCTCACACAGGGACCATTGCGGAAGATGGAAAGCATGTACATTGTAAGGCAAGAATCCTGGAGGGGTGGAGTCTGGGGAAGCTGGGGTTCCTATGGCCATGTCCTTACTGAACTTAAACCACCTGATGATATAACTGGCCCATTGCTAGGCTACTGCTTCCACACCTTTAGGCAATAAGCTATTACTGCGCTATATAGAGAGCTGGCCCAGTGCTCTGGGTGGAGGCAGAGACGCTACTGCTTGACCTACTGCAGGGAAAACAAGCTGGGTAATAAACCCTTTCACCCCAAAGAACGTTCTGCCCTCAATTTCTTTGGTTGCATTGAATCCATAGTGAACTTTCCTGGGGCTGAAACCCATTGACAAGAGAGTCATTGATCCATTGATTATTTAGGACCATGTTATTAAGCCTCAATGTGTTTGTGGGCTTTTTCATTTTCTTTGTGTAATTCATTTCTAGTTTCATACCTTTGTGATCTGAGAAGCTGGTTGGTATGATTTCAACCTTTTGAATATACTAAGGTTCTTTTTGTGGCCTAGTATATGATCTATTCTTGAAAATGTTCCATGTGCTCTTGAGAAAAATGTGTATTATGTTGCTTTTGGATAGAGCATTCTGTAGATATCTGTTAGGTCCATCTGTTTTAATATGTTGTTGAATGCCTCTGTCTCTTTACTCATTTTCTGTCTGGTTGATCTGTCCTTTGGAGTGAGTGGTGTGTTGAAGTCTCCTAAAATGAATGCCTCGCATTCTATTTTCCCCTTTAAGTCTGCTAGTATTTATTTCACATATGTAGGTGATCCTGTATTGGGTGCATAGATATTTATAATAGTTATATCCTCTTGTTGGACTGACCCTTTTATTATTATATAATGTCCTTCTTTGTCTCTTGTGACTTTTTTTGTTTTGAAGTCTATTTTGTCTGATACTAGTACTGCAACTCCTGCTTTTTTCTATTAATTGCATGAAATATCTTTTTCCTTCCCTTTACTTTCAGTCTGTGTATGTCTTTGGATTTGAAGTGAGTCTCTTGTAGCCAGCATATAGGTGGGTCTTGTTATTTTATCGATTCAGTGACTCTATGTATTTTGATTGGTGCATTCAGACCATTTACATTTAGGGCGATTATCGATAGGTATGTACTTATTGCCTTTGCAGGCTTTAGATTCATGGTTACCAAAGGTTCAAGGGTAATTCCCTTACTATCTTACAATCAAATTTAACTCACTTCCTATGCTACTACAAAAACAACTTAAGGTTCTTTTTTTTTTTCTTCCTTTTCTTTTTCTTCCTCCTCCATTCTTTGTATGTTATGAATCATATTCTGTACTCTTTGTCTATCCCTTGGATGATATCTATCTAGCCTTAGGAATACTTCCATCTATAGCAGTCCCTCCAAAATGCACTGTAGAGGTGGTTTGTGGGAGGAAATTCTCTCAGCTTTCGCTTATCTGAAAATTGTTTAATCCCTCCTTCAAATTTAAATGATAACCTTGCCAGGTAGAGTATTCTTGGTTTAAGGCCCTTCTGCTTCATTACATTAAATAAATAATGCTACTCCCTTCTGGCCTGTAAGGTTTCTGCTGAGAAGTCTGATGATAGCCTGATTGGTTT